>OY365813.1:4122877-4510377 GCA_959347315.1 Bimastos eiseni | reverse complement strand
AGTTTTATTGCACCTAAAGCAAAACGAGGTTCAAGATAACTGGAACTGAATTAAGATAGAATCTATGTGTTTAGATAAGCTGCAGAATCCGTTAATGAGTCGATCTGTCGAGGCCAAAGTCGTTCGACGCCCATTCAGATCTGCCAATAAGAGGAATTTGTCTGTCTCCTTCACCCGCTATTCTATGGTGCAGCACTGGGCCTTCTCTGTGGTGAGTTAAACCGCCTGAACTGGGCTCCCAAGAGCTTCGTCTCCTGACCAAGATTCTTCATTGGCATTCTATTTACTAAAATCTGCTCTCTTAGCAGCAGTCAGATCTGATCGTTTGCTATCTTGAAGGAGTACTTCATCAAATTCTAATGATTGATTGATTGGCTAAGTAGTCAGAGCAGCAGTATCTCCGGGTATCTTGTAGGAGTACAATGTCAAATTCCTTTGATTGATTTACTGACTGAGTGACTGACTGATTGATTGATCTGCTGATTGATTGACAATACGAGACTATCTACACAAGTAAAGCGTGCGATAATGTATGAATTCGAATATTCAGAAATATAAATTTCGACTTTGAGAGAGCGAAATACGTTGTGGTAAAAATCAGAGAGTAGGAAAGCCAGCAGTGAATTAGAAAGTTGCCGAAATACTGTGTGCAAAAATGCAAAAAGCTTCAATAGTTTGTGAATGCCTTTGTAAAACAGTTAACAATTTGAAAAAAAATTCATCGTACAGATTCAACAGCAATTAGCAAGCACAAGCGAGCAAATGAACTCGATGCAATGCCGCGAAATGCATTAAAGCAGTACAAACTATTTAAGTGCTGTGTTAATTCAAACCGTTTATGTAAAGTTAGTATTACATCAAACCTCCTCCGTTTTCCATGATCCTCGCCACAATCTTCTGGTTGTTTTGTCGATAACATTTTAAAAACTTGGACAATATCATTCTGTCAAAAGATTTCACGATGTTTAAAAGTTCTTCGTTTTTCTCTCCATTTGAACGTCGTCGTCGAATGATATTACTTTGTTCTTGCGTTATGCATTTAAGACACAACAGTGAAGCAATTAACTCATCCGTTGGTTGAATATGCTTTAAGAGATAATTTCTATTGTTTCGAATGATTGCATGTATTTTTTTGGTCTTTCCATAGAAATCTACAAAGGCACAAACTATCAAAATTTTAATGCCATCGCTGCTCTGCAACATGGCCAATGGCAAAACCTTTTTTGTCCGAGGTTAATAGAACCCTCAGACTGTTGACTTTGGATGAGACAGAGGAGATGAATAAAACATTTTTACAACTAGAAAACAACATGCGTCTGAAATGCAAGAAGCTCTTCTAATGTTCACGCACTGTGACGAAAACAATAGATGATCATTGTCTGACTGTGTGTTGCCTCATCAAGATACACATTCGCTATTAATACTCACCAAAATTGTATGAAATAATTGATTGTGATGATGGTGATGATAATAATAATGACGCCGGCGAAGACTGCGATGCTAAATATTTGAATATGAGGTAAATGTTGTGGTTGAAAGGCTGTTGTGCCTGAAAGACATCTCACCTTTCAGGTATCGCCAGATTGCCTTCTTGAACCGTTGTCTCGTAATTCTTCGAGTGAAGCAAACGTCGACTGATATGAGACATCTGATAACTTCTTCGTCTCGGTGTTTTGTTGGTGAATTCAATATCCAATGTAGATAGGACTTTTGTAAGATAATGTCAAACATCTCCAGCGGAAGATCGTACAACTGAAATCACACGTAAGGTGTTGCAACATTAACCGAAGAAGACAACCTAGAATATTGTGATTTCCTAATCTAGGGTCGTTATGGACACCTCACTCGGTTCCACTACGGTAGCAGACTTCAGTCCAAGCTCTTCCAGGTGCGGCCACTTAAACATTAAAGAGCTCTGAATTCATGTTCTAAACCTGGTCAATGCTTGAAGCGTTTAACGGAACCTCACGACTTAATGGTTCTTGTTCCTCTCGACCACGAGGGACATTTAGCTTTCTCGTGCATAGGGTCATCCGTCTGTCTGTGACTGATTAAAGTGTGATCTTCAACGAGTTAATGATGGTGTTAAACTTTTTACAATTTCTAATAAATAGTACACAAACTTACCTTTGTACTAGACAGAGATTCATTCTGTTCAACTGTTTCATCCATCAGTCCCTGATATTCCTATTGAAAATAAAAGTATTTAGCAGAACTATTTTATACAACGTTTTCATCAAATCTTGCAATTTAATTTTATCCACTTTCCAAACATGCAGTTTATATTATTATTCATTGAAATAACGAACAGTTTGACTATTCTAATTGAATGGTAAGTAAAACAATCATGCTAATTAGTCAATTTGTCTTTGAATATACACGACGCTTTATGGCGTTGTTCTGCAGTTCTTAATGCGGCCTACTCACCTAGTCACTGATAACCGAAGTTCTGATATCTGTTACTAAATTGGTCTAATAATACTTTTCCGGATTCATGAAAAATGTCCTATTCTATGGCATTTGCTCCAGTCCCATGAGCTCCCTCTCGGCGTTCTTTCCAGTTCATTTTTATATTGGTTGTTATAAGATCCCATCAAAGCAGGACAAGAGGATGCTTTTAAGAGAGACTGACGCATTCAATTTGTCATAGGCGTGATGAGAATATCTGAGGTAATTATTAGAGTTATTTATCTACGTGTCTATCAATATTTTGGCTCCTGTGCATGCAGTCTTGTAGTTTAGAATTGGGCGCAATCGACGCGAACGTGCATACAGCGTAGAGGTGATGATCTACAGAAAACGAGGCAATGATTTTGCTGAGTGGGGAGGTGTAGAGAATGAATAAAACAGGCTCAAGAACAGAACCTTGAGGAACACCGCAGGTGATGCTGTGAGGACTAGTTGAGTGACCAGAGGCATTGACAATGAAAGAGCGTGAAGAAAGAGATGGCATAATCCAGGATAGGGCAGTACCAGAGATCCCAAATGCAGAGGAAAGGTGTTTGATGAGATTAGCATGATCTATGAGGTCGAAGGCGGCAGAAATGTCTAAGATACATCGGCAAGAAACTTGTTGACGACCTATCTCCATGACAAGTTTGTTGCATAGTGAGGTGAGGAGTGTTTCGGTAGAGTGATGTTTGATGTGTGCAGATTGATTTGGGTTGAGGAGATTTCTGATGTAAGGAAGCCGTTGAGACGAGATAGGACAACCCATTCCGAGAGTTTGGATAAGCAAGAAAGATATGGGAAATTGAGTGGTAGGCTAGTTGGACAGAAATTCTTTGTCTAGGGAAGGTTTTTTGAGGAGCGGTTTAATAATTGAGTCCCTGAAAAGCATATGAAAAGTGCCGGATGATAGAGACAGGTTGATGTTAAGAATATAGTAGGATATAGTAGGAACGAGAAGAGTTGCACAGTCACTTAACAAGGAGGTTGGAATTTGGTTGCTTACCCTAATGAAAACGTTTAATTTATGAGAATTTCGAACATATTAAAAATTACCAAGTCTTCCCAAGAGATTTCCTCAAAATGCAGGACGGATATTAACTGGCGTCTATTTTTAGAAAAAGACTTTGTGCATCATCGCAACATGACGTCCTTGTTGCTGCGACTGAATGTCTCACATTGGATCCACAGAATACTGAATACTTTATATTAGTGATATAAAATGTTAGGATTGACGAATACCTAACGCGTATCTAATGAGACTAATTCTTAGTCGGCCTGAAAAAAGCTGATCTTTGGGGAGCTTTCCGTTACGAGCTACTTTGTGCGCTTCTGACACTCACTTGAAGCGTAATCTCAACAACATTTCTATAGCGCCCACAAAGAAGGAGAAGTCGCGGGAACCAGCTCATTCACTGATGAAGATAGCAAAATATTCGAAGACTGATACTGGAAGGGTGATGTTATCAAAGTACAAGTACATGTATAGCACCATATGGTTTGTGGCTGTAATCTTGATTGCCCGATTCTGAAGGACCACAATATAACAGGAGGAGCTAATGGAAATCCTGACGAGTTCGTTCGTAGCTGCATCAGAAAATAAAAATCTGCTTATTGAGGAACACCCCTAATATTTATGTACCACGGTATTAGCTTTTAGTATTTACCATTAAACACCAGACAGTTAATTAAAAATCAATGAAAGTCGCATCCATCTGGTCTGCTGCTACCTATCGGTTGTAGGATTGACCGTCACAGGGCAGCGAGCATTGATGTCGCGTCTCCTGTGATGTTCCACTCTTCACCCCAGTAACTGGTCGCCGTCGAAGTTTGCCCAGGATTAGTACTGATACACCACGAAGACGGCAAGGTAGAATATAATTTCTCGTACCGTACTGGTATATCCGGATATCTTGAAAAGACATGAAACCAAACGAACGGGTGTTGGAAGCTGCAATGTGGAAAGATGTTAGGTGCTGTAAAAGAAGCGAAATGCACTACAAGCCGCAGATAGCATTGCCTGTAACCTTGTGGTGCAAAAATGTACTGCAGGCAAATACAGGGTTAATTACAATAGGCCTATTACGGCCTAATGATATACAAATTAAAAGTACTACTTAAGCGTACTGCAGGTAGTGTAAATAGTTAAAATATTCATATTTACAATTCTTAATTTGTTTGCCAGTGTACCACACAATATAATAATCATATTACCGGTTGTTGTTTTTGTTACATAAGTTAGAATAACCAAAAATAGCAAAACTGTATCGCTTATACTACACGTAAGTGAAATAACGCTTAACTGTATACAGACTCATTTGTCTGAATATTTTGCATTTAAACCCAATCGTAATCGTGATCTCCATACTTCTAAAGTGCCACTGAGTAGACGTTAAAGAGGGTATTGTCTTGGTCCAAGATTGACAGATGGAATATCAGGAAAGGATTCTGGGTAAGAGTTTATGAAAAGGTGAAACTTAAGTTTAGAATGGAAAGCCAGAGGTGATGGATAGGGCAGCTAGGGATAGATGATGTTAGGTGGCCTAATAAATAGTGTGAATAAATCTTTGACTTTACCAAATTCAGATTAGTAATTACTATATCAAATTTATTATATTGAGACCATTCCACTTTAAGTAGGCTACATGAAGTATGTTGCACTTGAGCTGGAACCAATCAATATGATTTTATAAGAAAACGACGTCTGGTTAAGCCTAGCATTATATATGTCATTTTGTCATGATTATTATGTAGCCCCTTACGTGACTTGGTAATCACTTCCAGTGGAGCCCGAGGCGCCAAAATCATGCTTGATAACCTGTTTATAATGAGGATATTTGGGGGGAGGCGCCAAAATTAAATCTGATTAACTATGTTCGGATATATTAGTTTGCGTCAAAATAAAAAAATATTAATAGTTTTAATCAGTTCAGTGGCCTCTCTCTCAATTACCGCATCTCCAGAATAGGAAGAAAACCTGAACCAGGTTTCTGAGGCGAAAACAATTAATTAAACTGCAAGCACATTGCTATCGTCATTAAGCATTAATTTTGTTTACCTGAGAACAATACGAAATAGAAATATAAGCCTAAGATTATTAGTTTATTATTGTTATTTTTCGCCATTTTTATGATGTCGCAAAAGCATTTGCTATTTTGATGGACATTGAAAATTGTTGATGCTATTGTCATAATTATTATAATGAGTTTATTCTAACTAGTGATTTGTAGCAACATGTACACAGTCACATGCACACGTGCACACAGTCACTCCGATATCATGGTCATGTGCATTGAAGTATGAATTGCTCAGCGTCTTCAGGTTTTCTTCCTATTCTTGCTCAGCTAAAGGAATCTAAAAGACAAGCGATGCACGGCGCATCTGTTTAAGCTAAGAAATTTTTTTTGGTATTTGTCATGAATTCTCTGAAGACGTTATTATTATTTTAAATGTTTTACATTCTAATCAAATTGCTATGTGTAGCCCCTATGACAAACATTACAATGCAAGGAACACTGCCGGTGAGATCTTCTTAGTATACTTATTAAATTTTAACGAATAAAATAATATTGACAACTAATATCATGTCGATCTTATTGAACCTTATTCCCGAAAACTGATACATTAATATTTTACAGCCTTTTATATAGGATCACTCGTCTTTTACTGTCTCGAACTGTCTTGAACCTAGTGTCTCGGTCTCGGTACCTCACTGTCTCAGTCTTGTCATGGTCTTGAAGTTTAAAGTCTTGCATACAATACTGGCCAAGACTCAGAAGTCTCAAATCTTAACGACCAAAGCCAAGGCAAAAATTGGATACTGGAATGTAAGAACATTATGATACAAGGAAGTTGGCGCATGTGGTGAGAGAGAGATGTAAGAATACAAACTTGAAATATTGGGGCAGAGTGACATGCGATGGACCTACAGTGGCAATATTGTGTCTCAAGGACTAAGCATCTACTACTCATGTGGAGTCAAGCATAAAAGAGAAGTGGGCAAAATGATATCAGCTAATTGGATGGGAACTAGTAAGTGAAACAATTATTACCATCAGACCACAGGGCATAAACAGGGCATACCACCCCTTTGAACTTCCAGCATTTGCTAAGTCGTCTTATTCCTTTTGATGAGTTAAGTAGAGGATTGAATTATCAAGTCAAAAGTTACATCCCAAGTTGTTGAAGGCCTATATTTATGTTGTAATTTACACTACTTTCTGCACCATTTAGGCTAAATCTTTGTTGTCTTATGTTTGTATGTTACAATGTGATGCACTTTGATCTCGTGTAGTCTATTACTGATTTCACACATTTTACATTTCTTTGATTTGTATGTATTATTTTTCACACGTTAAAACTAGCCTTCTATCTTTATGTGTCACGTGTTTTATTAAACATACTGGTTATCATTAGTTGAAAGCATAACGATTGAACCTTTCGACTCATTCAGAGAGGGGGTAATGTGAACAGGAGGGGGTACTCTGAAATCGATTTCAGATTAACGGGAGGTAACCTAAAATGGGGGTAACTTGAAGTCTTTACACCGGTGTCAAGGTGTTGACACCGTCTGCTAGTAGCGCACCATATGAAGTCGGTCTTCTCGGGGTTAAGCCGCAGTCGATTGGATCGCATCCACTCCTCGATAACCTTAGCATCATGCTCCATACGGCGACGCAAATGATCCGTGTCGGAAGTAGACCCGTCAAGGGACCTCCTTCCGAGACAACTCAAGAAACTGATAAAACGACGACTATATGTATGATCTACATATAGGCCTATCTTTAAAAAGCAATCATCTTGACAAAACTGCTTATACCAGCATCTCTCAAAACCCGAGCTAGCCGTCACACGCGTGCTAGCCTAAGCATTTTTTATAGGCTATATAGATATATAAAAGTCAATACGCCGTCGGACAGAAATAAACACGTTCAAAGTTCGCATAGCTACTGTATGTAATCACACGAATCCTATGACATAGCCTATATACAGAGCCAACTGATAAGTTCACACTGCTTATGACCCCTTCAACTTCAAAATTAAAACGACCAAAACTGATACCAAACCCAAACGAGGAAATACTTATAAACACCAGTGGATGACTGCTGGGCTCCTAAAATCCTGCAAAACTAATTCGAAACTTCATGCTACCCTATATTAAGAACACCTCAACAACGATAAATAATAATAAATAAAACTTCTAGAAATAAATTTAAATCTTTGCGAAATGAAATAGAAAAAGACTATTATTATCAACTTGAATTCAAAAAGTCGGCCTTTAGGAAGACCTAAGTAAGCACCATTAAATCAATCCTTAAATAAAAGAAGGGATTCCCTTGTCTAGTGAATAACTCTCAACAATGGGATAATTACGGACGGTTTACATCAATAAGGTCGCGCAAAATGGTCGTGACACAAAAAATCGCAGACTAATATTATAAGATACAAAAGATTACCAACACATTACCAAAGTTAAACAATTTCGAAGCATTATTTTCAGCAATCGCACTTCTATTTAAGCAGAATTATTTTAATCAATCCAGCTTCTGTTTACACACCCTTCTTTACATTTCGCTTCCGTTTATACGGCACTAGCTCATCAATCCATCGGCTCTTAAGCAATACACTTTTCATAAATCCAGCATCTGCTAAAGCCTAAGCATGAATTCTTTTATCAATGCAGCTTCCATTTTTGCATTATTCTTTTAGTCAATGCAGCTTCCTGATCGGGTGTTTGGTTTTTGGCGATCAACCAAGGATCAATGGATATTGGCGATCCTTTGTGCGGCGATCTTATTAGTCTGCAATGTCTGTGTCTGATCTTTTGAGGCGCGATCTTTTGCGCGTGACCTTATTGATGGCTACCATTACTGATAGCAACTCCATTGCCGAGACGTTTAACAATTATTTCTCCACGATCGCACAGGACCTGATTGCAAAAACACCGTCAAACAATAGGGACCCAATCAGGTTTATTGATCCTCCTAGTTAAAACTCTTTTGCGATTTATCCTGCCTCGTATGAGCAAGTACATACATACGTTATACTAAATGACTCCCTTAAGTCAACTCATAGTGCAGGTCTGGACGACATTGATCTTTGCAAAATTAGTCCCGTACTTTCATCAATTGCAAATCACTTACCTGCAATCATTAACTGTAGCCCATCCATTCTACGAGGATAATTCTTGCTGCCAGTATAATTGCTAGAGTTAGGCCTACTCCAATTCTTTAGAAGGGTAAAAGAGATGACATAGAATATTACAGACTCATTACTATTCTATTTTATTTTATGGATTGCTTGAAAAAAGTTATGTATGTACGACATTACGACTTTGTCGTGAAACAAAATATTCAATGTCCAAACCAACATGGCTTCCAACCTGCTGATGGACATGTGAACTACACAGTGATGTCCCATTTTACTCTTTAGGATAGAATAGCGGAGGCAATCGATCGCAGAGAATTTTCGGTAGGGTGGACTACGAAATTCTGCAATCAATTTTACAGTATAAAATGAATGTAATGGTGATGGATATTGCTTGATGTGGGACGACACCAAAGAACAGCGTGGTGCTAATGAAATTATTTCACTGATGTTGGTTCAAGTAATATTTGCCAGCAGACGTCCGGAATGTTGTAAAAACATCTGAAAGCACGGACTCTCAGAACGGGAATCATGGCAGCGTTGCTGCTCTTAATTGAACAATTGTTATCGAATGCGGAGGGTATTAAAGAGAAGCTTTGCTACATGATCCGCCGACTTTCGTCTAAGAGGCCCGTGAATGCTCTGACTAAGGAAGCGGAATTCATTCATTCATTCATCCATTACTTAAATTTATGTACAGCCCCTTCAAGGTTACTTCTCAGGAGTGCTCCCAACTGAACACCGGCTGAACAGAACTGCCTTAAGGCAACTATAAAACGCATCTGAGCAGACCCTAGGCATAAGACGCAATGATAATGGTAGCGCATTCCATGCCATAGGGCCAACAATAGAGAAAGCGCGATGCTGTCTAATTTCAGTTCGTGTACGGGGAACAAGGAGTTCGCCTTCCTGTGTGGAAGAGCAGAGAGCACATCCTCTCTGCACGCCCAAGTTAGAGCAACAGAGCTCTTGTAAATACGCAGGGGTGGCACCTAATAGGCACCACCACACCAAAGCAAAAATGCGGTATACAATCCGCTGCGGGATAGGGCGCCAATGCAGGTCATCCAGAATATATTCAGTGACCTGACCGAACCAGGATACGGCCAATGAGGCGCGCGGCCGTGCGCAGGATCCGCTCCAAGCACTCCAACCGCCCAGCTGGGGGGCCAGCGTAGGGCGCACAGCAATAGTCAAGGCGAGTGACAATGAAAGAATGGATCAGGGTAGTGGTGGCATTAATGGTCTGATAGAAGCAGCTGCGACAAAGCTGATGAATTTGTGCTGTGAACGTGAGTTCCTGGTCTAAGAAGATCGCGAACAGAGGCAGAGAATGTGAAATGCGGAAATGCATATGAAAGCACGGAATGTCTGTTGGCGAGTCTGACCATAGCCATTCTTCACTTGGTTCATAGTACAGGATCTGCAGGATGAATAAAATGATCGAATATTAATATTACCACCAACAACATGTATTGACTATTCAATTGTTTTTCTCGGATGAGCTATGGCTACAATACAATGGTGCGCTAGACTGTTCCACCAAGAAAATGAAAATCTATTTAGTGCAAGGTGTGACATTACATTACTTCATTTGTAATGATACAGTGACTTTCACAGTGGTTGGTTGTTACTAATAAGTATTGTTTAATGTTGCAGTAGTTTCATTTAACGTGAGTGAAGCCGCGCTTAAGTTGATAGGCTAACAGTTAGTATAATCAAACAGCATACTGAGATTTGTTCGACAATAATAATGATGATAATAATCGTTTAATTTAAAATTGACATACCACATTATGATTGCAAGCACAATATAAACGTAGGATGGCAAGCTGTTACAGATGTTTAAGTTAACTGTCGGCAGCCATGCAAGGCGCCGATTACGTCAGACATCTCATTTTAGCAAACTCCGCTGCCTTCCGAAAGAAAGACTTTTCGACCTTACGGGAATTCGAGTCTCGAACTCAGTTTCTCAGCTCTGTGTTCGCCATTACACTCCACGCCTCTGCCCCAATGTCATATCAAAGCCGGACAATTAACATTTTAATACAAGAAAGTTGTATCGTCATACAAATTATTGTCTTGGACTATGATTAATAACTATTTAAAATCTTTTGTTTCATTGTGCAGAATGACTGCATATTGCTTCAGATATTTCTTGGCGATGCTCTGGTGCAAATTACGCAGGAGTTATGGCGTTACTCACAATTATATTCTCTCTTGCTGAAGGGATGCATCTTGTCAATTTTATGACAAAATTCACCCAACAATCACGTTATGTGTAAACAATTTTAAAGCTTCACGAATGCATTATTAACTAAGAAGGATTGTTATTATTCAGCCTTTTTCAATACATAATTTTCATTCTCTAATTTTCTCTAAATTAATAATGTTCCGCTAAAGTATCTAAATATGTTGTACAACTTAGATACGACGAACTTGCTTCGACCGAATATTATTTTTACTGCTGTCATTCAGCGACGATGACATTTCGGGAACGGCCGTCTGTTTACAAACTACTCCCGTAGTCGAGCTTCCAGAAATATATTCCAACGCTGGATCTGTGTTTGAACATATTGGATAATTACTGATGCAGCCGCACTTGGTCGCAGCTTCATTGAAAATGGAAGAGCATTCAGGTTGGGAGCTAAAGTAACTTAAGCCGTTCGGAATTCTGAAAAATATAGCACAAGCACAGCTTAGTAAGCCTACAAACGACGACGAAGGTCATAATGGGGGCCCATGATCATGTGCCCTCTGGACTGGTAAAATGAAAGCCACTATCATACCTTAATATTTTTTTAAAGATTTAATTTTTTTAATGCACTTAATTGGTCGTTTACAATACTAATGCCGCTAGTCTAACATAAAATGAGCAATCAAACGGACCTAATTCAATAATGTCACTAAAATAATTAGTTAAATATGCCTCAATTTATTAGATCTGACACAATCCGTCAGAGGCACAATTTATCTGGCTGGGCAATCGACATCAGCTTATGAAGCGAGACTAGCTGCCATTACTACTGAATTTCCCCGTTTCCATAGTTAGTCCTCTGTTGTCCGAGACCTTTGAGTCACGCTGAACCAAGTGCTCATTTCTTGCTCCTCATATTAACCGTCTCTGCCGTGAATCGTAACTACCAGATTTGTCAGCTCCGCATTGTTGCTCGCTAGCTAACTCTAGACGCCGCCGCCACACTTCTTCACTCCTTTTATCATTGCACGACTAGATTACTGGTGCTCACTCTATGTAGGCCTCCCAGCTTGACGATCGCGGTGCCTGCATTACACCGGGTCCTACGTTCTGCTGCACGTCTTGTCTGGCGCATTCCGAAATTTGGTACTTAAGACAGCTGCTTGACTGATAGCTCGCTCTCTTCGTTTCTCTCGCATCTCTACCTGTATATATATAAGGAACTTCGTTGGCTCTCTCTCCATGCTCGCATACAGTTTATTATTCTCCTTCTAATCTTCAGCGTGGTCTTGAGCCAAAATATCTGGTTAACGTAACACATTGGCCTAATTCAATTTCTTCCCGTCGTCCAATCTGCTCGTTCGATGGACTTAACCTTTTGGTTCCTCGCACTAAAACAGCTATGACTCGGTGACCGATACAATTTTTGCCATCAATTTTCCGCCGTCAATCTTACTTCCATTTAGGTGTATTTCTTTTCGATCATACCACTTTCATTTAGGTACATGTATATTCTAATATGTTGGAGTTCTTTAGTCCTGGATTAATTCGTCGGCTTTTGCAAGAAGTTTGTACCTTTGAGAGCCAATTTATCGCATGTTGCCTAGACCATGTGACTACGCAGCCTAGGTTCAGCCATGTGACCGTACCGCGGCCATTGGAGTGACCTTGACCGTTAGTCACGGTTGGCCATTCAATCTATTGACCAACATGTGTTCAATTCCTCTTCTACATCTTCCCTGAATCTGATGATTATCCGGACTTGCGTCATCTTCCACCAGCGAGGGACTACTCGCGATCCTGTGATTTGCGAATCGTTTTCGGCAGTCGTCGTTCGCTCTACCTTCTCTGCGCAGCTTGGCCTAGAGATTCTGAACATACGTGCCATCTTTCAGTTGTTGACGGGAATCCGTTGGTTTGGTTCCATGCTTGTGCTTGGGCCAGCCATTGGCGACTCGTGTAACTTATTTTGCGTTGTTATACTAATTATTATTCTAACAGGCGTTGAAATGACAATTAATATCATGTCTGGCGCAGAGAGCACCTCTGAGTAGATTTCTTAAAGAGGCGCTATATCAAGTTAATTTAAAATAAATAAATAATAAATAAATATTTATTTTCATCAATCCCGCTTCCATTTAGGCGTAATTACTGTTTCCTTCTGTTCGCTCTAATGTTCTATCTGGAAGTCTCTCACCCTCCTTCGCTTTTTTCAAGGCTTTCTTCTTCGCGCGGGACCTTGTGCATTAGCAGCGCTACTGAACTGTTCATCCGCTCCATAAATGAGTAAATAGACCTACAATACACTACACCAGTACACCTCTTCCACTCTTCGCCTCTGAATCAAATCACCTCTAGCTGGTACTTCTGCTTAATGTCTTCTGCATATTGAAACTTAATCGTATTAAGTCAAACAGGAATCACGTCATTCAAGTGAAAAAGGTTCGCATGTTTTTCATATTTTATCTGAATTGTTCATGATTTGTGGTGGAATCGTCACCGCGGTTACCGTTGCTATTCCCACACATAGACGCAGGATCGGTTTTACCATGATACTCAAGCGGCAAATAAACATACACGTTGAACCATGGCGATGTTGCATCAACTTCCACTCTAAGTCCGGAAGGCATTCGAATCTACACGCATAATAAATGGATTGAACGTCACATTAATTTAAATGACTTTTCTATACACTGACGCCCTCCTGGGACAAGGCAATATGTCATTGTTAGGTCACTATTCAAGTCAAGGTCATCATGCAATGTAAATTTAATGTGCTATAGATGTAAATATTTCTCAATCACTTTAGTGCCCCAAAACCATAAACAATAATAATTACGTATTATTAAGGTCAATCTTATTTGCATATGGCAGACAGACGAACGGACTGACAAACACGTGACTTAGGTAAGTATTGTTTTTGATTGTCAGGATGCATTGTGTATAAGCTTTCTCATTTAACATTGGCGTTGTATAGTACTCATTTGACTGTGCCGCGCTGTTTCTAGGACGCTGGCACTTCCGGCCTGCTTGGCATCGGCCGCAGCCACAGATAGACTCCAGACTAGAATTTTGGGAGGGATACCCAAGAAGGATCTGTCCATGAGGCCCTCCAGGTCAAATGAAGAAAAACAAGCTGAGTGCCGGAACCAGGAGAAGTTTGGGCTAGCAAACAATCAAGATGGGACGGCCCTTTGATCGTACTCGGAATGAAAGACCTCGCCACAGGAATGCCTGATTCCCATAGTCGTGCAAGTGTCTCAGAGTGGTGGCAGCACCACACGCAGGCAACTGGCTCTTAGCCCTACCGATTACAAACTGCGGGCTGAGACTAGACGATGAGCCGTTGAGGGTGGCGGTGTGTTACAGACTTGGCATACCAGTCTGCTGGCCTCGGGGCTACCAATGTGATGCCCTGGTCGAGGAAAATACATGCCACGATGTCCTATGTAGTATGGGCATGGAACGTTGGCCCAGACACGCGGCCCTGAACGACCTATATGTAGAAATCTAATCCGTGCAGGAATCCCCTCGGTCAAAGAGCCGGAGGGCTTGGCGAAATCCAATGGAAAAATACCCAGAGGACGACAAACCTCAAGACTCAGAAATACGCAAAGTTAGCCGCCATGCACGTGGCATTTTAAACCTTGGGTCCCATCAATTCCGAAGGCCAAAGCTCGCAAACTGACGCCGTCACTGAGGGACACGAATTTCCTCTACCAGCGCATCTCGATGACGATTCAACGCTTCAACGCAATTGCCTTTACGAGTACTTTCGCTGCTCAGGAGACCAACTCCGGACGACATCACCGCTAACTTATATTGAAGATAATGATAATAATAATAATAATAATAATAATAATAATAATAATAATAATAATAACAATATTAATTGACCTAGGACAAAGACTGGCATGGTCAACGCATTAATGCTGTCGCGTTTCGGGGCACTTTCGCCAACCAGGATCACAACAATGAGTAGGGCCATTTCCAGACAAATCGCATATTAAGTCCCTGTATACCTCGGGGCAAAAAATATGATGATGATGATGATAATAATAATAATAATAATAATAATAATAATAATAATAATAATAATAATAATAAACATAATAACAATAATAATAATAAATGCCATAAAATAATAATAACACTGGTAATACCAAAAATGAATAATAGTAATAATGATACTTGATATATAATTATACTGTTAGGATTATCATCTTAGCAATTTTTAGAAAAAGCATGAGCTTCAAAATGTTTGTTAACGTCACGAGGATTTTGAAATAATAAACATAATAATAATAATAAACATAATAATAATAATAATAATAATAATAATATTGTACAGTCTGCGCACAGCCGTCTGCGCTGATTGCCCGGGCTTGGCTCGGTTTGATCAACTGCTGAGAGAAGGACTGTCAACCATTTTAAATGTGGACCTTGACAATGACCGTTGGCTCCAGGCTTCTTTGCCGGTGAGAGATTGTGGTCTGGGAGTTCGTTGTGCATCTACGCTGGCACTTTCTGCCTTTCTGGCTTCTGCTGCTAGTACAAGCGAACTCCAGGCATACATCCTACCAACAGAGTCTGCTGAGGAACCATATGAACTTGCGAGTTCAGCACTCAACGCTTGGAAGACCCTGACAGATGCAGAACCACCAACAGGAGCAGCGAGTCATCGCCAGAAAGAATGGGACCTCCGATTCACAGACAAGGCATGGAACGGTCTGCTGGATTCCAATAACAATCCATGCGACCGTGCTCGCCTGCTGGCCTCACGAGCACCTCATTCTGGAGACTGGATGCTAGCGCCCCCTGTGACTGCCCTAGGCCTGCGCCTCTCAAACGAGGATGTACGACTGGCAGCCGGGTTGAGGCTAGGAACGACGCTCTGCGAGCCACATTTGTGTCACCAATGTCAAGAGAGCGTCGACGCAAAAGGGCTCCATGGACTAATTTGTAGAAGAGGCAGCGGAAAACATCAACGACATAGCATGTTGAACGATGTCATCTGGAGAGCTCTTGGCAGGGCGAAGATTCCAGCGCAAAAGGAACCCCTCGGCTTGGTAAGAGAAGATGGAAAGCGACCGGACGGCGTCACGCTCATTCCTTGGACACGTGGTCGATGTCTGGCATGGGATGTGACAGTGCCCGACACCTACGCCAAGTCACATCTTGTCGACACATCTATCAGAGCTGGCGAAGCAGCCGAACGCGCAGCTAAGACGAAGAGGGCCAAGTATTCCACCATAACCAACACCCACGACTTCGTAGCCCTCTCCTTGGAATCCGGCGGCGCTTGGAGCAGTGAAGGACTGGAGTTCATCGCAGAGTTGGGTAGACGAACGAGTGCTGCAACCCACGATCCAATGGAGACGTCATTTCTGTTCCAACGTATCTCGGTTGTTCTTCAGCGTGGGAACGCCGCCTGCCTCTTCGGGACATTGCCAACACTCACTTAGCTCATCATGGGCAATAACAGCATAATGTGAAACATATATAATAATAATAATAATAATAATAAAAACAATAATAGCAATGGTAATAATAATAATAATAATAATAATAATAATAATAATAATAATAATAATTCAGGCATAGCTTGATGCAGTGCTGTAGCACTCGTAGAAAAAGAATGCTGTAATTGGAAAGGCTGCAGCATTCAGTCCCTACTATAAGACGACCATTGTTTGTTTATTTGTGACTCGCTTCGTGGCTGCTAATTACGATTAAAAGAGCACCAGAGCCGGAAGAAGCTTGGGCTCACAAACAATCGAGATGGGACGACCCTTTGATCGAGCTCGGAGTGTCAGACCTCGCCTCCAGAATGCCTGATTCCCAGAATCAGGCACGTCTTAGAGCAGTGGCAGCACCACACGCAAGCGACTGGCTCTTAGCCCTACCGATTACAAACTGCGGGCTGAGACTTGACGACGAGTCTCTGAGGGTGGCGGTGGGTTACAGACTTGGGCTACCTGTCTGTTTACCTCATTCCTGCCTATGCGGTGCCCAGGTCGAGAGAAACGGATATCATGGTCTCTCATGTGGCCTGGGCCTGGGACGCTGGCCCAGACACGCGGCCCTGAACGACCTTATTTGTAGAAGTTTAATCCGTGCAGGGATCCCCACTGTCAAAGAGCCGTTGGGCTTGACCCAATCTGATGGTAAAAGACCAGACGGACTCACTCATATACCATGGTGGTCGGGGCGGTGTTTGATATGGGACGCGACAGTCTCAGATACAATGGTAACGTCGTATCTGCCAGAAACATCACAAAGAGCGGGCGCTGCGGCCGAGAGGGCGGCGAACCTCAAAACTCAGAAATACGCTGAGCTAGCCTTCACGTACGTCTTCACACCGGTGGCACTCGAAACCTTTGGCCCCATCAATTCCGAAGGCCAAAGCTTCCTTTCAGAACTGGGACACAGACTGAGCGCCATCACTGGGGAGCAGAGGGAGACGACTTTCCTCTACCAGCGCATTTCGATGACTATTCAACGCTACAACGCAGTTGCTTTCAATGGAGCTTTCGCTGCTCAGGAGTCCAACGAGCAGGGCTACTCCGGACGACATCACCATCAAAAATAATGATAATAATGATAGTAATAATAATAATAATAATAATAATAATAATAATAATAACAATAATAATAATAATAATAATCATAATAATATTAACAATATTAACAATAATAGATATAGTTGTATAAAAAGTAGTATTCAACAATACAACCTGATCGCTTTTAAGGGTACTTTCTCCTCGAACGATGAAGACGAGGCTTGACCATTGAGGCACATTTGTAATATAATTATTTCTAAGTCCCTACGGGAAGTGCCTCAGTAGTAGTAGTACTCATGTAGTCCTAGGGGAAATGGCAGTAGCAGTAGCAGGATTAAATGGAAGCACATATAATGGTTGTATGAAAATGAGGTGCAGTCAAACCAGCTGGCCGATGGTAGTGCAGTTGGGTATTTGATAGTGAGAAACATGAAATGGGGCATTTCCTGAACAACACAGATTGCAATTGATTTCGTCTTTGGGCGTTGCGTGATGTAAGAGAACCCATAACAGTACATCTATACGAAGACTGCGCTAGAAGACGAGAACCTAAAGAGCGTGGACCATGGGAAGAAGCAGGCTTTTACACACAAGGACTAAATCAATGTAGAAAGCAGTTAGCAAAATTCAGATATAAAATGTCTAATACGTAGGTTTTCACTTACGCTAAATTTGAGGCCTGTGCCATAGACAGAAACTGATGAAGAATCTGCTGGATCTTGGGAGAGAAGACGGACAACTGTTGGAATTCTCTGAACAGACCTACTCGATGACCTTGCGTCATTAGTACTGATCTTCCATGCGCTATTGCCTTCACGAACAATGACGCCGCAGGTGCAGGTAACCTGTCCACCGTCACATTTTTCATGTCGCACGTGGACCTGCAAAGGTACATCATTCCTCAATTCGATCTCAGTTCAGGATAATGACTACACATGCGATGATGATTAAAGGGCACTTGATAGTCTTCGTCCTAAATACCACGAATGCGCTATTAACCAGATGACCCAACTGTCTACATCGACTCGTAAAATTTACAAAGAGTTCGTTGATCTATTAAATTTTTTTGCTGTAGGAAGTGATTATTTGTAAAGCGATCATCTTTTCATGGATAACTTTTGGCGTTTTCTTGTGAAGGAAAATTGTTTTATCATACAGCGATACTCCACTTTCTCCATAGTGTCAGGCCATTCAACAATTCCTGCCATTACACAAAGCAGTTTTCATATAAATTCTTCTCTATAACATTATAATGTAGAGGTACATGCATCTAACTACATTATATGTATTCTCAAAACTAGTTTAAGCCTCTGCGACTTCTAGAAGATCGGTTAGGTTAAATAATGGTGGCTAGTCTCGCTTCATAAGCTACTAAAAAGAAATCTTTTCTTGATCCTGATGACCAAATAGCAGACTCATCTTGAGTTTTATAATTTTAATTTTCAAACACGTATTCGTGAATTGCAAGCAAATTTATCAATCATTCAACTCTCTAATAATCAATCACTCAGTGTCAATTTGATGTAGCGCCCCTTCAAGGTATCTACTCAGAGGCGCTTCCGGTCTGACTACGGCTGAAAAAGACAGATTTCAGTGAACAGTTAAATGCGTGCCAGGAATTTCTCGGCAAGAGGCGCAGCTCTCTGGTGAGCCCGTTCTAGATGGTCGGGCCAACCACTGAAAAGACCCGATGTTGCATAGTTGTCGTACGAGGAAAAGGAACAATCAAGTCCTCCATGGGCAGCAGAAGGAAGTTGACGTCAGTCACTAGTGGCCTCGACGGGCCGACAAAACTCCTTGAGGCAAACTGTTGCAACGCCGTAAAGGCAACGCCAAGACAAGGGCAGAGACACTGAATGCATTGCGCTAGGGAAAGGTAACCAGTGCAGGACATCCCGCATATACTCAGATACACGATCCGTCCTCGGGATGCTTCCTATCAAGCGTGCAGCTGAACGCAAACGCGTTCAAACTTCCCAATCCGGGGCTCCAGGGAATGCCAGAAAATATGGAGGAGCAGTAATCCAGGCGGCTAGCTACAAATGCGTGCACTAAAGTGGCTGCTGCACTAGAAGTGAGAGAACGAGAAACCACACGCAGTTGACGCAGCTGGTAGAAGTAGATGCGAGAGACAGCATTTACGTGCTTTGTGAAGGTGAGCTCTGTATCAATAATGACCCCCAAATTCCGAACAGAGGAGGAATACGTGAAGAGAGGAAATTGTGATTCATTTCTTTTCGTGAATCTGTGCAGCTCTTATTCACCTCCATCGAGAATAAAGTTACGGATATTCATTTCCTCAGAGAATATTTACATATTAACCAAATAACTGTGAGCCAAGTTTATTGCCCTCCGTACTCGACACAGTTTTAAGCTTTAGTTTCATGAGCCTGATGGATCATTTCTAATTTCTTTCGAGCAAATAATCTAATAATAATAATAATTTAACTTTAAAATACTAATAATAATAAAATCTAATTTCGATGTGATACTCGCTTATGTAGAATTTCAGTGTATACACACGATCGATTGGATATACATTGTAGTGATGGCTATATTCATCAATATCTATATATATATAGATATAGATATACATTATTTACACATTACATACATAATTATAATATGTCGCCTTTTCAACGCCTCTCAAAGTGCTATAAATGCGATTATCCTTCTGATCTAAACAGGTGGGTAAACAGATAGACGAAATAAGTATGTGTATGCCCAAACTAAGTCACGAAATTGTAGACCTACCTCCAGGAGTTGATTGCTGTTTATTGCCTTCACGAGGTAGAAATCTCCAACCAAATAGTTTATTAAGGAGCTAAAGCAAATGAAAATATTATTAGACCGTTGATGCGCACCTGATGAAAATTACATTGTTTCTGGTAGTTGGTAATTTGTATGCATTCAGTTTGTTTGGCTGTCTCTCCATTTGTGCTTTCAACCCTTGCATCTTTCGTTTTGAAGGGCATTTCAAGTTACAGTTGACTCGTATTGAATGTGTTTGCATCATAATTATGCCAACTTTGCAAAATTATGATATATATGCCGGTAAATACCTATTACTTTGTAATCAGCTCCATTTGGAAAAGCAATAGTCTGACTACAGAAAATATTGTCTGATAAAACACGTGATTTTACATGAATTGTATTGAAAGGTATTGAAAGTCGTTTGACACAGCCATAAGCGATCAGTCGGATTGAGATTGTTAATTTGAAGAACACGATTTTAAAGAAAGTAAGAGAGAAATGATGAGTTGGAAGAATAAAATTTAATTAGACATCCGTTGACACAAGATTCAATTATATTACTTCATGTAATAATCAGAATCATATTACGCTAAGATTGCAATCGATAAAGTTAGATAAGGGTGCTTGTCACAAATGAGCCTGCAACACTTACCGATTTTTTAAGATCGAGATGCATGAATAAACCAATAAAAAGAGAGGATAACTCTATGACTGCAAATTACTACCATTAGACAATACCACTACTAGTTGTTTGTGAGGCGCCCTAGCGTTACTTCGCCATATAAATTGTCAGTTTTTTAATTACATTATTATTAACTGACGACAGTGTTAAATGTCAACAAGGGCTAACATTAACTCTTACCCCTCCAATTATTATATCAAACGCATTGAATTGGCCGCTCACAGCGGCCTCTGGAGTGGTAAGGGTTAAGGTTGCAAGAATAAGTTATTCTCACACGCCATCAAAGGTTAGAAGCTGAGGATCTGTGACTGAATCTGTGACTGAATCGCATCTTTTATGTGTTGATTGCTGTGGAAGAATGGTTATCTGTCAACAAAAAGTGTTAACTACTATCACAAATTAGTTAGTTGCATGCTAAATTATTATTAAAGTTTGCAGCAGTTAAGAAATAACCGCCAAAGCGATATAAAATAGAAGAAGCTACATAAAATGACCTTGTAACTGACACTACTTTGAATCCTATCACTTAAGACAGCTGACAATTGGCTTTCTAAAGGAGACTTTCTAATCGTCGCCTAGGCAAATGAACACCCAGCAAATAAGCGTACACGATGGTGAAATAACACGCCTGTGCAGACCCTGGTGTCTCAATAAAGATCAATAAGAACGGTGGCTGTTTTAAGAGTTGAAGCGAAAAGTTACCGCATCAATTCTGAGCACGGACCAACGGTAATCTCAACTTGCTCTCACTTTTCAAATGGATGGAGAGTTGAGTGAATCCAGGCTAACCTTTATGCCGCAACCCGATGGAAATTTTTCTGTCCCTTTCCATTTGTAAATGTATGTATCCGGCGACTTATCATATTTTTATGAAATCGCAGTAGGCCTAATCCTCACACAAGAGAGAAATCACAATCACAATTTTATTGTTGATCGTCTTTTCAGAAACCAACGGGTCAGTGAAAGAACCTCAAGTGGCCATGCATTTCAATGTTATCATGTGGTCGTACAGTGTTATACTTTATTTGGATTATGTGATCCCAAAACAGCATTATTGTAAGCTTCTGCGAAATCAAGGGCATAACATAAAAGAGCAACGACCCTGAGCTTCAAGTCTTGTGATGGCAATGTGATCATCACACACTGATGCTCATGACAGTTGGATATTCAAAACGCAAAATAAACTAGTTTGGATTAAAATTTCTCTTTGTCCGTCACTTATCAACAAAGGGCAAATGGCGCAAAACAATCTTCCGATTGTCCCGAAATTTTAAAGATAAATTCTTTTAAGTTATCAACTTGCGAAACCCTACCATTAGCACTAGCAACACATCTCTAGCATTTCTAGCTCCAGAGTTACTATAGAGGCGATATAATAATATACACGCCTGCTGGGGTTTAATTTCTCAACGTTCCAACCATCAGTTCTGGATGAATAGGTTCTTCGTATTTGAGGGACCTTACCGATAGTGATTCTTCTTGTAGGCCCAATCGATGAATCGAGCTATATGTATGTTCTTGTTCGTCAGACTGTTTGATCATACTGGCTTTAACGTCAAGTATATTAGCCTATTAATGTATAGCGTCATTTTTTAAAGACACCACACTTGACACAATATTTTACATGTGCCCCGTAACGCATGGCGTCCTTTGTAAGGACACTTTTGTTTTTCATTTTTTTCCAAGAAATTTTTTTAGCATTTGGCCTCTTATTTTTTTAGTCTAAAAATATATTATAATAAAGAGTAGTATAAAACGTAGCAACCTGGGACATTTGACCCCATTTAGGTCAAATCGGTCAACTTTGACCCCACCTCACATGTAGGTCAAATCGCCCACCCATAGGTTACCGCTTATATTTTAACCTACGTCAAGGTCAAAATAATCGTCAAAACCGCAACAAGCTTAAACCATTGGTCAAATTGCCCACCTATAGGTTACCGCAACATTGCCAATCTGCCCTCATTCATACACGAGCCTGGGCTCTTGGTCAAAATGACCGGGAATTCCCACAGTTTCGAAACTGCCGGAAATTTCCAACAGTTTTGAAGAGTCGGCCTTTTCATCACATGGTCACCAAGTCTTCATTATCAACCCAAGAATTAAATGACTCAGGATAACCCGACCATTTCACCAGTGACTTGTTTCCATCTTTCCTGATTACCTTTTCTATTCTAAATATTTCTTGAGTTTTATTCTATTATAAATAGTACCGTGGAAAAATTCATGCATTAATGGGTTAGCGCAGGAAGCGCATCTGAGTAGAAATATTGAAGCGGCGCTATAGAAATGTTCGTAATAAGAAAATTTGAGGCAATGATGGTTCCCAGAATACCTAAGTAAGCTCTGCGAATGCTTACTTTGACAGTTGGAATCATGTAGTCATGCCACAGCGATTTTCCACCGTACAGCCCTTGATCGTCAATGTATGGGTCGAAGACTAGAACGAAGGAATCACCCGGTTCTGTGGCTCCAGGAACAAAGTAAACGGACAGTGTAACTGTATCTTCACCTTTCCACACTATCGAACACTGAGCAGAGGATGCACCAGATTTCTCCATGCGGAACCTGTAACTGCAGCAGCTTTCTAGAACTGGCCCGGTAGTACCGACACAGTGATTACATGTGAACGGAATTGTTGATTGGAATGTAACGTTGTGAGTTGGGACACTAGTCAGACTGATGTCGTAAGTGTCGGCTGTACTCTAGGATAGACAACAAGCAGATGCGCGATATTAAGTTGGAAATAATATAGTCACATTTCCCAAATGTTAAAATCCATTAACAAATCCACACCTTCAATTGGAACATATTTCTGATTTGTTTTAGCGCACCTAAAGAGCTAACACTTTATCGTTTCACTTTACCTCAGATACCCTAGGCCGCATTCTTGGCGTCACCTTTGATCTTCATCTCTCTTTCTCCAACCACATTTCAAACCTCTCGCGCTCCTGCTCCTTATAATATGGTAGTGCCTACATGCATGTAATCACTAGCTCAGGCCTTTGTGCATATTTGCATATGCGTGTGTGTAAATAAAAACTTGAAAGCGTTCGTGTATGTCATAGGCTATGCATGTTGTGTAAATAAATACACGGACCTTGTATTCTGTTTGTATATTTCTTTATTTATACACGGGCTTGTAGTATATTTTCAACCTTATAAGCTGCATAATATTTGGCCACACTCGTCATGCTCGTAGTAGCATCTCCGTCATCTTCCCAATAGGACTCCGCTTGGCAGGAAATCTGTAGCACAAGGGCACAGATTAGGTCATTTAAAATAATGATTTTTGAAGTTACAAAACTTTAAATGAAAGTTAGAGAAGCATTCAAAAGGTTATTAACCATATCAAGTGAAGTCACAATGAAAGATCGTAATGTAATCCGCGAACTTTATACACGATTAGAAAAACGTTATGCAATAGATTCAAGCAATATAATTTTCTAGAGTGGGGTACATAAAAACCAAAACAGGTGGTGTGCAGGTGTAATATCAGCGAGTCTGCTAAGTGGGTAAGGCTGAGATATGAGTTGTATGGTCAATGCTTTTTATTTTATCTTGTTAACATAGCTGAGGGCTATCTTAAAATGGATTCAATGCCCAGAAGGATTACATATTTACACATAGCTATTCATATAGTTCAGCAATCAGCAAGAATATCATAGAGGCGTTAGGTTGATTATATTGTAATATTAAATGCTCTATGGTCGTAGTAGATGAGTTCTGAAGTATTTTTAGACTTTGAAAAAATGTTTCGTGTTTTGATGTTGGTTACGGCAGACCTAATAAACTCCAAAGTGTAAAGTATAAAGGAACCTGAAAAGTATAAATGCTAAAGGTAGCATTGAGAATAAATAGGCTATTAATTGAATCAATGAAATGAAAACAGTGGTTCAGATATATAGGAAGTTAAAAATGAAAGCTAAATCTGAAAATATTAATGAAGGCCGAAAGAGAAGATTTAAGAATGACGACAGTCTTAAATAAATTCCATACTCGCGACAGTCGCCACAATTACGAATGCTGAAACCATATGATGCATGGTATTATGAAGTCACAATGAAAGATAACAGTCAGACTGTTAGCATATCTCTGCAATTCATCTGGTAAGGTGTCTGTGAAACAACGATCCAAAATGAATTTTACCTCTCTTCCAAGTCGTCCTCTCAGATGAAATTCACTCAGTACAGCAACTAAGCTACTGTCCGGATAAAGAACGGTTGGTGGGAGGGGTTCCGGAGGTACAACTGCATCCTCACCAATGTATTCTAATGGTTGTCCGTCAAACAGGAACGTTACACGGAATCTCGCGTTAGAGTCATTCGGTTACCGGACATATTGGACTTCGCAGGTAAAGTCAATTACTGCGCTCGGATTTTCAACGCCGTTAATGTTAGGTCCAGAAAATATTGGCAATTCCATTACTGGGAGATAGTCTGTAAAATAAAGAATAAGTACTTGCGCTACAAAGCGGATTGCCGGTTGTAACTTTACGCCGTGTGAAAGTTCGATTCTTTACTTGACAAGTCTACTATACCGCTGCTAATTAACCATTAACTAACAACATATTTTAAGTCTGAACATGCTGAAAAGATTATTGGACTTCTGCGCAGCATGAGAAACTTATATAAATTTTGTCAGTCAAGAATTAAAGAAATTCTGTCATGTGTTCTTTTTTCTCTGTCTTTCAATATTGGCCTGTTTTCTGCCTCTTTGTCTATGCAAGCTTATGCCTGATTGTAGGCCTACGCTTTACCTCTCTAGCTACATTTGACCTATCTCGATGACCGGCAAAACAATATAAAGTTGTGACATGGAAAATTTTTTCAATAAGTTTTGTTGTCAGTACATGTGTAGAATTAAATGATTGTTCACTTGATGCATTTATTATACGCCAAGTAACTTCACAAATTGCTCGGCGTCAATTAATGCCACGTCTCTGAGTCCAGTCCATTCATCGGCCCAGCATCATATCAAGTCCGCAATAGCCAAACTTCAGTTTAGTTTCGGTGTCAGGTCAAAATCCTGCGAGGACAAACCGAAGAGAGACAGCTTGATGTAACTGTTACAATAGGTGATCTTGTTGGGCTCATGGCGGCACAGAAGTAGGACTAGGGCCTATTATAGTCGGGATAGGATGGCTCAATGATTTCCGAATTTCTCAACTGCTTACAGTCTGGCAGTGCCAGTTCCAAGCCTGGGTAAAGGAGGAGGGTGACACTAATGATTATTTGTAATCACACAGTGCAGTTAAACTGAACTAACTAACGATCAAAGATTTCAGTTTTCAGTCGTGAGTGGTAAGTGACAGAGGAGAGTACGATCGGAGGATATGTGAATAAGGGGTCATTGAGAGAGGATTACCTTTGTTTTACTTATTACCGGCCATGATCTGACTTTGATGGATATAGTTCAGGGTCATAACGAAAGTGCACTCAGTAGACTCGCAAATACGAAAATTGTAACCTTAAACTCTAAATTTATAAAGCGCAGAGCACCAGTTTATTCACCAGCGCTGCGTCATATATACGGGGTTGTCCAGAGATCAATGTCCAATGGAGTTATGGGTCTGATCGCAAGAGGGACCAGACAACAGTGATTAAGTGACTTTTGTTTGAATCTGACAAGCACACTTGCATTCTAGCATTCTAGAACTTAGTTAGAAACTGACCAAAGAATCTCGTCATCTAATTTCGCGTGATATTCAATCTGAGAAATCGAATACTGGCCTACAAACGTTGCAAACTATTTGCTTGAAGACTGATTTTCTTGTTTCGTTTTCTTTTAAAATTTGCTTTCGTAGACCTTCACTATAATAGACCCAATTGTATTTTTTATTTTCAGTTGAATGTTTGCTTTTAACCCACTATCAGCCGTAGACCTATGCGATTGATTCATCGCGATCTACTCTGTACTGCGATGGCTAGGTCAGTTATTATGTGGAACTTCTAGAGGCATTGAATTTCTGTTACATTATTTGTAAAAATTATAATCCTCATAATCATCACCACATATATATCATCATCATCATTGTCATCATCAACATCATCATCGTCATCATCATCGTCGTCGCCATCATCATCCTCATCATTATCATTGTCATCCTCATTGTCATGAGGAACAAGAGGAGCACCATATCATAGCCTACTCTTCCTTCTTTTCTACCACAAGCTCCTCATTAATCAGCGGGTCACAAGTTGGTCGCTATAATTTAATGTGTTTAACAAAATATGAGACGCTGACTCATTGTTTGGTTCAAGGCGGCCTGTTCTGAATCCGATGCTTACAATTTAAACCTAACAATTAGAACATATTATAGGGCCTATTACTGAAGGATTCCTACCAACACATGAAAATCCGTTCCAGTAGTCTTCTGGGTGGCACGCTTGTTTCTCTCCAACACAGTAGGCCATATTGCATCCTGGAGGAGACTTTAACTTGTACAAGTAAAAGTAGCTCGGATCTCCTTCAGCTGGGCATCTGTGGATTTGTATTGTGTTCATCCAGTTGCAAGGGTTACCATCGTAGTTGGCGCAAGCAGTTGCACTTGTGGTCGCATTGTCTGTAACAATAATAAATTTACAGCAATGTATGTGGAATATTGTTATTGTTATTGAAATTCATGGCTACTATATTATTAACTTTATGTGCACGTTGCCGCTGATGGCGTGACAAGTACGAATTTGACTGGGGGTGTATATAATACGTTAAAGTAATATGCCGGTAGAATTAAATGATAGGTTACCTACTTTGTTTCGGCTTCATTCAAGGAATATTCGTATCAAGATGTCTAAAAAAGAGACTGTGAAATTTGATCAAAACGAACTTATCGATGGACCTAACGGATGGGCGAGTAATCGGTCCCGCTCACAACCCACCTTATGTTTCTTTTCGAACATCCGCGAATTAGTATGTCGTCCGAATTCACATGAAGGTTTGAAGCATCCTTTCAAGAATCATAAAGAAGGTTGCGAAGAAAAGGATCAACACTCGAAGGCAGTCATATGATTAGTCCTGCAAGTCATATGACTTGCAGGACTAAACAGTGAAAGCGAAGCTGAAAGAACAGATCGAACATTTGGAAACCCACTCAAGAGCCGACAATCTGACTATAGCCAGGGCATTCCAGAAACATCGACTCTGGAATTGACTCAGAGGCACGGAGTCCAATCTATGCAAGAGTAAGATTATACGACGTGTGCACTCATTGTCGATCTTTGCAGCAAAAAAAACTGGGAATCGATTTTGGTAGCAGGATATTTCGATTGCAGATCGTCTTCGACGTGGCCACAATGGATTCGAAGCGGCAATAACACCCGATAGTAACGACAAATCCCTGGTGAAGTATACAATGCACGCCGAACTCTGCGACTGATCGTCTGTATCCTCCATCACTCTCGCTTGCCTGTCTACATAAATGAGAAGCTACTAAGAACAACGCAACGAGCAATCTTCTTTAGTGCACGCACATACACACGTACATGTAGGCTGCTACGTAATAAGCGAATTACAGAGGCGTAACCAAAGAGCGGAGAAGTCTACATCAAGAAGACGGCATCCGTAGATGAAAAGCCCACCAAAGTAAGATCGATTCATCATCTAGCAAAAGATTATTAATCATCCAAGACCTTAGTGAGAGTCTATAGATTTATGTGGTAGAGCTATATGTATTTTGCAATATTACAGCATGAAATTGATATGCATTGCTTAAATAGTTTTCACTGGTCGACACTGAGTCACATCTTGTTTAGTATTTTGGTCATTTTCTGTATAACATGTCTGAGAAAGTTAATAAACAATTCAGATTCTTCAGTTTCGCAATGCACATGCGTTAGCGATCTTAGTTTGAATGCACACACGGACCCTTGTTCTTTAATTATATTCTATTCCGCAGGTCAAAACCCTACAAATTTATCGGTATTCACATTGACCATAATCTCAAATGGAGTGCTCACATTTATCAAATCTGTGAAAAAAATTGTAAAACATGTTGGTGTACCCAAGGGAATTCAGCACCTATTAGGCCTACCTATTAATATTTTACTCAACTTATACTATACTTTTATCTAACCTACATCACTTATTGTAACATAATTTGGACCTCAACGTACCAAATACAATTATACATCATAAGAAGTAAATAACGCTTCAGGAAAAAGCTACGTACAACAACCAAATCTCCATCCTTGGCACATAGGCCTACGGCTATTACAAAGCTACTGAATGCAACTCAAATTTAATTTAATTTATTTGCATATCTGTGATTTCATGTACACGTATACTCAACATCTATTTTCACTGGCTTTACGAGATCTCTTCTACCTAACCTCCCATACATTTGATACCACGAGAAGAGCTGAGTTCAGCAGCCTATCTGTTCGCATGGATGTCCGAAACTTTCAGGTAATTTAACGGGGTCCCAAAATATGGAACAATCTGCCCTGCCCCTGTCGCAGTACACAAGGTTTCCTCTGGGTCCACAGATTGGCGCGTGAACTTGTCTTGGCAGTGTGACCATTAATTGAGAAGGTTCTTGGATGTTTGTGTTTGTCTTTATTTTGTGTCATGCACTTGAACATTGGAATTACTTTATGTTTTGCAACATCCATCTGTTGATTGAAACTTTATCTGGACCCATAAAGCGGGATATTTCCGTCCCTTCTGAGCTACATTTTTTTATACAGGCCTAATAATAGTTTTTCATAACTAATTGTCTGTACTCCTGTATATTTTTACTGTGACTGATTTTCACTTGTACTTGCTTAGAGGAGAAATTCTGCTTTATTGGAAGCAATAAATTGAACTAAATTAAATTGAACGGCATTAGGGCAATCACGTGCATCGTACCAGAATAGATATTTTTACGGGAGTCCTAATCAGTGGGCCGCCGCCTAGACTAACGATCTCACAACCAGACAGCTGAAATGTCCTGTAAATATTTTTTCTGGTTTGATGGAACCGTAGGCCTATAACATTATTATAATTTTACAGAATTCAACTGTTTGACCCAGTCGCTATGAGTTTCTCACGTGCTGAGAATTACATTGAAATATGAAGTAATCTCACCAGTTACTGGATGCGTACCAATTCCTCTTACGTAGATTGGGCCCTCATTGCCACAATGAAAGATTGGAACAGGCTCGCTGGCCTCTCTCTCAACAATCGCATCTCCAGTAGAGGAAGAGAACCTGAACCAAGTCTCTGAAGCGGAAACAAAATAATACTAATTCATTCATTCATTTCCGAAATTCGATACCGCCCTTCTTCCAACATCATTTTGCTCAGAAGTGCATACACACGCCTCGACGGCGCAATGGCAGTTGTACTGCAGATCAACGGTGTGCGAAGGACTTGCTCAAGGTCCCTACACAGTGACGTCCCGGACGAGGCTCGAACCCGCGAGCTCAGCAGACAATGAACGTTACGAGCTGACCGCTCTAACCAATCGGCCACTGTACCACACCAACTAATGCATATAAGGCCTTAAGACAAAACGAAGTGGAAATATATAGCGCCTACATAAGATAATAGTATTATAATTATTATTTTTAATCATTTTGCTGATGTCGCAAGTGGTGCTGCTCTAGCTATTGGCATTGTTATTGCTATTATTATTATTATTATTATTATTAATATTATAATAAATTTAGTCTAACTAGTTAATTGTAACAACACGCACAGGATAATTCATGTATCATGCATAGGCCTGGGCCTGTATTGTGCATGGAAGTATGAATTGCTCACTGTCTAGAAACGATCGCTGTAATTAATTCATTAGAAAAACAAAGCACGACGAATCTTTTCAGCGTTACCAATCATTTTCTGGTATTTCACATGAATTCTCCGAAAACAGAATTGCTTGTTCGTGTTTTACATTCTAATCAAAGTTTTCTATGCAGCCCCATTGACAAACATAACTTGAAAATAGTGTAATTCAAGATATGCTGCGGATGAAATATTCTGTACATGTTTCTTAGACACAGTAATCAAGTATGTTATCGTGAAAAGAATTTTATGGGCCCGCTCGTATCTGTACTAAAATACCACATCCATAATTTTAGTATACATGCATTCTGTATTCATTTGAGTCAAATGAATGGATAAACATAAATGCGTCCTGTGATTCTATAATTATAACACGCCTGTTAACAAGTGACAACTATATATCGACTCCACATTCAAATCATCAATGATAATAACCTATACATTGAATACTAATACCCTGTCATCCTTAAAAATACATACATTTTGTGAGTTAAATAATGTAATGATACGTGGGCACAGTATTTTACATGATTAAATGACTTTGACACGTAGCCTGGACAAGCAATGTGCCGAATGAAGTAATACAATGAGTATGATAAAGAGATGAACATAATGAAGTAAACGAAATAAAGGAAATTGAAAAAACCTGAATACAAGTCAGACATAAAAAATGTTTAAAAGTATATCTTTACTGATACCCTCAGAAATTCCGTAATCGCATATAGGGACATCAACCGCGTTGTCGTAAACAGCTTGTACACTTCTCCGTGGATTGCTTATTACTGAATAGCCTCCTTCGTCGCAAACTTGATTCGCAACGAAGTTGAATAAACCTGAATTCAAGTCAAACATAAAATGTTTAAAAGTATGTCCGCTCGAAAATCTTTCGCGATTTTAGAGTAGGATCAATAGACTAAAAAAAGCAAATTTTGGTCATTTTAAAATATCGGCAAGACGCCACATGCTTACTATTGATGCCCACATGACGATGCCAAGCCATAAAATTATCGTATCCTCACTGCAATTAACTTTATTGTCAATGACAATGACAATGACAAAATTCTTTTATTGATCTCATTGTAGGACAAACAAAATCGAAGATTTAGATGTTAAAATCAAGATCAATAGGGAGAACATCTCAAGAAGGACCTAGGTCCTGTAGGCGGGGTCACCCTGTTCTTAAATAGTAGTTGAACGGATTAGAATAAGGTCAATGTTTTTTATGGTTAATAATGCACAATTTAACAGTCGAAAAGATAACAAGTGACAATTCGGCACACTAACAAACAAATGTATACAACAAGTTTTTGATTACCTAAGAAAATTTGAAGAAAACTCAGACAGAGACACTCAAATGGACACCTTAGCTAATCCACGGCCTCTGGACTTATCCCTGACAACGAACATAAAAAACGAAGATGATGGCTATTAGAGCAAGTAGCAAGTAACGGTTGGGGGTCTTCACTATAAAATATTTTCATGTTTTCTTTCGTTTCGTTAAACTAATTAATGCTTAACGGATGTTGCAAACTGGTGAACTGAGTGCAGTTAATTCATTCATTCATTCTGAAGATTTCAAGAAGTTTACTCCCAGCCCAACCATGGTGGAATATAAATCAGTCGGTATAGATCAGCGTCTGAAACAAAAGCGTATTACTCCTTGGTGGGAATCGAGATCTAAGGGGTACGCTCCAGATGCAGGGGCCAACGAAAGAGCTGGCGCTTGCATAGGTGACTAGAGGCTCGCCATCAGGAAGGACCATAATTGTGGCATTGGTCTGTCTAATCGACTGATGAATAAGTTGTGTATCCAAACAAGAGTTATTAATGCAGTATTAGTATCAATGGGTATTAGTATCAATATCATATCAGTATTAATGCAATGGATATAACATAGACCCCCTTCTATGATTCCTATACCACACTTCAACGTGGTGAGGGGTGGAGTTGGGTAGTGCCTGCTGTGACTAAACCATCAATCAGCTATGAAGCTTTGGCCTAAGTACCACCCAGGGTGCTACGCGAGGAGGAAAGGTTCAACAGGAACCATGCACAAGGCTGGCTAACGTGGAAGGCAGCGCCAACTCGGATACTGGATAATATATCAGAGCCAGTCCCAAGGCCGAAAATCCCCGTGAAGAGCGAGGAGGGTCAAACCAATGGTTGAAGACACTCCGATTACAGAGCTGATGATAAAAGAAATCCATTTCAATGACAAAAGCAACGCAGGATAGAAAACTCTGGAAATTATGACCAAGGTTGCTGTGGATACATATGGTCTTTTGACCCATGGACCATTCTGGAAACAGAGACCAAGGTTGCATTGGACACTTACGGGTCTTCGCCCCGTAGACTATGGTGATGATGATGATGATTACACATACATGTAAAAATGCATACAATTACTACTACTAAACAAAAGCGAGTCGTCTCAGTGATTGGCCATTCGCTCAACGCTCAAAATACTAGCGTCTTAGGGGGATATCTTACTTTCCTGGCACATGGGACCGGGGGTTTGCCTCCACCACTCAGAAAGGGATTGACGCCCCTGTTTCGTTTGTCCCCATGGTCAACTGTGACCTTTAAAACTCGCTGTAAAACTGTTCTTTTCGTGTGTGCTGGGATCAGGTGTGTTCCTGAGTGGTTACCTTTAAGGGACGATATAAAAATCTTCATAATAAATGAATGAATTACGACTTAAAACAAAGTTTATATTTATGTGTGATACACTCTAGAAGCGTCATTGCCGATATCGTAATCTCAAGATTCATCAAGAGAGAGTAATGGATGAGACACTGGCGCTCAGAGCTGAGAGGGCAAGTTCAGTTCCCACTACTTCATAAATATTGACTAGTACTTCTTTCGCTAGGCGGCAGCGTTGGTTAAATCAGATGTATAACTTATGGATCCTTGCATATCGGCTGTTAAATTGGAATCCTCTAATAACTTGTCACCATCCGTTCGTACTGTATGCCAGTATGAAAAATAAACGTAAGATATCACTATTATCTCTTGGTCTGGAATGACGCCTCCCCGTACTTTACGGGCTCCGTGAGCAACTTCATAGAAATTTCAGATCCTTCTATGTCCCTCAACCTTGCATTATGTAACTGAAGGTATTGCCGTTGCCATTGTTTACAATTTCTTAATTATAAGTATTACACCTTGTGCAATAAACGATTCGAATACTGCACTGGTTTGTATGCAATTGAGTGATTTTCAATAAAATGTATACCAACCAAGTAAGAACAGTGCCCGCAGCACAGGAATATGAGGTCCCATTCTTATTCTCACACCGTGTCGTTGTTTCAGCCACTACAGCAGCGATATTGTGTCAAGAATTCCCGGCGTCTTAGTAACGGTAGCAGGGTCGCAGGATGCATTATATACAGACTTGAAGTCGTTTGAGTGACACTAAATAGCGAAGGTCACAAAGGCGTATCTACCACTTAGAGTCGGCCCAGTCGGGGGTTTCCAGCTTGACTTTCTTGTGCAAAATTGTGCGCGATTGTCTTCTGACAGGGCTAGAAATCGCGGAAGTAACCATAATTCTATACTTTCAATCACTATCTGTTACACTGCCATTACGTGTATAATGATTTTTCCTAAGTAGCTCTTCACAGCTTGATTAAATGGGTTTTGAGGAAAATCAACCATCCAAGTCTCGTGTCATGTCACTGGTTGTCAAAGTACAGATTTACAATAAATGATCGTCCTAAATGTGTCTCTGGAGCGTTGACCTTCCTTGACAACGTAAACACACGAATCTCCTCTGGTTCGATTCCAAGTAATGCGCAACTCAAGGCTCGTTGGACACAGGCCGGCTTCCATCGCTCTTATCAGCCAATCGAGTGGCTGAAAATTAAACACTGAAGGTGGTGGCTGAGATAACTCCAATAAGTAATATGGCTAGTCATCTTTATATGCCAGGTACATAATAAAATTAATACGCAACTAAATTATAATTAATCAGCCGAATCATACTTCCTGATCATAATCGCCGTTTCAAAGTATATACTCGTAGAATCATCACGTGACTGCGAATACATCACGCAGCTTGAATACAGAAAAAGGCGATAGCTGAGAGAACTCTCATAAATAGCATGACATGCGTGTATGTAATATGTGGCTATTTATATAGCGCCTTATAAGAACCTCACGAAGGCGCTAAACGTTTAAGATAGAGGTTAAGGTAGGCTTGACGCCTTTTTATTTAGGTTCTGCTGATCCTCAATTGAGTTCCGTGACCATTAACATTATTACGGACCAGGGCTGCCTCTGATTATTTTTTTTAATTAATTAAGTATTAAGATGCTGTTGGCCGCTAGGAAGGGTGCCCGACTACAGGCAGCCGATCGTTGATCAGGTGGTCTGACTGGGACCATACATGTAAGTGGTCTGACTGGGACCATAGGGGTTCTTGACTGGTACCAAGTGGTCTGACTGGGACCATAGGGGTTCTTGACTGGGACCAGGTGGTCTGACTGGGACCATAAAGGTTCTTGACTGGGAGCAGGTGGTCTGACTGGGACCAGGTGGTCTGACTGGGACCAAGTGGTCTGACTGGGACCATAGGGGTTCTTGACTGGGACCAGGGGGTCTGACTGGGACCATAGAGGTTCTTGACTGGGACCAGGTGGTCTGACTGGGACCATAAAGGTTCTTGACTGGGAGCAGGTGGTCTGACTGGGACCAGGTGGTCTGACTGGGACCAAGTGGTCTGACTGGGACCATAGGGGTTCTTGACTGGTCTGACTGGGATCATAGGGGTTCTTGACTGGGACCAGGTGGTCTGACTAGGACCATAGGGGTTCTTGACTGGGACCAGGTGGTCTGACTGGGACCAGGTGGTCTGACTGGGACCAGGTGGTCTGACTGGTACCAAGTGGTCTGGCTGGGACCATAGGGGTTCTTGACTGGGACCAAGTGGTCTGACTGGGACCATAGGGGTTCTTCACTGGGACCAGGTGGTCTGACTGGGACCAGGTGGTATGACTGGTACCAAATGGTCTAACTGGGACCATAGGGGTTCTTGACTGGGAGCAGGTGGTCTGACTGGGACCAGGTGGTCTGGATCTGACTGTGGGACCATAGACGGTCTGACTGACCATGCTGCCTGTGCTGGACCAGTCAAAAATTGGCTGGCCCAGTGTCGGAGAGTATAAAAGGAAGCGCAACGAGAAGTCATGAGAGCAGTTAAGAGAGTAACCGTCAGAGCAGGCGGGAGAGGTAACCGTCAGAGCAGAGGTAACTATCAGACGAGTCGAGTACAGTTCAGCAGAGCGGCAGAGATCAGACCAGTTCAGACAGACAGAGGGCAGCACTGTTGTCGGAGCAGAGACGCCGTTTTCGGAGCAGGAGAGCGGAGCAACCAGTTTGGAGTCGTTGGTCGCCAGTACCAGGGATGTTGGCAGTGACTCCGTTTCACAGACACCGTAGTAAAATGTCGGTAGTCCTCGTCGTCGTCAGCGGACTGTGTGTTGCTGACGCCTGTTCTGCGTTTCACGGACTCTATCGTCGAGTGCAGTCATTGTCTTCGAGTGTTAAGGAAACAGCTCGCAGAATTGGGACTGTTGGTGAGGTGCCTGATCTGGCATCGAACTGTGACTACGAGCTGCAACTAATTATTGGCAGATAGTGAGAATTTCTGTTCGAAATAAAGATTTGTGTGTCATACTTTAACGTTTCACTATTTTCACCGGGCGTTTGGGCAAATCTTACTGCATTCGGTGCTGTGGCGTCAGTGGCATGTAAACAACGTTCACCGGGCGTTAATAATACCTTGCTGCATCCGGTGTCGTTACCTCAGTCGTATGTAAATAAGGTTAGATGTGTGACGGCGTTAATAATACGTTTACAAAGTTTTATTGATATTTATGAGTCACACATCGTGAAATGCAAGTATATTTGCAGTTATTAAAACCAAATGGAAACTTAATGGATGAAACTCGAGAAGAACGCCAGTTGCGGCTGAATCGTGAGCGAATGCCCAGATGAACAGCTCGCCAAAGTCAGCAAACACTTCAGCGACCTGTGATTTTTAACGGGGCAATAACGAACAATTGTACATTTCACAAGAGTAATTTTTATTTCTAATCGAGTGTCAACAAGACGACACTGAATTCACGACCATCAAATCCAAGTTTAAGGAGTTGATCGCTGATTAACACTGCCGTATGCCTCACTAGTGGCTGCACCTCAGATATAAGGTCTACCTTAAACTGTATGTGTTGAACCGTGGTTTTCAATCGCTCTGATTATCTGCGAATATCCGGTACGAAGATCGGGAACAAGGTTACGAAGTAGAGTGGTATAACTTGGCACCGGGTTCACGAACATCGATTCCGCAATACTCCTTCTTATGGTCTCATAAAGCCTTATAGGCGGAGAAGTTCTTAGAGCGGTAAACGTGCTATAGATATAGGCAATTGACTGATTTGCCCGGCTTTGCCTGGGTTGAACGAGATTTTTAGCGAAGGTGGCTGTTAGTGGTTATTACTCACCACCTACGTTCATCAAACAAACAAAGACAGACAACACAACCACATACATGTATAAGCTAAATGTAGACACAGACAGTAAACAATATAAGACAGGCAAGCGTGATTGATGAGGTGCCAGACTTTCAATCAAGACGTAAACAGGACATCAACAAAATTATCAGTTATGCAGAATGCTAAACAGACATTAGTCAAACCGGCGGACAGATGCTCAAGTCAGCGTGGAATTATTAGAGCAGAATTGTACGGCATCGGATTTAACAATAAAAATGTAAAAACAGCAAGGACAGTCTTTCCGATAACAGATCCATTGGATCTGAGGTCGTTTATGCGTTCACTAAGTGAGCAAGAGTTTCTCGAAATCAGCAGTAGTCTTGATTTTGGTAGGCCTTTCTGAGGAAGCGTCCGAACGACGAGCGTAAATTCTACCATCTCTGGATGAAGCCGAGGTAAGTGATTTATTTCTTAGCCTGTTTCCTGGCTTCTGCAAAGAGGCACAAATTTCGCTGGGTCAGGTGTTCATGTTAAATAACTGGCTGGCGTGCGAGTGGGTCTTCAGTGATTTACGAGCCGCGAACACACTGTTACGTAGTCCTACAGCTCTGCTCGTGAATCCGCCAAGGAGGGATCTACGAGTCGTCTTAGCGTTGCTCGTTAACAAGTAAGCGATCGAAATATCGGCAGCAGAGACTGAGACAACGAAATGGTTGTTACAGAGATCGATTAGTGATTGACTGGCTCTATTTGCCGTGATGGTGTTTGATCCGAGGGATCCTTCCCCGGCATCAGCGGTCAACTTCCGATTGAGCCCATAGATAACCATAGATTATCTAACCTCGTTTGGTTTTCGGTGTCGTCAAGCTTATCTGTTAATCTTTGAGAGATTGGTTTTGCTTTGCAAGGTTGTGAAGCTTGTCAATGAATCCTTGAGAGTGTTTTGAATCGGTGCATCAGTCAATAATTGGTTGATCATCTCCTTCGCTGTCGAGGTGAACGCATCAGCCAGTTTACTGACGGTCCGTTCCACAATTTCAATTAGACCTTTTTTCAAGCGGGCGGGGAGAAGATTTATCACACGGTCATCTCCCAATGGTTCGAGTAGTTCGTCTGCCATAATCAGTCTTTTAGCCATGATTGCCCATTTACAGTTAACTATCAGTAGGACCGGCGACGAATATAGATAAAATTCCGTATACGAGTAATAATTATAGCCTTTTGCAAACACTTCATAACAGACGAACTTCCAGACGAACCACACAAAATTTCTTGATTCCCGAGAAGAAAATATAATTTTTATGTAGCTGATGTAGGTTAAGTCCAAGATGAATGTCGTAGTAACAACACCGACAGCAAGTCACTTCCTAACCAGCCACCATCTATCTATCTAATCATAACCATAGCCATCGTTTTTTATTAATCCCGTCAGACAAATGACAGACTATTACAGAGTTCAATTATGACAAGTAGAATGATAGGGAATAAATGGGAAAAGATAATACCCCTAAGGGACGGTAGGTCCCGCTGGCAGGGTAACCCTTTCATATTTTAAGTCTACAGCAGCTGGTTATGATGACATACATAGTGATACATACAGGAGAACGAAGTAGCCAAATGCTTAATTAGTTAATTAGTAAATTTTCGGTCATAAACAATAAACATAAAACATAACCGCAATGGTCAAAAGCAAGTAAATATTTGGTTAAACAAATTATTCGCGTTAATGGTTGAATATGTAGATAGCTGAATATAATCGTAGATACATTAGGACGCCTTTTCAAAATCTTTTGAGCTACTGAAAATGCGGGTATCTTCCTGATCAAACGAGGTGTTTAAACAGATAATCACTATCAGCATCACTGCTAACATACAGCGACGCAGACATTCCTGAAGCGTCCGTCTGTTTACAAACAACTCCCTTTTCAGTAAATGGATAATCCGCCGCTGATATGTCCTTCATCGCTGGCTCTGCGTTGGAACAAATCGGATAAGTGACGTTGCAGCCGCACTTGGTCGCAGCTTCATTGAAAGTGGAAGAACATTCAGGTTGGTGGTTAAAGTAACTTAAGTCGCCCGGAATTCTGAGAAATGCAACACAAACACAGCTTTGTCCAAACGATGATAAAGGACACATTCCAAAATTGACCGTGTTGCAAAACAGTCAAAAATTGCAAGTACCCTGCCACATTCGTCGTAGGCTTACTGTTAGTTATGATAAAGAGATCAGCCAGGAAAAATAAGTTGTTGCAGAAGGCGAGGATCAATCAGAATTTAGGGGTGGTAGACCATAGAGGAACAGATACTACCAGTGTTTCGTTATCATCGCCTATATCGTATGGTATTTGTAATCTTGCATTCACTTAGCGCAGCACAAGATGCAGAACAAATCAGAGGTGCTCCCAATAATTATATCATCAATTAGTAAATCAATAATGTACACTAAACTAACAGAGTCATTAGTGGTGGGCTAATGTGAATCCAACAAACAGACTAGTTGACAGTTGTCATGTGGAATGGATGTTTATAATTCCTGTATCAGCTATGAAGAAGAAACCATACACTACAGGCCATCAAGACAAATTGCAGGAAGATAGTAATAATAATAAAAATAATACTAATAACCTGCAAAGACTAGTATTACGGAACAATGCCCTACAATGTTTTGAATCCCTAGTGATCATAATTTTACTATTTGGTCCTTCAGCGACCACCAGTGTACACAGATCTGGCTCCCTGTAAGAGATGGTGGACTTGGTGAACGTAGCCTATATGGTCGACTCGTTGGCCTCCTCTGCCTGCTTGATCTCAGCCGAAGCGACCCACGAACTGCAGTCTGCAGTTTACAGTAGGCTCTCAAAGGTGGTGGCAGCCTCAGATTTTTACGGGTATGAGCTGTTGGAGCTTCGTATGAACTCTCCATGCCCGAACTGGTGGGTGCCATCCCTGTCAGGAACATAGTGTCCTTGAGACCGTCCCCTTATTGAGATGGATAAAGCGACGATCCGCCGCCGAGCGGACAGCCCAATTGACGTAGTCAGGCTGGACGCATCTGCCCCCTGAAGAAGCAAAATCTTCTGCTGTTTGATAATAAGGAATCATCAGTACATTTGTGTATGTTATTCGGTTAATTGAATTATTGCCATAATGCTAAGAAATTGCTCCTTTTCTAAGTTAATACCAGCAGATGAGTGAAAATTACATTTGACGTTTTTATTTGCACTGTTATAGATACAAGACGACATTCTACATACAACTTCAATACATGGGCTACACGTCTACAGCAATTCTCGTTCCTCAACTTCTTCAAATCATCTCTTTACGTCTCTTCTACCCTTCGCTTGGGAATTAGATCTGACTACTTCTAGCTGGTGCTTCTGCGTAAACTTTTCTGGACTTTAAAAATTTAATCGTGTTAAGTTAAGCAGGAAACACGTAACTCAAGCGAAGAAGGTTATTATGATTTTATGTCTTACCTGAATTGTTCGAGATTTGTGGTGGAATCGTCACCTGTGTAACCGTTGCTATTCCCACACATAGAATCAGAATCAGTTTTACTATGATACTCTGGCGGCAAAAAAACATACACGCTGAACCATGGCAATGTTGCATCAACTTCCACCTTTAGTCCGGAAGGCATTCGAACCTACGTGCGAAAAATAATTGCATTACACATCACGTTTGCACAATTTACTTTTCCTCTATTCTGACATACTTATGGAACTAGGCAATATGTCATTATTAGGACACTAATATAGTCAGTGGCATCATGAAATGAAACTTTAATGTAATACAACATGTAAATCTTCGCAAATTTCCTCGCGTCCACAAAGTCACGTCAGGGAGATCAGCTTATTCATCGGCGCCATACTAAATCAAGACCGGAATAGCCAAGCTTCTTCTATCCGGTGTCAGGTCAAAATCCGGGTAAGTCAAGTCCATTACAGCATAGGCAAATTTCATATAAATCTAATAACTATCCTCTGAGGATTTTAACTTAAAATGATGATAACGACGATGACAACGACGACGACGATGATGACGACGACGACGACGACGATGATGATGATAACTACTGCATACGGTGATTGGACCAGAAGACCCGTGCCTAAAGAACGTGAACCATTGGTTGTACACATAACTCAATGTAGACAAGAGTTAGCAAAATTTAGATGAAACGTCTAGTACGTAGGTCTTCACTTACGCCAAATATCAGACCCGTGACATCGACAGAAGCTGTAGAGGCATCTGCTGGATCTTGGGAAAGAAGACGGACTACTGTTGGATTTCTCTGAACAGTGCTATTCCATGGTCCTGCTTCACAAATACTGATCCTGTAAGCGCTGTTGCCTTCACGAACAACGATGCCACAGTTGCAGGCAACTTCTCCACCATTACACGCTTCATGCCGGACCTGGATCTGTTTAGAAACAACGTGCATTGATTAAATATCAACTCTAGATAATAGCTAAACATGGAATGAAGATTAAAGGACACTTGATAGTCGTGGATACCACGAACGAGAGTGCAGATGATCATATAACCGAACTGTCTACATCTACTTATATACAAATGATTCAGTAACGTGTCTAGATTTCCTTACTGTGGAAAGTGATCATTAGTCAAAAGGAAAGTTATATATACATGTATTCTCCAACTTGTGCTTGACAAACCATGTTATTGCAAGTAACTATAATTTTTTTGGAAGCACACTTTCTGTAGGACTTCTTCTTCCCTCGAAACATAGCAAATTCTTTCGACCAAGATCTTCACTTCCTGTCGGTTAACTCTACAGATGATCGATGTCGCCCACATTATTCTAGACAACAACCAAACTTCTACATCTCTCTCAACTTGCTACTCCATTATCGCACGCATCATCAATTTTTTCACTTCTCGCGATTCCATTAACACCTGTCGGCAAAAAGAGGCGCGACACTCAACTAGACCAGCGCACATAAAAGCCCGACTAATTACATCTACAGTTCTGTATATAGGTTTATACAGGTAGGACCCCATATATTATGCAAAATTTTTCTGTAAATTATGCGAAATCGCTTCAACACATGAGCGCATAAACCACGGGGGTCCTAGTCATCAGCGTCGTCTGATCGATAAACTATAGCCCTGCAGGTTAATAATAGCCCAAATAAGCCAATTATATTTGACACTGACACCAATTTTCGAACTTTATGCAATAATTTGCGAAAACGATCCAATTAGGAATTTATGCAAAAAATATGCGAAATCGCAAAATCGCATAAACCACGGGACCCTAATTATATTCCTATATATACATGAATATAAGCACACTGACAGTAAAATGGCTACACAATCGAATACTAATCTTTTCCACATTCTACGAAGCCGATTTTCTTGAGGCTATTCCCACACATATCTCTTGAAAGTATGCTTAGATACCTTGGGTCCAACCATTTAATCAATTATGAGCATCTCATTGAATGAGGAATCCTTTCAATCTGTGCTTGCTTATGACATCGTTCATCCGTTCGACATTGACGATAAAATTTCAGACTCATCTCAACTTTGAATTTAATAATCTTCCAACGGGTAGTCATGTATTGCTGGCAAAATAATCTATCATTCAACTCCAGAATCACCCATTTAACCATTTGAAGACTATCGTTTACTCAAATGTTTGGAAAACCTATGCAGATCGCGCGATGAAGGGTTAATCAATAATCCGTAATTCTTGCCGTTCATGACGATTACATTGCCTACATGTGTGTGACTAACTGGTGCTTGATATCACGCTTGTTACTTTGAAACTAACGCCCCGTTTCCAACACAACAATCGGTTGGTCTATAACAGCTTTGTCAAAAATCTGAGTCCACTTGTTCAATGAATTTGTGCAGCTGTTAACGACACCCTCTTTATGCTTAATTATCCAATCGTCATTAATATCAACAATCAGTTTATAAGCAAAGTCACATCAACTAAATTTCTGGGAGTATACATTGACAACCAATTGTCATGAAAAACGCACATTGCTTATATTTCTCAAAAGTTGTCAAAAATATTGGTATCATTTCTCGAATTCGACATGTCCTGCCGAAGCAACTCTCAAAAATCTTTATTACGCGCTTGTGTATACCCATACCTTATATACTGCAATCTTAACTACTTATCGTTCTAGTTGGACCTCTCTTCAGACTCTCCAGAGGCGAATTGTACGAATAATATGTAATGTGCCCTACAGGGCCCGCCCTCACCCCGGACAATTTAAGGAGGGGCAATTGTCCGGGGAGTGGGTAATTGTCCATTCCATCCAAACCGTGTGTCCATCTCCCACAATATCCATGCGACTTTACCAGACAGTCTTTCAGCAAAGACAGTGATGGTTTCGACATGCAGTGAGAACACCAGATGACCGAATCCCACACAATGCTCTATACAGGCAATCTATAATCTTGCAGCTGATCTATTTATTTCTGAAAGCATCTTATCATTCGAATGTATTAATAAACTGCAGGTCGGGGAATTTATGTATAAGTTTCATAATTGTCTATTACCTAATTGCTTTAAATTGTGGTTCAGCAAAAACTCCTAGCTCCACCGTCACCAGACTCACTCCTCTGAACTACCACCTAATCAGAGTGCACACTACTATCAGACAGCACAGCATAAAAATGTATTTTCCTGTTTTCTGGACTGCGTTGCAATATGAACTGACCAACATACCAACGATCCAACTGTTTAAGCATAGGTCATAGAAACTTGTTATTGAACGCATACATAGTCTATTTTGTCTGTTTAATTGTGGCTGCATAAATGTACTCTGTCTCCATTGTTTGCATTGTGTAATGAACTTGTTTCCGTTGCCCATGAATGAATATCAGGACATAGGCAGTAGAATCTATTGAATTGCTATCTTAGTTGTTAAGGAAGATTGCTATACACACTTGCTTCATGTGGTATTTATTGATGTAATAGGGCGACCCCTGCTAGCGGAACGGTTCGTTCCTTTGGGGTATCTCCATTGCTTACTCGTGTGATGTTCCACAAACTAGTTCTGTAATGACTTGCTAATTTATGCGTATGTTATTTCCTGAACATAATTTGGGTTTTGTTATGTGCTCTTTGTTCTCTATGTTGTTAAGCAATAAAGTTGATTTTGATTTGATTTGAGACGGTTCAATCAAGCATGGTTACCAATAAACTCCCCCTCCCCCAATCCATCAAAAGGTGGCCACTCATAAATAACCAGCAGGGAAAACAAACAATTGGACAGTGCAACAGCAAATAAGTCCTCGTGATTGTGTCATTACTTATCGAATTATGAAATTCTGCATGTTACCATAAGGGCACTTGTATTGAGGAGCGGGATGAGGGGGAATTGAATGTACAACAAACTAACGTTTACGTCTGTGGACTGGACAAATCGGATAAGATCATACTAATTATATCGAATTTCACTGTTATAAGATTTCATTGAATACATTGCGCAGTCACGGCTAACTTTGGTTTAATGTAACTTGCAAGTTTATATTTGGTTAAACAAATTATTCGCGTTAATGGTTAAATATGTAGATAGCTGAATATAATCGTAGATTATATTTAGGGCGCCTTTTCAAAATCTTTTGAGCTACTGAAAATGCGGTTATCTTCCTGATCAAACGAGGTGTTTAAACAGATAATCGAAATAAGTGGATGATGTTTAGGCCTTCGCTAAGTGACGAAATTGTACCTCCAGAAGTTGATCGTCGTTTATTGCCTTCACGAGGTAGAAATCTCCGACCAAATAGTTGTCGAAATAGCTGAAATAAATGAAAACATTTGACGGTTGATCGGAACCTGATGAAAATTGTGTTATTCCTGGTGCAAATCTCTTGTCTTTGGTCATAATTCATTCATTTGGTTGTCTCTCTATTTGGAACTCTCAACCTCCTCGTGCTTTCTACTCTCGCATCCAGATTCAGACTGTCTTTAATTCTGAAGGTCATTACAAAATACGGCTGACTTGTATTGAATGTATCGGCAATATTATAATGCCGTGTCCCGATTATACGCCACTCATTGTAACCAGCTTCATAAAGCAATATTCATATCACTACAGAAAATATCTGTACAAACACAGGAGTATGAATTGAAAGTTGTTAGAAACAGCAATTTATCGACCCGTCATATTGAGATATATTGATTTGATGATCACGGTTTTAAGGAAAGTAAGAGATAAATTATGTGTTGGAAGAATAAGATTTTATAAGATATTCGTTGACGCAAGATTCAATTATATCACTTCACGTCATATCATAATTACAATACGTCTAGATTGCAATTGATTAGCTTGGATTACACAAAATGGGCCAGCTACTGACTGATGATCAATGTCGAGTAACAGGTATAATATAGACGTTGGAAGTCTGAATAAATGGTCTGAATAAATAGGACGAAATGATAATGCTGGGAATGCCAATACGATGTCAATGCACGGCAGAAAGAATAATAATTTTCTCACACAACATCAAAGGTACGAAGATGATTGCCTGTGACTGAAGAGCACGTTTTATATGTCGATGGCTGTGGAATAATGGTCATCTGTTAACAAAAAAGCGACAACTGTTAAGAATTAAACAGGCCTATCTGAAACCACATTATTATCTCGGAAGACTTAGAATACAATCACTTATGACAGCTTGCATTATTTTGCTCTTTGTAGACACTTTCCGAGCGTCGTCTATTGAAGCGAGCAACCACAAAATAAGAATGTAACATAATAAAGCAACACCCCGGTATAGACCCTCGTCTCTCTTTAAAGACTCACGAGAATGGCGGCTGTTTTATAAATTGAAGCGCAAACATTATCGCATCAATACAAAACATGAACCATTATGACCCACTAGCTGGGGAACCCGGCGTTGTACTGGTTGAGACAAGTTTTTGGATCTGAAGAGCACGAAGAAGGCGTCCGCGGGATTCATCAACCCCTCTACTGGGTGTCCCAGGTGTTCCCCGAGCGAACGGCGAAGGTTTCGAGTCAATAGCTGTAAAGGTGTAAAAATGCATAAACGGTCAGACAGACTGTATGCCTGCTACCCAAGCCGTCCATTCATTCATGACGGTGTAAAAGAAAAATAAGTGTGGCAGAAAGATGTCACGTGCACATACATGTCGGCAAATGTGGAGAAGGTATTTCGTCGACACGCTCCTGGCGACTGAGAAGGAAACTTTCCTTGGCATGGGTCCTGATACAGCTTTTTGGCCCCATATAGCAGGAAGATGGCGGCCAAGGGATTCACCAACCCCCATACTAGGTCTGCAAGGTGTTCCCCGAGCCAACGGCGAAGGTTTCGAGTCAATTGCTCTAAACCGGTGCAAATGCATTGCGCCGACAGATACACAGTATCTTGATTATATATACACATATATATATATATATATATATAAAGAGAGAGATAACTGTTTTATCTTCAGCAAAGAATGGATGGTTGAGTAGATTCAACCTAAGCTGCGCCTTTCCCTTTGTAACTTACAAAGTATTATAATGGTGACTTATTTTTGGGAGAACGCCGTGATCCTTACAGAAAACAATAATCACATTCACAATTATGTAGTTTGAGAAACCAAAAGTCAACCAAAGTAAGTCAAGCGACCTTATGTACTCCAAGGTCATTCTGTGGTCGTACAACATCGTGCTGACATTATTCTTATTCCTTGACCCCGAAAAATAAGGGCATACATGTAGATACAAAGAGTACAACTGAGACAAATTTAACTTCTACGAAATCAAAGGTCAACCATAATCGAACAATGACCTTTAACTTCAAGACGTGTCACAGCAATGTGAGGGTCACATGCTAATCATTATGACTCTTGAATTTTCACATCGCAACAGAAATTATTTTGGACTCAAATTACTCCTTGTTCGTCACGCACCCTGCGGAATGAATATTTATCAACAACGGACAAAATTAATACCTTGAACGACCTTCCAATTATTGTACTGAAATGGTGGAAATGATATTTTGATTCTTCGACTGGTGAAACCCCACCATGTAGACGAGAAATATATCTTCAACATTTGTATTTCTAGAGATAATCTAGAGCCTATATTTCCTTCAGGTTGTAGACTATAATCCGGATGCTTTCTACGGCATGAAGGTTAACTGTCCGTAATCCATCAAAGCAGTAAGTGGAATTGAATTGGATTAATTTTACTGCACTTAACAACCATGTTGGTCTATTATAATTTTGATTGAGAATCCCTGGAATGGGATCAATGTTTGTGCGGGAACCTGAATCTGGCGGTTACTGTAGTTAGCAAATCGTGGTTTGCTTATTGGTGACTTTGTTAATTAACTTCAATATAATATAATGTTGAAGTTAATTAACAAGGTCATCAATAAGCAAGCCATATATGAATATTTAAACCGGTTAAAATATTCAAATGTGAAAATAATATATAACATATATGATATCAACAATAATAATTGCCTAAGCCAGAATTAAATAGGCTTAGCTGAAACCACATACCACATTATAAACCTATTTAATTCGTTCTATGTACGTGCTGTGCTCCAACTGGCAATTTCAACAAACAACATACTTACTTACCTACTTACTTGAGTCACGTGTGTGTTTCATTATGTCATACTTTAACGTTTCACTTATTCACCGGGCTTTTGCGCAAATCTTATTGCATCCGTCCTATGTACGTAACGTTCACCAGGCGTTAATAATACCTTACAGAATCTGTCGCTGTGGCGTCCGTATTATTTTTGATGTGCGACGGGACTGACAAAGGTTTTATTGACATGTACGAGTTATAAATCGTCTAACGTCTATAAGTATATTTGCAGCTATTAAAATTAAATGCAAACTTAATGGATGGAACTCAAGAAGAGTTGCGGTTGAATCGTGAGCATTCGTCATGCCTATCTCTCTTCCCGCTCTTTCTCAGTTGACTTCGGACACTTCATCCAAATCATATCCTCTCACCTGTGGTGTTCTGCAAGGTTCTGTTCTCGGACCCCTCTTGCTCATCTTCTATATCACCCCCCTCAGTTCGCTCATCAAATGATCCTCGGTTGACCATCACCTATAAGCCGACGACACTCAGTTATTCAGTTCTTTCTCTCCAACCAGCTTCTCCAACTCTATTTTGTATATCTTCGTTTTATGAGAAACAAACTGACAAACCGCAGTAAGTTACAAAAGGTGAATGTTCGTAGTTCGCGACCAGATCGGCAGGGAGGGTCATGACAGGTACGGATAAGCCTACTATTTATTATGAGCTACAAATTTGAATTTATAAAGAATCCTGGAGATAAAATTTCTGTCATTCTTTTACTGGCAGAGTAAACGGGTGTAGTCTAGGGCGTAGTTTATGGCTTCTGTAGACGATCGTCGGGAAGAGGCGTCGGAGGACATGAGCCTCAGTCGCCATCACAGCTCGTTGGAGGCGCTGGTCGGCCGTCTCAGCCATTGATCAACTTCTACATGTGGTCGCCCAAATCTCATCTAGGATGACCTCAAATCTCTATGCCGGAACCCCTCCAAAACCGAATTCATTCTGATTGGACTCCGTGAGCAACTGAAGGAAATTCCTGATCCCTCCATTTCTCTCGACCTTGATTCTGCATCCATCCACACATTCATTGAAAATTCTCCGGTCAGCAACTTAGGCATAATCTTTGACCAAAACCTTAGTTAGCTTCGCTGATCACAACACTCATCTTTCTCGCTCTTTCTTCAGGCACATCCGTGATCTTCGTAGAATTCGCCCCACGCTTTACTTCAAAGCTGCATCCACATTCGCCAGTTCAATAGTTCACGCAAAACTGGATTACTGCAACTGCCTTTTTCTCGATATAGATAATACCCATATAAGCCGTCTTCAAGCCATTCAAAATGCTCTCGCCCGTGCTGTCGTCAAAGCACCAAAGCACCACCATCTCACTCCTGTCCTTAAGTCACTTCACTGGCTCAAAATACCCTGAACAGATAGCATACAAAGTCATTTCAATCACCTATAACACACTCCAATCTTCTCCGTCAACTGTTCACAATTCAACCACATCGTTCAACCCGTTCCTCTTCCACCCTAACACTGCTTCGTCCTTCCGTCATCTCATCACTCAAATTTTCAAATCGTTCCATATCTACTGCTATCCCGCCTCTATGGAATAAACTCCCTCCAGCATTAAGACAAATATCAGATCCATCTCACGAACTCACCATCGCCTCACCCCTTGCCATCTCACCACAGGTTTTCCACTAAAAACTGAAAACACTGCTTTTTCACAAATCCTATCCTGAATCCTCCCCTTCGCCCTACCTTCCTCGCTGTTTCAACTCCACTCCAAACACCATCCGCCTTAGCCATCTGCCTTTCTGCCTGCCTGGCTCTCTGGATTTTGACCCACTGCCTATCGATTCTGTTTTGATTTAGCGCCTGTGATTAAGCTGGTTCCCGCGATTTGGCTGTTGTGGGCGCTGTAGAATTACGAATACGGGTCAAGTGCAACCTGTGATTTTTCACGGGTTAACAGCTAAGGAATGAATGAACGAATATCTATATGATAATATGTATATAGATGTTATGTATATATATAATATATATATTGCTTTGCAAAGCGTCTCTGAATTATGTCTTTTACAAAAAACTTTCAGTAGATTACAATTATTATGGCAGTAGCGACAATTGCAGCCACCAAAAATAAAACACTCAGAAATGCTATCAGAACACTGACGAAAATTAATGATGACGCGTCCGTGTACCTGAGTAAGTTAAACGAGTGCTTACTTTGACAGTTGGGATCACGTAGTCATGCCACAGCGACCGCCCATCGTACAACCCTTGATCATCGTTGTATGGATTGAAGACTAGAGCGAAGGATTCTGCAGTTTGTGTGGCTGGCGGAACAAAGTAAACAGGCAGTGTAACTGTGTCTTCACCTCTCCACATTATAAAGCACTGCGGGGTGGATGCATCATATTGTTCCATGCGGAACCTGTAGCTGCAACAGCCTTCTAGATCTGACCCGGTAGTATTGACGCAGTGATGACACGTGAACGGAAGAGTTGGAGTTGGTTGAAATGTAACGTTGTGGGTTGACCCGGTTGTTAGACTCATAGTGTAAAGGTCGAACGTGCTCTTAGACAAATGATAAACAGATTCATGATATTCAGATGGAAATTAAATTTTCTGAAACCGTCTAGCTGTAAATGAAATAAGCGCTATTTCATTTGTCGCGATCCATTAAAAAATTAACGTCGCTTTATTGATATAGTTGTAACGGAGCAGGACGTTTTGGCGCAGTATGTTTTGGCGCAGGACGTTTGGACAAGATATACATGTACAATGTAATATGAAGCATGATTGATGAACATATTTATGCTAAACTGGGAACTGGAATGATGAAAAGAATCATGCCTAAATCGAACCGGGATGGATTTATGAGAATTCTTCTCGTCGTGGAACCCTATTGTCACAATCATTTCATCAATCACGCTACCAATTAAACGGCTTTTTTCATCAATTCAGCTTCCATTTAAGCATGATTATTCTCGTCAATCCAGCTTCCATTAAAGCATGATTATTTTCATCAATCCAGCTTCCAGTTAAGCATGATTCTTTTCATCATTCTAGTTCCTAGTTTTGCATAATTATTGTATCAGATATCTGCGCCAAAACGGCGCCCCGCCAAAAAAGTCAAGGTAATAACATATTTTCTGGGTTGTTTAAATTAGACTTCTTCTTTACTGATGAAATGCTTCCTGAAACAATGAAACCGCATCACGCCAAATCTCCTGCAATTTCCAGCCCGGTCTTTAAGTTCACACCTCAACGTAACTGAGGATAGCCAACATAACTTCCTATACGTATCTTATTTTTGAAAGGTCCGAGCCATATCAAAGCGTAGAGGCCCTATCTGAATTTTTTTATAATTAGTATATTTTATTTCCCGATTCCGAAAAGTTATGACATGCAGGCATACTAAGCGTAATTATATTGTATGCAAATCACTATCGCAGGTCTCAGTGCATTTTTGCCCACGCATGGCTGCGCGTTAAATACATGAGTGCATGCTTGTATATTTTTATTTATTTATTACCTAAATTTGATACCCCCCTTCTTCCAACGTCTTTTGCTCAGAAGTGCATGCCTCGACGGCGCAATTGCAGTTGTACTACAGAGCAATGGTGCGCGAAGGACTTGCTCAAGGTCCCTACACAGTGACTCCCCGGACGAGGTCGAACCCGCGCGCTCAGCACACACTGAACGTTACGGGCTGACCGCTCTAACCAATCGGCCACTGTGCCACACGCATATAATTATATGTACGTGTTTATGAATACACGGACGTGTGTAATTTGTGTAGTTTAATATATTAATGCATGCGCCTATTATATTGCGTATTTTTCAACCTCATAAGCAGCGTAATATTTCGCCACACTCGTCATCTTCAAAGTAGCATCACCGTTGCCCTCCCAATATGACTCCACTTGGCAGGAAATCTGTAACACAAAAGCACAAATAACTGATTTCGAATTCCGCAGATTTTAACCTATAGAGCAATATAGCTTCAAATAAAAATGAGAAGGGCAATCAATTGGTGTGAATTACCAACTATAGTATGCATTGTATATTGAAGCCCCAATGAAAGAAGCAATCTAATTTGATCTAATCTGAGAATTTACATGTATGATAGGCTATAAAAATTACAACGCCTAAATCGATGGTCTATATAGTAAGCAAACGTTCGAGATTGTCCCGGCAACGTGGCAGTCATATTGTTCTGGATGTAGGTACATGATTGTCAATACAGTCGATGTACAAGTACGATAGGTGTGAATCTGCAGAGAGAGTAAGGCTGAAAAATGAGTTGCTTGGCCCATGATTGTTTTTCACCTTGTTGACTGAGAGGCCATCTTAAAATGAATTCATTGCTCATAAGAGAGCCAAAGCATTCATTTAACACTTTATGGTGATGCAACTGTGCCTACATGAATTTACACATATCTATTTACATAGCACTGCAAGGATCTCAAAAAGGCAATATATGAAGATATGTTGGAATAATAAATGCTTCTGTTATGGTCTTAATGATGAGCTCGTAAGTAATGTAATATTAAAATATGTATCCTACACTGTAGGTTTAGTTCGTTATGATATGCCTAACCAATTCCAATTTTCCAAAGTGTAAGAGAACCTGAAAATGATAAATGCGATAAGTTGCATAGAGAATAAATATTAATTGATTCAATTAGCCTAAATGAGAGCAATAAATAAGTAGCAGAAATAAGATTTTTTTAAATATTAACTGAAACCTCTTAGCAAAACAAGGAATAACCGAAAGTCCAAGGAGAGATTTAACTATGACAACGGTCCTAAATAATTCCATTCTCGCGACAGTCACCACAATCAAAAACTTACACACTTTAAACATTGCATCGTAAGGTATCAACCAGTCTGGTAAAATTGGCCGCAAAACAACGACCAAAATTGGATTTTACCTGTCTTCCTAATCGTCCTCTAAGATGAAATTCACTCAATACAGCAACTAAACTACTGTCTGGGTATAGGATGATCGGTTGAAGACGTTCCGGAGGTACATATGCATCTTCGCCAATGTACTCTAATGGTTGTCCGTCAAACAGGAACGTTATACGGAATCTCGCGTTAGAGTCATTCGGTTGGCGGACATATTGGACTTCGCAGGTAAAGTAAATGAATGCGCTCGGATTTTCAACGCCGTTAATGTTAGGTCCAGAAAATATTGGCAATTCTATTACTGGAAGATAGTCTGCAATATAAAGAATATAAAGAACATTTATAAAAAATTAAGCACTGAAGGTTCGCTAATTTACTTGCGATGTCTACTAGACTATCATTATCTCATTCAGGCTTGAATTAATCCATCACAATGTAGGGGTCAGCCACAGGAATCCTTCTTCTCCACTTGACTCTGTCATGAGTGCTTCTTTTTCAATTAGAAACTTTAAGTCCCTTTGAATCATATCTTCCCATCTCTTCTTCTGTCGTCCTCGACTACGTCGTCTGCTGACATCCGATTTTACAATACTTTTGATGCAGCTTTCGTCCAGTTTTCTTATTACATAACCGTATCATCTCTTTCTGGCCTCTCGTATTTTTTCTGTAATACATCTTTCTGATTGCATAGATCTTTTTCTTATTCCTAAGTGACAATCTAGGCATCTACCTCAGCATTCTCTACTGCTGCTCCTTAACCATTAATAAACAACTTATTTAAATCTTAACATACTTAAAAGATTATTTATCTTCTGCGCAGCACGAGAACATTGATATAACTATGTCAAGCAGTCACATAAAGAAATTTTTGTCATGTGTACTTTTTCTATGTTTTATACCTATCTCTCTCTCTCTGTCTGTTTGTTTGCGTGCCTTTTCATCTCTGTAGCTGACTTGACGGAGGTCTTCGAAATAGCTGGTGCAGCCTGGACAGGAGCGGTTGCAGAATTTAAGAAAAGATCACCTTTATTTTATCTGTTACCTGCCATGATCAGACTTTCAGACGAATTGGCCAGTGTCTTTACGAAAATCCGATCAGCAGACAACAATATCGATAATGGTAAACTCTAGATTTCTAAAGCGCTACCTATTTAGGCGCAGAGCACCAGATTATTCCCTAGCGTCGTATCAGCGGGGTTGTCCATAGATCGATGTCAAATGGAGGTACGAGTCTGATTGCCAGATAGACTTGTTTGAAACTGACAAATGCATGTGATGTTCAATCGAATGTTGGTCGAAACACATTACAGACAATTTTTGCCTGGAGACCAACTTTCTTGTGTCGCACATGGGCCACTCTATTTAAAAAAATATACTTTTGCAGTCCTTCGCATTTAAAGGCCACTTTATTAATTTTTTTAATTTTCAATTGAGTTGTATTACTGTTAATACATTGTTAGCAGTATGATTGATTCACCGCAATCAATACGTCCAATGCATTAATTGTATCATCCTGTTGAATCTCTCTTAAATTATTTAGAAAATCACCATCATGATCATATCATGATCATGATCATCATCGTAATCATCGTCATCATCATTATCATCATCATCATCATCATCATCATCATCATCATCATCACAACCACACCATTACCTATGCATTATCATCGTTGTCTTTAACAACAACAATAACAACAACATCCTTACTATTATTATTATACTCTTCTTTCTCTGCTACCTCCAGCACCTCATAAATCAGCGGGAAACAAGTTCATCGCTAAACTAATGCGCTTAACAATCATGGGTTACCTAAATGTTTTTAAAGCAAACTGTTCGAAATCTGGCAACCAGTGATTTAAACCTAAATGTGACAATTGAAATACATTCTTACTGAAGGATTCTTACCAATACATGAAAATCCATTCCAGTAGTATCCTGGGTCGCACACGGCTTTCTCTCCAACACAGTAGGCCATATTGCATCCTGGAGGAGACTTTAACTTGTACAAGTAAAAGTAGCTCGGATCTCCTTCAGCTGGGCATCTGTGGATTTGTATTGTGTTCATCCAGTAACAAGGATCAACGTTGTTGTTTGAACAAACTGTTCCACTTGTGGTTACATTGTCTGTAACAGTATAAAATGTACAATAATTTATATAGATTGCCATTATTATCAATATATGGATTCTATATATGATTGAATAAAAACATTTACTTGCATCCTAACATTATAGATGTTTTAACGGACATGGGTACGATGTCGACTGGTGGAAAATGACACACGTCCCGATATTCGTCGAGGCACACGAGGAGGACATCGAAAACGCATTATCAGTCGAGGTCACTACAATGTCCTCCACCCAAGGAGGGCTGCTCACGCGAACATTAGAGTGACACTCGGTTATAGAGGCCGTACACGATGCGCATGCCTGAGACTTGACCGCATGGTATTTATATCAGAATGGACTGTACGCCGCAGCTACATGGCATAAATAACTTGCAAAGATGCCTCTTAAACCCACACAATCTTTGGAAAAGCCAGCAAAAGATTTTGATACACAAATTTAACTCTAGTAAGCTCCAACATGTTTGAAGTTACTGAGCAAATTCTGCATGCAGATGAAAAAAATCTACAGAATGACGCTGCAGTTAACGAATCGATCAACATGGACGATAACACGCGCCTTGTTCATTATACCTCCGCAGAATTGTAGCCCAACTGTCTAACTCAGTTGCTATAAATTTCTTACTTGCTGAGAATTAAGTTGAAATATGAAGTAATCTCACCAGTTACTGGATGCGAACCAAGTCCTCTTATGAAGATTGGGGCTTCAGTGCCACAATGTAGGACTGGAACAGGATCGTTGGCCTCTCTCTCAACAACCGAATCTCCAGCATACGAAGAAAACCTGAACCAGGTTTCTGAGGCGGAAACAATTATTTAAATTGCATACATTTTTATCGTGATTAGCATTTAATCACCTGATATACAGAACTAAATCGAAATACTGTGCCTTGGATTATTATTTTAGTATTACATTAGCATTGACCATTATGATCACAATGGTGTTGTTGTTGCCGTTGCTATTGGTACTGCAATAATAATTGATATTATAATAATTATTTAATGAATAGTGGATTGCAACAATATGCACAAAGTCCTTCAGATATCAAGCTTTTGCGCATAGAACTATGAATTCGCTCATCTTCTAGAAAAATTAACTCAGTGTTGTATGCAAGGCTTGAAACTTCAAGACCAAGACGAGACCGAGACAGTGAGGTATCAAGACCGAGACCGAGACACTAGGCTCAAGACAGTACGAGACAGTACGAGACAGTAAAAGACAAGTGATCCTATATAAAATGCTGTAAAATGCTAATGCATCAGTTTTCGGGAATAATGTTTATTTGTAATTTCAATATGAAGCTTATAATGTATATGGTACAAATTCATGAGAACTGTTTTTATATTGCCGCGCAAGATTTTAAGACAGTTCACGCGAAACTTATCGAGGGCGCTTGTTCGAGATAGAACAAGACATTCACTTCAAGACAGTTTCTAAAAATGTGAGAAACGACCTCGAGAACGAGACCGAGACAGCAGGCTTCCGATACTGAGACCGAGACCGAGACCCTAAAAAACTGTCTCGAGACGTCTCGAGACCAAGACACTGTTTTGCAGTCCCAACAACAAACATTACATAGAAATGGTCTCATAAAAAAATGCTGTCGGTGAGATCTTCTGTGTATATTTTTTAAACCTAGTAACCAAGTATGCTATCGGCCAAAGGATATATGACCCCGTTCGTATCTGTATGGAATACCACATTCATATTTCAGTGTAGGTCTATATTTCTTCAGTTAAGCGACTCGATTTATAGATAGGCCTGCATTCTATGAATTTTTATGCAACATGCCTGTTAACATGTGGCATCTATCAACTCTACATTGAAATCATCACCGAAATGCAAGAGCCTGAACAAGCAACATGCTAAATGAAGTAATAAAATGAATATGATGAACAACCAAACGTAAGGAAGTTGTTTACTAGTACCTTCGGAAATTCCGTAATCACATAGAGGGATATCAACCGCACTGTCATAAACAGCTTGTGTACTTCTCTGTGGATTGCTTATTACTGAATAGCCTCCTTCGCTGCAGTTTTGATTCGCAACAAAATTGAATAAACCTGTACAAGAGTCAAACAAAAATTTCATTAAATTATTAGCTGAATTACCCGGCTTTGCCCGGGTCGACCCTGTCGCTGTCCTGGTCGCCATTAAGCTGTTCTTATCAGCTATGCTGGGGTCCGGAGCGCTCCTAAGGTTGACTAGCTCTCTCTTCGTTGAACCGTGGCGTTGGTTAAGATTTAGCCAGGAACCCACCACCTTATGCATCGGATTTAATCAGATTCATGATGTGGTGGTTCCTTTCATTTTTCTGACGGTTAAATTAGACCCCTGTAATAACTTATAATTATCATCTGTTCAAAGTTGTCATATGCAGTTTTTCTGCATGAAAATTAAACGAAGATATTATCGCTTTGTCTAAAATGATGTTTCCCCGAAGAATCTGTTTGAAAACAAAGTCTCCCCAATTAAAGAAATGTTACCTACATACCGCAAATTTGGGTCGTCATTTTAGTGTTAATTGACGACTTAGCATACACGGAAATTAAATTAGTTACTTTTTAAAATGTACATTTTCGTTCTATCACCAAATAAATGTTTTCTGAAATTTTTTAAGTAGGATTTGATACATTGCTTAGACCTAAGACGCGTATTTGTCAACTATTGACTCTGCATTCACTTAGGCCGGGTATACACATCCACTGTAAATTCTCCTGTTCGGAGAATAGGTGTGACTTTTCAACAAAGTCTTAGCTTCTCACATCACTCATCTTTCCCGCTCTTACCTCATATGCCTACAAAATAGGGTGGTGTGAAACTTGAGGTCAAATTTTTTTCTGAATTATTTATTGTAATAGAGTGGAAAAGTTGTGCCCATACAAGGTGAACTTATGGCTAAAATTACTGGTTGTTAGTGATAATTCTTGAAGTGCCCCAACGATATTGAAATTGAATGGTGACAGATGTCTCCAAACAAGTAACAAGCGATTACTAAACATATTAATGGAAGTTATTGCAAATATATTTGCCACTAATTACTAAACAGACTTTCATAAAATTAGATGTATGGTTTTGAACATTTCTTAACACAACGTATAAGAAGTTGAATATGCTCTGAACAGTTTTGACAGCGGACACACAGAGGCTGTCAAAAGAAATCATCTCTTGCCTGGTCTTTATTGTGATTCTGATTAATCCATTTCGCGCAGCTTCCCCACGAACCGTTTGCCATGCTTTAGTCACCAGTTTGACACCTCTCTCTCAACAGCCTGTGGAGATGTGTGACAGGATATTCTGATGGTTGGCAGTAAAGCGTTGTTCTCAGCAAAGATTCTTCCAGACATCTCGTCTACTAGAATCTTTGCTAGCAGCGGAGGGGCGGTAACGGGCAAATCAATCCAGTTTGTTAAGTCGATGTAACTTTCGATTTTGAAGTTCAACGTTGGAATAACACACTTTTTATATTTATCGGATGCTATTGGCGAATTCTCAGAATTCGACGCAATCAAAGTTGCCTGATGTGTTCTTTTTCAGGTATTATCATTGCTAATTAAATATTTACTGGGTGCCCAAGCAAACTGTTCCTTTGTTTGACTAAATCAACGACGGCCTTCATATCATGTGATAAAGAGCGCGATAGATGAACCGTAAGCCAAAACCAAACTGTGGCATATAATTAGAAATATAACAATAATTGGCTTTAATGTTGTAAATATGCTATAATGTTATCAGTTACATGCTAACTATAACATATGAGTTGTGACTAAAATGAACACAGAGTCAAGTGCAATGATTCCTAGTAGATTAAAATTATTACAAAGCTGCTCACAGTTTTACAGAGCTGAATCAATTAGGCCTGAAAGCCCAGCTGGTAGTTGGTACATTTAACTGCTTCATCAGGTAACGGAGTGGTAACTCGTTGGCATACAGTCTGCATGGTATCCACTGTAGAGGTTTTTCAAATCATTTATAATAATCTTATTACTCCACCAGTTGGACCTGCATATGTTGCCGTTTCATCGCATCCAATGCCTATATCAATACCATTCTTGTCAAAATAACTAATAATGTAATATGTTACGCCTCTAGGCGATAAATACTCAGATGTCAGATGAGTCAAGAGCACTGATGGTTGTCCTTGATCTGATTTGGATATAATCTACAGTTTTCCATACTAAACACGGCTTTTATGTCAGACCACGATGACCCAGTGGGGGCACCTCAGAACCTCAAAATAATGTAACTAAATTTTGCACAGATATTTACTTTCACCAAGTGCAATATTTTAGCACTATTATATTTGAAAATTCGCAATTTGGTTTTTTCGAACCACCCATAATTATCTGTGACCTTCGCATGATCCGATATATATAATCGATTTCAAACGGCATCTACAATCTGGAGCTCACGCATGAAAAAATATGTGTAACCGAATGCATTGCCGTTTCTATAAACGATTAGAATGCTGCACCTGTTGTGTACAATTGAGCAGATTTTAATAATATTTAGACCAACCGAATGAGAACAGAGTCAGCAAAACCAGAATAGGAGGTTTCATTCTTTATTACACAACGTGTCCTTGCTCAGAGTTAGCACAGCAGCGATTTGGAGTATAGAATCCACAACGTCTTAATAACGGCAACATGTATGCAGACACATTAAAATACAGACTTGAACTCACATGAGTAACAAGTTAACAACACAGACACTTATCACCCACTTAACTTTCATGTTCAAAAATCGTATTTACGCGATGGCCCTCTTGGGCCTTGGCTCGATATATATCGCGGAAGTGACCATAGTTTTATGCTCCTTATCACTAACCAAGCCATTACAAATGATTTGTCTTGAGCGACACTTCAGTGTTTGATAAAACGATTTGGTCTATTCAGGAAAATCAATCATCCGAATCTCGTGGCATGTCACTAGTTGTCAAAAATACAGGTCAACAAGAAATGATTACGTCAGCCTACATGTATCTGTCTCTGGAGCGTTGCCCTTCCATGACAACGCAGATAAAACGAATCACTTCTGGCTCGTCTCCAAGTAAGGCAAAGACCAGGGTTCAATGGTCGCAAGTCACCTTCTGTCGGTCTTGCCAGCCAATAGAGTGACTGCAAATTAAACACTGCGCAAGAAGATTGTAATGTATTTACGTACTTCTATGGCGCCTTTCCCAGTACAACCTAACCAGATACAGCTGAGATAACTTCAATAAATAATATGGCCAGTTATGAATATAAAAAAATCACGCAATTTAAAAACGGAAGAAGACTATATCTGTTAGAACTTTAACAAATAACGTGATCTATCCATATTAGAAGGTCTACTTATGTGTATGATTAATTCGTCACTCAACAACATATTATAATCTCACTTCCTTCTCATATTCGCCCTTCTGAACAGCAGGCTCATGATTAATAGTACCGTCATTCTATCAATTTCAACACGCAAGAAGATGCCATGATTTGTAGTGAAATGCATAACTTAGTTAAAAACCTACATGTAATGAGATCAGCAAATTGCAGTTGCTTCTAGGTAATAATACGCGCTCGTACAGCAATGGCAGCAATGCGTGGGTTTCGTTTGAACAATTGTGGGCTGATATCTTCATTTCACAGTTTGAAGCTACGCCTCCATAGGTGCTCACAAACGGTGCGCCGACAGTTAATCTCGACGACACTTAATCTCGCTACACTTAATCTCGCTACACTAAATCTCGACGACACTTAATCTCGCTACACTTAATCTCGCGACATATAATCGCGCGGCACGTTATCGCGCCTAATAGAACTTGGTTCAACTGGGCTCGATTCTTTAATGCATATTGATTCTAGGAGTTTAGCACGTAAATGGAATTAAATGCACTATCAAATAAAAGCTGGATTGATGAAGAGATTTGTATTTTCACTAGAAGCCGGATTGATGCTAATATGTAGGTTTTAACGGTGGCGTAAATGATGAAAAGATCCTTATTATTTGTAGCAAGAAGCTGGATGAATGAAAAAGAATTCTTTTCTTCATTCCAGCTTCCGTCTAATTATAGTTCTTTTCATCAGTATTGCTACCAGTTTAACGCTTTTTCATCGATCCAGCGTCTAGCTAAACAGATCCTTTTCATGATTTTCTTGCTAATTTAAGAAAATTAAAATTAAATCAAAATGTTGTACTTATTCCCGCTTCCATTGAAACCGCATTCTTATCATTAATACAGCTTCTAGTTAAACATAAATATTTGTCATCACATAAATTAATAATGGTACAAACTAGTTGTGATTTGAGATTAAGTGTCGCGCGATTATATGCCATGTAACCCTCGCAAGCAATCAATAACAGTTTACAACCACCACATACATGCACACTCACAGATTGGAGCCACACAACCAGAAGCCTCCACAAGGTCAACAGCGCACTGTGCATTAATCGTTTGCGCCCTAGCCGAGCAAGAAGGTTGGGTCCAACACAAATTACACAAAATAGGCATGTGATTATATAATTGTGACGATATAACCTAGCTAAATAAAAGGATTATAGGTATAGTGACAATTCATAATGAAAATTTATAGCAAATTTCATTGCATTCATACGCATTCAGCAGGAGTGTAAAGAAATTGATGTGTCTGTTATATCGATATTAAAAGAGACACACACTCAACTTTTCCGAGTTTTCCAATATACGACCACAAGGTTTTTTACTTGAAAAAATTGTATAATAATTACAATAATAACACACAATGCTCGGAACAAGCAAATGTGAGTGGTTCGAACTGTAGAGCGAACAATTAATGAGTTCTGCTAATGGTTGTGTAATATATGCTAAATAAGAGGTGGCAATGTGATCGATGTCGTCCACTCCCTTACCAACATTCAACATTTCTTCAGAGGGCCCATGGAATTAGGCAAAGGCGATTGCATGTATTCTTTGAAGGATTGCGAAAGGTTCGAAAGTTTGCCAGCAAGAGACTGAGCAATACTCGAAAACTAGCTATTGAATTTGTTGACCATTATTTTGCATAATAAATTTTCTCACCATTAATTTTTGAGATTCGATCATCGTTTCACGCTCTCCCAATTTCATTATAGACCGCATTAAGCTCCAAGTTTTCCTGAGATCATTTTTGCATTTTCAAAATTCTGCTGCATATTAGTTTTCTTCCTCATTGATTCTAATCATTTTATATTTATTCCTATATGCGATGAATATAATTTTATTACTTGCAATTGGACAATCAACATGTTTTAAATATAATGATGCCTTTTTTCTACTTGATTTGAGCAGACTACGGGTCATCCAGGGCGGTTTGTAGAGAGATTTGCCATTCTTCCTTTTTTGGAGCTGATTGGAGGCTTTAATATGAAAATTTTTATGCATTTACATTAACAAATCATAAGCCGCATCGGCCTCGCCCTTTGCACGCGAGGAGAGAGTGGATGAATTCAGGAATCTGTTGTCTGGCATCGAATGGACTCCTATCCTTGAGAATTGCGCTAAGGGCGCAGCAGGATGTTTTGGCGCAGGACGTTTTGGCGCAGATATCTGATACAATGATATTGTACATTAAATAATATCAATAAATTTTATGGCAATCTAATACTCTAGTGTTGTAAATTATTCGTCACTGCAAATCAGATTATGCCTCGGGAGCGTCGGTATCGTAGAAGCGGGATCGGTGAAAACATTCATGCTTAAATGGAAGCTGGATTGATGAAAATAATCGCGCTTAAATGGAAGCTAGATTAATGAAAAATAATCATGCTTAAATGGAAGCTGGATTGATGAAAAATAATGCGGTTTAATTGGAAGTGGGATTGATGAAAAGATTGTGACTAAAAGCGATCCACGACAAGTAGAATTCTTATATCCATCCCGCTTCTATTTAAGCATGATTCTTTTCATCATTCCAGTTCCCAGTTTAGCATAGTTATTTTCATCGATCATGCTTCATATTACATTTTTTTATATATTGTATCAGACATCTGCACCAAAATGTCCTGCTGCGCCCTTTGCGGAACTCTCAAGGACAGGAATCCATTCGATGCCAGACAACAGATTCCTGAATTCATCCACTCTCTCCTCGTGTGCAAAGGCCGAGGCCGATCCACTCTCTCCTCAGTATTATGACATCTGTAGACTGAACATGTACCTCTAGTATCAACCATCGATAGTAATCCCTCCATTTCCACATTGAACTACTCTAGATTCCGCCCAGGGTTCTATGAATATATATATATACATATATATATAACTTAGGTGTTCAAGTAGGTTTATTATTATTATTCAAAGCAATTGACGACATTTTATAGCAACATAGGCTGTTGACGTCTCAAAGGTTTTTGATGTATTTCAGTTAATTTCTTATAACGTTAGTATAGTTATGCCAGCTAAGTTAAACAATATTCTATTGTCGGACTCGTTAGGGAAACCCTTCAACTTTAAATTCCCATTTGCCTTTCCAATGATCTGCCTAAACTCATCATTGTCCATAATGTCACTGAATGGAAATAGACCAGTTACGCATCATATATACACTTATACATGTATAGGGGCTACATATATTCCAAGCCAGGCACGTTTTCGGCTTGAGGCTAAGAAAATAGGCAATGTGAACACTCCTGGTGTTTTATTGAATGTAATATCAATATTAACTCGAGGACAGAACCTTAAAGTGAGGGTGGTTTATATGAATGAACAGCGGCACTAACAGCATAAGAGCGTAAGGAAATGTGCTACTTGATTTAAAATAGGGCTGTACCAGACAGAGATTACAAATACAGAGGAAATGCGTGTGATGAAGATAACGTCTATCGCATTGACAGCGGCGGATATACATTGCGTATAGTTTGTTGATGGTCGCAGGCTATCTGGCCCTAGGTTCCATGATGTGATGAGTGTCGCTACGACGTTCTGCTTTATGCTTTCCAGGCACTGCGGGGATTTTCCGGAAAGCACTAAAGTAGGATTCAGTTGGGTAGTTATCAGGTTAATTCACCCGTTTTTCCCCAGTCACAACCTAGCATTTGAGCAACTCTGCCCCCAAGCCGAAATCTGTCTTTTCTACGGCCCTGAAAAATATGGGCTATAGCCTACTTGTGATGCACCCTCCACAAATTCTAACCATGTATATACCGTCCGCATCTCTGCTTAGTAGATGCAATATGTAATCAACTGCTATTTGTAAGCCAACAGGAAGGACAATAATCGTGACACAATCGTGTGACACAGTGGCCGGTCGGTTAGAGCGTTCGGCCCGCAACACTTGGTGTGCGCTGAGCGAGCGGGATTGAGCCTCGTCCGGGGCGTCACTGTGTAGGGACCTAGAGCAAGTCCTTCGCACACAATTGCTCTGCAGTACAACTGCAATTGCACCGTCGAGGCGTGTGTATGCACTTCTGAGCATAAAATGTTGGAAGAAGGGCGGTATCAAATTTCGGTGAAAGATAGATAGAAAAATAATTATGTTCGAATTATTTGTTATGGCCTCGAATGATTTCAGATTGATTCAGAATGATTTCAATGATGGAGACAAGTTACACGCTTATAGTATTTTTCAAGATTTGATTTTAAGCTATGAATTAAATTAAAAATATATACGGACTGGACGTTTTTTCATGACAGACGATCAGAGAAGCTCAGGTAGCTTTCGATAATATTTTATTAGATATGAACTCGTAACTTGTGTATCGAGTTTCGTGAATATTCGAGAACTATCGGTAGCTTGTGTAATCTCAAACGACAAAGTTCAAAACAGACAGTCTTAATACGGAAAATGAACTTTTGACAAAGCAATCGAAATATTACTTTAATGCAGGGTATAAATATAAAACTATGCATCAAAGATGAAAACACAATTGTTGAAATCAAAACAGGCAATTCGTTAAAAATCCGACAAATATGACATCAAATTATATTAAGTTCATTGTCCTGCATGACCATCAATAATTACTGTGGAATCATTATTGAACAATCTTCAGTAATTGCATTCTGCAGTGTAAAATTCAAAATCCTTTATGCAAAGTTCGTTGTTCATTGTTGCAGCCTTATACATTCACTCGAGTTGATTCCATACTAAGACGACGAACACCCAAAAGCCAATCAGATTGTAGATTATGTCTGTTCGCAGATTAGCTGAGGAAGACGACGATGGAGACCATACGGACAGTATCGTTATCGATAGATCCTAGAGAAAAAACAGCAGTAGTTAATATTGAAGCCCTCCATTCATTTATTGATTATTTATCTACTATTATTTATCGACAATCAACATACATTGTAACTGATCAACTGACGAATGGTGCTAAGCACTTGTGCGTTAAGGGTCTTATCGTAACTGTCTTGGGGAGTCTGATAACAGAAGTAAAATGCAACTGTCGGCAGCCATGCAAGGCGCTCATTTCGTTACCCATCTAATTTAGCCAATGCACGAAGGATACAGGCAGTGAACTCAATTTCTCAAAAATATCAGTATAAAAATAAAATTTCTACAATAATGCCTGACACAAATAGGCCTACTGGTCTAATCTCCAATCTTTCATTCCTCTAGTCTAGGAGACTTCTGAGAGACTAATTTCAAATCAGCCTCTGTACCAACACGGGCAAGCTGGACTCCTTCCGGGGCAACCCAATCCGGATTCAGGAGTCACCATTCCACAGAGACCGCCATTTTATCCCTTCTGACGAATATATAAGTAGCCATTGACCAGTATCACCTCTCGCTTGACGTCTCTTTTACTTATGATATGATGGATTGCAAGATTCCTTTCCAGCAGTTGCAGTCATACGGTGGCCTGTTTAGTATACCCCCGTTCTTTGGTGCAAATCCTGCTTAACTAACCGCTGGCAGTAGTTATCTGGCCACCGTATGACTGCAGATGCTGGAAAGGAATCTTGCAGGACTCATGGGTTGCTGTTATATGGCGTTCCCATTCCTTGTGACATACCGTTTAATATTGATATACACAGATCAAAGTAACGACCATCTTCATGCAGATAATTCCCCGGTTTTCGCTCAAGATCCATCACCCACACCCAAATTGGGAACCGCATGAAGAGCAGCTAAGAACGAATAACGTTTGAAAAGTAAACATACCTTCTCAATTTCGCTCTTCTCACTAGTGACGGCATCGTAGAGTAAATTTGGAGCACCATAGACGACGTTTGTCTCGTTTGTCGGCGTTTGAGAACATTCTGCAACTAGCTTTGCACGGTCGATTTTCACAATAATCTTTAGGCTGTTATACACACGAAACATAATCAAGTTTGTTTTGTATGATCTAATTAGGCCTATTAATTACGCTTAGCATCTGTAAACTCATCTTCTCTTTGTTATAGTTTACCAACTCTTCGGATTATCCAAACAACTTTGAAACACAACTAACTATAATAATAGTTATAGTTAGTTGTGATATTATCACAATCACCACCAAACTCTCTCATGTCTTTTATCCATATAGGTTGTTCACACTTTTACTGATTTTCGCTGTTAGTAGAACCCCTATTATGAAGCTGTTAACATCTTTTTTAATTACCTTAATAAACATCAAAAACAAAAACCAATGCATTCAGCTGTGCAAACACACTAAAAGTTTAAAACAAACATTTGCTAACAGCGTAGAATTGATCACATGTTTAGTAATATATGATTATTTAAGTAAACGTAAATTCATTAATTAGGCAAATGATAGATGTTAGCTTATACCTTGTATCATTAGTGTTGATTACCGGATAACCCGATGCATAGGTCAGGAGGTCAGGTGATGTATAAGTAACGGCAGAAGCGCTACGAACAATGAAGGAAAAAATGTATTATATGTTTCAAGACTTGATCAATTAAGATCCGTAAAAAATGCGATGCAAAGACATTATTTTTTAGTTCACAAACATAATATAACATCCATAATATAACCTTGCAATGGTTGTGATTAGGCTGATTGTAATCAATGTATTAAAAGCCACTTGCGAGAGACAATCCTCAGAGACGGACTGAACCTGACAAGACCAAACCGCGATCCTAAGAATGGTCATCGAACGCTTGCGGAAGTGGGGATGTAGGCAACAGAACAAGAATTTCATTATGGCGATAATGTTACGGTTACCTTAATAATAATTACCGTAATAATAATAATCATAGGCTCAATTTGAAGGATAAATAATGTTCTAGCGTTTACTATCTAACCAACGAGTGTCATTATGAGATGATCACAGCGTGATTCTAGGCTACAACGCCTATACTATACACATAGACAAGGGATCTTCTTCTTCTAGTTCTCTGCTTCTACGGCAGGTTCAAATGTCCGACGTCGCCATTCTTCTTGCTGTTGCGCTTCTTCTTTAAGCTTTCCATATCCATCTGTCATCATCCAGTCAAGCATCATCTGTCTTGGTCCTCCTCGCCTTCATTTTTTCTTCTATCACTGTTCTTAGTATTGTGTTTCCTCTCAGTGTGTGTCCAATCCATTTTATTTGTCTCGTTCTTAGTGTATGTATCAATGTTTTTTCCTCACCAATCTGTTCCATTACTTCTTCTTTCGTTTTGTGTTCTGACCAGCTTAAATTCTCCATTTTACTCCATGTCCGCGTTTCAAAAGTCTTGAGTCTTCGTATGTCTCACTTTCTCATGGTCCATGTCTCTGATCCATACAGCACCACACTCCATATCAAAGTCTTTATCATTCTCATTTTCAGATTCCTGTTGAGTTTCCCTCTTAGCAGTTCTCTTCTTTTTGAGAATGCCTCCTTTCCTGTTGTAATCCTCCTTTTAATTCCCCTATGACATGTGGTATCTGTCGTTATCACTCTCCCTAGGTAACATAATTCTTTCAGCTGTTCTATTTCTTTTTCTTCAATGTGTATTCTTACTACAGTCTCTTATCTGTTACATATCTTCTAGGTGTTCACTTTCATTCCGTATGAAGAAAATAATAGTTAACCCTTACCACGTGCAAACCTCAGTATGATTACAAGTTTAGTATGTATGAACGAATGATGACAGGTTATTACAGGAGTCGTATTTAACTGTTGGTAGACATCACAAGACCACACATCCAATTTAACCAACTCCGACGCCAAGCGAAAGAGGGACTAGTCAGCCTTACGCTGATACGGGAATAGAATTCGGTTTCTCAGCTCTGCGCCCCCAGTGTGTTAAAAATTACTCAAAGATGGGTGCAATTTTTTAATTCTTTCATTCATTTCGATAATTTATACAGCGCCTCTTCAAGGGAAACTACTCAGAGGTGCTCCCTGCCCAGCCACGGCCAAAACGAAATGACTTTAGCAGCCTACAAAAGGTAGGTATATCAGAGCACATAACTTACAGACCGTAGCCAGCTAGAGTTCTCACGCCAGAGGCGCCACTCCTTGCAAGTAAGTGCAAAATTTAATAATGACTAGGCCTAAACTTAATCGCAGGTAATCAAAATAAAGCGTCGCCGATCATAATAAATTACGGATAGAGACTTCTACATGTACATGTATCATACTTTTCATTGTTAGGCCCTACTTTAAGAAAGACCATGCTATGTGCTTATTTAAAATTATATGATTAATTGGTAAATAATACCACACATATAGTGATTCATATACAGGTAGTCTAAATTAGTTTGTGGATATAAATTGACAAACGTACAGGGTTTCCATTCCAATGCTTTTGCAACACGCTGAGGCATTCTTCAAACAATACTGATTCAAAGCATCGGAAAACGGTACAAGAGATCCGACGTGATCTAACAAAATCTATAACAAACAGTACTTTGTTCATTTATTTAAAAATGCAGAATAACAGAATAAGACCGGTATTATGCCGCAGTCAACTCGTTTAGCGCTGTCTGTATTACAAATGACGAACTGAATTATGTTGTAGTGCTGACTTATCGTCAAACTATTTGTTTATGATGATCATTGCAGGACAATACAAAGACCATTTTTGCAATAAAGACATACTTAGTTTATATTCGTTTATATTTATAAATTCAAACCGACAAGTGCCCAGTAAGATGACACGATACAGTAGTTGCGGATGATAACAAGTTGAACATGAGTCAAATATAGCTTTATGGCATTTTGCAAGGCGACTGTCTATCCTATTGATCATTTTACAGTCACCCCTATAAACTTGAAGGCTGAGTCAATCTTATGTAGCCATCAGGTATCGAGTCTGCTTCGTTCTGATCTTAGTGTCATCGTGTTACCATTCAACCATCTCCATCATCTTGAACTATGCAATATGTGTTGAAAATTTAAGTTGGACATTTTATAAATCATTGATCGAGAAAATAGATATGCCAATAATTGTCAATGATATCAATATAACGCATAGTTAGACGTAGCTTTCTAATTGTCTTATGACAGCAATAGTTGCACATCTCAGCATAAAAAGGCATTAGACAACTTTCAACCGGAAGAAGAGACATCAAAAAATAATGTACTGCAGACAATGTCATGTAAAGTCTGACCATTCCTGTAATAATCTCATATCGAACCTATTGGTAAGTCTATAAGATGGTGGAAATAAAGTAAGAATTTACTAGTTTCAAGTCTTCTGATGAAGTCGTGATTCCAAAACCCTGCGTCTTTTGTTCAGCATTATCTAAAAGAAAGAAATTCACTTGAGACATCAACAATCACCATGCACATGAAACATAAAATTCACAGCAGATTCTAAAATCACGAAATATATGGTAATATTAGTTTGCCAAGAGCACCTACATCAGCTAATTGGTTGAATATATAACGCCCATTCTGCTAGTTCGACAATTCGTTACATGGCGTTCTAATTGCAATAAGAAATAAATATAAATATATCCCAATGACAAAGCATTCCATGCAGGACATAATGAAGTCCCATGACAACTTCTCATAACTATGGTCTTCATATGTACTGCTTATGGTCCTGCATACATGTATTCTTCCTTCTACTTAGACCATTATGATTGGACGTAAGAAGCATGTATAGACCTACGATTATTTTCAAATGGCCTTCGTATATCCTGAATAATAGGATATGGAAATAATTAATAGAAGAATCAGCGTGACCATTGAGCAAAATGTTAAAGGAAACCTGGACAGTCCAGTTCTTTGCAGAACTCCATTTCTTTTGTGATTGTGGTGCCACAGGTAACGTTTCTTGATATAACTCCGGTGTCACAGTCTCTTGTGCATGGACTCCAGCTTTCGACAACTGAAATATGCCAACTACATGTGTAATTGTAAGCAAAATTAATAATGTTAACATAAAATTGGTGTAAAAATTTCTAATTATTGTCTTAAGTTCCAATATCAACTTCAATGCAAGAGTAATAGATGATTCAACTCTATACATTTACTTACATTCCCTGCTGGTAAGTTTTGGTGCTGCCTAAGCTTTAGGCCTACATGTACACAAGGTTCCGGTGTAGGACCACTGCTTTGCACTCTCAACCGCTGCCTCTCGTCATGGCATAGAAATTCTCTTTCACGCTGGTGTTACCCAACTGTATAAACGTCTCGGGCAGGTGTCCGCTCGATAGTCCGAGGGCTCGATAGTCCGAAGATTCTATACTCCGACATTAATTTGACTAGAATCTGGCTTAATTGGTGAAAAGAATGTGTGAAACTGGGAACTGGATTGATATGAAAAGAATCATGCCTATATGGCAGTTGGATGAATTAAAAGAATGATGCAATCCGGATTCTAACAAACATAATTCTTCTCATCAGTCCAGCTACCATTAAAACCACAATCTTGTCATCTATCGACCGGTCACTATGCAGTCTTCAGACTATCGAACCTTTGGACTATCGTTACAGAACCTTGGAGTTACGTGAGGCGGCAGATGCTATAAGAATGCTGCACTCAATTATTGATTTCTATGTATGCCAGACCCTGAAATTTCGACATCACCGGTTTGACCGTTTCTATTTAGGCTACTCCAGCAGTACTTTCAACTATCACTATGAACAAATTCTGTGCGATACCCATTCTCTAATGTTTGAATTCATAGTCATCTCTGACCCATTACTGTTCCTAAGATCTCAAAAAACTGCAATTCATTTTAAAATCAAAAGGATTTAACCGTTTCGCTATAGCCTGGATTCAGCATCGTTGAAAACGACAGGTTTTTTCTGACGATACCTGACTACTGCAACTTTATACTGTATCGATTTCAAGAATACTCACTACTTCCATCGACTAGTAAAAGTGACCAGGCTACAAGACTCTGTACTGGACTCTTCGACTTACACGTTAGACCACATAACACATGCTTCTAACATATTTTGCAAACACGAGTTTCTCGTAGGTTGGATGGACCAAAAGGTATACGCAACAAGAGCTACATTTAATTATATGAATACGGGCATGCGTGTATGTAAAACATGTACATGTACGTTACAATACTAATAAAACCATCTTTAAAAGATTGACTATATGGGCTAGGACTCATCTACTCAAATTCTTCATAATAAACAGAACGAAGAAGAAGCCGTGGATGGTCACCACAGAATCGTTTAAATGTGAAAATAGCCAACCTTTTATGTCTGTCCACGAATTTCTGTTCACACTGGGAACGCATTGCAAACAGGAATCACCAGGGTTGTAGGCTTTGTCAGCGAAGCATTGGTCACTGATTAAACAGCTGTTTTCCTTTAAAAAATTGTTTATTTATTTAGAAATTTGATATTTTGCTCTTTTTTCAGCAATTTTGCTCATAAGTGCACACCCCTCGACGGCGCAATTGTAGTTGTAATGCAGAGCAATTGTGCGCGAAGGACTTGCTCAAGGTCCTCACACAATGACCCCTCGGACGAAAGTGGAACAAGCTCACTCAGCGCACACTGAGTGTTACGGGCAACCGCTCTAACTAATCGGTCACCGTGCCTTACAAATGTTCTGATAACTATCCTCGTATTCTAAGGTAATGATCGTAATCCAGAGCGTTCAAAATTTGCACCAACACTAATGATTGCTAACTGTGTATCTGTTGTTGAGTTGTTTTAAAGACGTGGAAAATGAAGTTTTGTATATAATCATCTACTTCCGCGCAAACGGAACTGAAAACGATGGCATCTACTAGAGTTTGAATTTGCAGGTACATGTACATCAGACTTTTAAGTCACCAGGCTCCAACGAATCCAACAGTCTTTGGTTGGAGTATCTTCTCGCCTAAATTCCGTAACTTTGCTTGTACAATTCTGAATGAAATTTTAAATTGTCTGTCTTACCATAATTATGACCTAAACAGCGAGTTCTTTCTCTGCTTTCATTCGCTGCTATCGTTTGCATCCTGCTATTCAGTATGGGCTTTTGGTTGAGCCTCTATGTGGTACTGGCGTGAGCTGTGTTGCATTATTTATGTTGCCCTCAGCAATGGAACCGTCAGTTCTATGCAAGAATTTCATCGATACTAGACGCTTCCAAACTTACTATCGCTAATGCAACTTTAAAAAGCTTGCAAAAAAGCTTGACCTTGTCGCACGTTAAATACAGTGTTAAAAATAATAATAGCAGTAACTTAATTATAATAATAATAATAGTAATAACAAAGCCAATAATAATAATGATAAGTATAATAGCAACAACAATAATAATGATGATACAATAATAATAATAATAATAATAATAATTATATGGCAAATTAAATTAAAAATAATCAGCCATACTTGCTGCATTTCTAGGCGTGTGTATTCTTGCTGAATGACTTCTGAGGGTATTGCAATTTAGCAATAGATCATTTCCCTGGCAACACTAACATCATCCCTATTAGCAAGGTACATGTATAACAACAATGGTCTACAAGTCGTATGGAACGGGATTTGATACCTTTTGTCGGCAGGTGTCAGTGTTGTTGCATTCCATACAAACGGAATCAAAGATCACAAAATCGATAGTGTTGCTGTAGAGGACACCATCAACCGTTATAGACACTTTTCTTTTAGATAAGGCTGCTGTTCTGGCTGTTGGAGATTTTCTGCGTCTGTGTGTTGTCGTTTCTGGTACAGGACAACTATATTCAAGAGCAGTTATAAACGTTCCACTTGTTTCTCTCTGATCACCGGTGGATTGATCCTGAACGAAGATTCAATGCAAATTTACATTTAGTAACTATTTACATAGAAAGTTAGAAACAATTAAAGGCTCGAGCGCAATCATGTCTTCAAACTTAGCATTGACGACACGGTTGCGCTCGACTACATGTAATGTCTCAAATTGATCATGTGTCAATTTTACATTTCAGAAAGAATTATTGAGTAATAATTTCAGAACAATTACACTCGCACTAAAGTGTCCACAGCTCCGAACAAATATCTCGTTTCCGAGGACATTCTCTTGACACTCTAGCCAATAGGATTTAAACACGTGGTGTTCATTTTTAAAATAAGCCACAGCATTAGGGGTGACTGGGGTGAGCTCTCGATGACTGTGGCAAGTTAAAGCAAAACGCTGCAACGCAGCAACGTTGCCAATCGATTTCTCCGACACCCGATCCTTCAATTAAACCTGCATCAGAATTCAGAATTTATATTTCTGTTAAGAATGACTTAATAAACCTGCTTGAAAAAATCCTTAAACACCCTGAAATAGCGTTTATGAACTATACAGGACCAGAAAACCTCTTTTGGGAAGTTGTGTTGTATTGGCAATGTAAGTAATGTTCCCTCTAATCAGTCTAATGTTTTGGAGATAGTGTGCGCAATGAATTTTGTGTGTGCAACATTTAGTAAATGGTTCACACTTTTGTGCGCAGGTCAGTGCCGAATCGATTATAGATAAATTAAGATCATATCTAAACGTGTATGGTGATAAGTTCTGAAAACCTAAGACACGTCCTTTGTCTAAAGATAAATAGGGGAACGTATCAGCCGAAGAATCAAAGTTTATGGAGTAAGGTAGGCGGGTAAGTGACTCAATTTACAAAGTTTCATAAATAAAACTTGTGTGCACACACTAAATTGCGTTCGCTGGCTCCACGGTCCGCGCGCGCGAATACATGCACAAAGCAGAAAGAGATCTAGAACAATGAACGTGATAACACATATTGAAAATTGAAATGAAAATGAAATTGAAATGAAAGTGGCAACCCAGATTGCTCTATTTGCACCTTTACGTGGCTCTGGAGCTGGAGGAAGAATTCAGACGAGCGATCCAGGCCTTGAATCGTTAACTTTGAAGTTTCGTTTATTACACACACCACACACACACACACACACACACACACACACACACACACACACACACACACACACACACACACACACACACACACACACACACACACACACACATACACATATGTCCTCGTTCTATCGATACCTTCTTACTTACTTTTCCAAAGTTCATACAACATAGCAAAGCTTTTGTTCCCATTCAAAGATGAAAAGTCGTCTTTTTCGATGGTTACGTGGCATAAACTTCCTTCAGATCCAAGGTTCTTTCAACTAGGGCATTTTCAGACACCCTCTAAGCATCTTGAAACTGCTCTTGATTGCTGGAATTGGGCTGGGAGCGCCTATAAATAGATTATTTTGGTGGAGCGCAAACAAACCGTCCGAATAAATGAATGGAAGGATAAATGAATGAATTTTCATAGGGCTATTTCCAAATTCAATTCTGTTTCCAGTATTATCTGTCTTAAGTCTGTGCGAGGACAGATCTGTATATTCGATACAGCTGCTGATCGGTCACTGACATTTATGTTATGCGACAACAGCTGGTCTTCAATTCTCTCTAGGCCTTAGAAAACTCTTTCAACTAATGTAATGGTAAATAGAGACACTGCGAACATCAGAGTTGCGAAATCGACGAGGGCTACAGAATTCTTATGTGTAATTGTGTAATATTTAGATAAGTTTGTGACTATTGTTCGGTCCTACAAATATTTAACAGCCCGGACTTAAGTCCAGTTGACTACAAGTCACAGTGTTGTATGCAAGATTTGAAACTTCAAGAACAAGACGAGACCGAGACAGTGAGGTGCCGAGACCAAGACAGTGAGGTACCAAGACCGAGACCGAGACCGAGACACTAGGTTCAAGACAGTACGCGACAGTACGCGACAGTAAAAGACAAGTGATCTTATATAAAAGGCTGTAAAATACTAATGTATCAGTTTTCGGGAATAACGTTCATTTGTATTTTCAATTTGAAACTTGTAATGTATATAGTGCCAATTCCCGTGAACAGTTTTTATATTTCCGCGTTTTATCTTTTCGATATCTCTTCGTCGGCCTATCTTCTGAGTCGTATAAAGAAAGCATTTTTATACCGTCTGAAATTTTCTAGACGATTTTAAACAAGCAAATTTGATACCAAATACCAAACAAAATATAAATTTGCGCATATAAAGAGAAATTCGAAGTTGTTTCGACCGTTTCGGTTATGGTGGTTTTGCATAATGACAACCGGCACGCCATGGTTATTGTTTGTCAAATACTTCAACTTCCGTAAACGCAAACTTCACATTTTCAGGTTCTCTCTCAGACATTTTTCCACTTCAAGATAACTGAATTGATTTCAGTATCGTGTGACTCGCACTTTAACCAAAATTACTGTTTCTCGTAGATTCCGGTTTCAGTTTCTAGCGCTAGATTGTAAGACAGTTAACGCAAAATTTATCGAAATCGCTTGTTCGGGACAGAACAAAACTGTCACTTAAAGACAGTTTCTAAATATTCGAGAAAGTACTGCGAGACCGAGACCGAGACAACAGGCCTCCGAGACTGAGACAATAAAAAACTGTCTCGAGACGTCTCGAAACCGAGACACTGTCTCGAGACCATACAACTCTGCTACAAGATTTGGTGGATATTGCAAGAGAAAGCTTATAAAATAAAAATCAGAGACATTGAAGAACTCCGCTCTCTAATTGTTGATACATGGGACGAATTTTATCAGTTGGCCATTGATGCTGCTAATCGGATAGTGACCATTGTTGTAGGCACCTTGAATCGTGTATTGAGTCCGAAGGCGGACACTCTGAACACACCTTGTAGCCTAATATTATTTAAATACAGGAATACATTTGAACTAGACTTATGGCGGTTTGTCGACAACATTTAAAACTTTGAAAATTCTTCAGATATATTTTAGGCAGTCCTTAATACTTGAACTTTTAAGAAAATGACGTCGTTATGACGTCGTCAATGGATGACAGAGGCTATCATATTTTATGCCCTACTAGATAAATATGTCAGGATTAAAATGCTTTTGGAATTTTAGAAATCGAAGAATACTAGCTATTTATTTTCATATTATCATTAGGAGACCATTTATATCCGGACACAGTGTAGTATATAAAACGACGCTGTGTAGGCCTATATGCATTTTGGTTGTTGATCAGACAGCCGTTAGATAATCGCATTCTTGATCGTGATGCGTTAATTGCTTAATGAATCGGACGACAGCAAGACAGATATTAACCTAGTGACAGAGAGAGAGAGGGGCAGAGAGAGAGAGAGAGAGGCAGAGAGATGGGACAAAGATGTAAAAGAACAGATAGTGATTGTCAGAAACATTAGGGAATACATGGAATAGATGATGGCGTGGTGAAAGAGGACGGCCGAGAGGAAGTGTCAAGGAGCGATGGAAGTAAGAGAGGCAGAGGAGACAGGTGAAGGGAAGACAGCTGAAAGTGAAGAGAAAGAAGGACGGAGAGGGACATAGAAGGACAAAGCAGGGGTTATAAAATGAGGCGAGACCAGAAAACGTCATTCGTACAAGAGATAAGTCAAGGCAGGGTTACAGAGAGCTATCGATGAAAAGAATATACGAACACCTCTTAAACGTATTACGGACTATTACCTAACGCCAAAGATATTGACCGAGGGCTAATCAAGACGCATTGCAACATCGTAGAATAATTGTAACAGTTTGCTGTAAATATGATCTGCGTTTCAATATAATCATCGAAAACCATCAAGAAGTCTTTGTGATTCCGAACTTCGATCGAGCGCCACGAATACTTCTTTACGCCCCCGAAAGCTAAAGCCTAGCTTATCACAGCACCGCTACTACCATAACTTGGAAGACGCGACCTGCAAAATCATCTCTCCCAGTACAATTATAACTGCGATAAATTGTGAATTTTAATAAAATTGTAAATGGCAAGCAAAACTATAATTATATTGTCATGAAGCCATCATCGTAATTAAATGATCTGAGTTTACTCTCTACTTTTTTTGGCACAACTCAAAGTTTGGCCTACTTCAGATTACCTATAGTGGGACATCTTTGTAGTAGGCCTAAGAAGGAACATCCCTTGAGATTTACACCATTTGTGGGCTCTGTGGATCCATAGTTTTGCCACTGATCCATACCCATAGTTATAGAAATTTATTAAAAGGACTTTCGGTAACTGTTATTTAGAAGCTGTAACTAGGGTGATTACCGTAAAGCGGCACTTCAACGCCGATGAGAACGGAACGCCGCTTCCATAGACGCTGATGACGTCACATGGACGCTTGCGTACGTCACAAACTCCTCCTCTTATTATTCCGGTTAAAGTTGGCGGAAGAGACTGGTCGATGCTGCAGTCAGCTCCGATGTAACCTACCATTGACAAGTGAAATATAATAATATAAGTGAATTGGTTGTTGAGAAGTCTAGTAAATGAGATCGTACGTGTAAATAAGAATTGCTTTATTCAAGAGTCAACAACAATTTATGACTGGAAAAGTAATTCAAAACACGAATTAGCCAAATCGTGCGCAATCAGTGGTTCTATTGTAATCAATCAACCAACACATCATTCAATTAATTTAGTTGAAAGGTCTTGCACGCAATAATTTGCCGCAACATTGGCCTATATACATGACGCCTATATCACCTTTTGCTTATTCTTGTCAGAAAAGGAAGTCCAAAGAACCAGTCCCACTAGCAAAGTTCCCCTTGGTGCAAATATCGCCAGAGTTAGACTTCGAAGATTCTGCAAGTTTGGGGTTTAGATCAATAAAAGAATTTGAATAAACTTGCAATGTCTACATTCAATTGAATTTATTAACCGAAAAAGTCACACTCATTAAAAATTTCTGATATTTGATATCGCTCTTCTTCCAACATCTTTTGCTCAGAAGTGCACACACACGACGGCGCAATTGCAGTTGTGCTGTCGAGCAATTGTGCGCGAAGGACTTGCTCAAGGTCCCTACACAGTGACTCCGGACGAGGGTCGAACCCGCACTATCAGTGCACACTGCGCGCTACGAGCCGACCGCTCTAGTCAATCGGCCACCATACCACACAATTGCATATTCTTAACTAAAAGTCCCATGACAGCAACTGTATCATAAAAATAAAGATTGAAAAGAACAAATTGTAGATAGTTTGCTTATTTAACCAAATGCGTAATTGTCGTTTTGATAGAAAGTAATTGCGGATGCAACGAAAGTTAAATGGGAAAACTATTCCACACTGATGGTCCTGTGTATTTCATTGCCAATTTTCGAAAATTAGTGCCTTCAAATCTACATATGCCGGCGCATAGGTCAACTGTATTATGTGAATGGAAACCAGTTGGAGACACGGATAGAGGAACCTGAAGCAGATAATTGTGAGTGATTAGCAGTTGTGAGGGAAGAATCAGATAATTGCAGAATTTATTCAGAATTTATTATAAAAAGCCACTACAAAAACTTACACACGCTGCGGTGGACCGACAGCAGTGGAAAAGTCTGGTAAAAATGTCATCAGACATCTACGGGCGATGTGCTCATAATGCATGATGATGATGATGATGATGATTCAGGAGGAAGATCGTTCCAGAGACGTGGGGTGGGGCATGGCTAGATTGAAGAACTTGAGAACTGGAGATTTGAATTGACCTCCCATTGGATCTTCAGCTCTCGTTTAGTAACTCTCTATCTTATTTCTATTCTACTTCGTTATCTGTCTTATTTAGTCGAGGTTGGTCTGGGAGCACCTCTGAGTAGATTTATCGAAGATGCGCTATATCAGGTTTCATTGATTGACTGACTGAGTTAAGTCGAGCATGGGCATTATAATATTCACTATACTCTTGCACACGCCTGATAAATGACGAATCAATTACTGAACCTGTGTTGCAAGTGCAAATTCCATCTGAACATATTCCACGGCCACTGCATTGATTCGGACAAAGCTTTCCAGACACCGGTGATAACACGTCGTCTGTTGCATTGGAACTGTTTACGGAAGCAGCTAAATTGTTGAGGCAGGTTTGTTCGAAAAAGAAGGCGTATGCGCCCATTGAAATCCAGTCATCAAGGATCTTTGAAAATTTTATCAAATTGATATTAGAGAGTAACGGAATAAAACATCTTTTTGACAAGTCATAGTCACATCAGAATTCACATTTTTTCTAATAGGTCAATGGTATTAATGGCCAATCTTATAGAAAAGACAAGCTTTCTGTCTGTCTGTGTGTCCTTGGCAGTCGATCCATTTGCACAATTTCAGAGCAATTCACTCAAAACTTACATTGTTGGCTCGGGGAACACTTGATACACGCAGCCCAGGGGTTCCTGAAGTCGTTCACGCCGTCTTCCACGTCTTCCTGGGCAAAAACCTACGCCGCGCCCTCACACACCCGTAAAAGCAAAGTTTCCTTCGTACACGTAGCCTACCAGCGTTTACCTGTCACCACCAGCTGTCTGTCTGTCTGCCTGTCTGTCTGCCTCTCTGCTTTGTATAGCCGTGTAGAGTAGCCTGCGTGTATGCTTTGTATAGTCGTATAATTATACGTGAACAATGGAGTACCTTAATCGGACACTCTGCACGCAACAGCAGAGGTAGGAAAAGGATGCGCATATGCCTGATCAAAGCTTGACTCCCCGGATTCGACCTGGCACCGCAAAGAAACGAGAGGATTGGCTATTGCGGACTTTATTTGGTATAGCGCGGGTGATTGGGCTGGTCTCTCTGACGTGGCTTTTGTGGACGCTGAGAAATGGTCATGGATTACATTACATTACATTGCAAAGACTTTAGAAAAAATGGTCTATCTAAGCAAGCTACGGTGAAGTCAAGTGTGTATGTGTGTGTGACCATTATCAAGATTAGTTTTCTTCACCAATAAAATTCATGTGTTAAGCGTATTATTCCGTTTCAGCGCCTTAATAAATTGAATTGTTAATAAAAAAGAATTTCGATCTTGGTTTTGAATCTCTCGGTCTTTGTATTGAATTTTTGGTCTCAACAACACTGTGTGGAGCGCGCTGTCGCCTTGCATGACTTCCAGAACAGTTCAATTCGACTACTGTGATTATAACTTTAGATCCCCGTTCTTACGATGAATCATACCATAATGTACTTTATTATATCTACATGAAATATATTTGTACAGGGTGTGCCAATAGGAATGCACCTAATCTGAATGGATATAACTTGAACAATTGCTATCTGAACACCGTACCCAATATATTACATTGAAGGTTATCGTCCACTCTACTAATGTGTCAAATCTTGCACTGATATACGCCACCGTTGTTATAAAATTTCGGTAGGGCGCACACCTCTCAATTTTGAATGTAAATATTGAACATCATGGCGCCGCTCACGGAAGAGGATAGAATTTTAATTCGAATTTTAAAAACAGAAAAAGGATACAATGCACATTAGATGATGACAGAATTTCCTTCTAGAAATGGAATAAATATGCTCTAAATCGATTGATTAAACAAATTGATTCTACGGGAACGCATAACAGCCGCAACTGTGGTCGCAAACGTTTTGCTCGCACATCAGCGAAAATTGCCCAAGTCCAAGAGTTGATTTGCAGCCAAGAAACCAATCCAGGGACGAAGTAAGAGTCCGAATTTCACGCAGTACTGTTAGGCGCATTGCTAAACATGACCTCAACGTCTATCGTCGACGTGAGGTTCAGAAATTGTCTGATGTCGATTTGATAAAACGTCTAACCGCCTGCAATCGACTCAAGAAGCGAATGACAAATGAAAAGATAGACAGAACATGGTTCACAGACAAGAAGATCTTCACGGTTCAGACGCCAATAAACACTCAGAACGACCGTGTGTATGCACACGTTAGCTTTATGCGTGAGGTTGCACCTGTTCGGCTTCTGAAGGGCAGGAAACACTTCTCGCAAAGCTCGATGGTGTCGTTGGCTGTTTCAAAGCTTGGAAAGACGGCGCCATTCTTTGTTACTCCAAAGGCTAAGGTGAACAGTGTTTATTACTGCGATGAAGTACTCGCAAGAGGACTTCTACCTGACATTCGCCAACTGTCTGGAGTTGATGGTTACATCTTTCAGCAAGATGGAGCGTCGACGCATCGTTCACGTCATACGGTTGCCTATCTGAACGTTAACGTGCCAGAGTTAATTGAACCGGAGAACTGGCCACCGAGTAGTCCGGATTAAAACCCGGTTGACTATTCGATCTGGGCTTGTCTTCAGCAACTGGACTATCGGGACCCGATATGTTAAGTTGAACATTTGAAAGAAGTGATTTTTTGCTGCTGGGCTGAGATAACCCAAGCACTTGTGGACTCAGCCAGCGATCAGTGGTCGACTCGTGTTAATGAAGTCATTAAGCACTTGGTGGACATAATTATTAAGTGTTTGTTTGACTGATGGTAAATTACTTGTACTAAATGATTGTTTAGAATTGACAACTTAAGTTTCAGAGTTTTATTTCTTCTAACAGTTTTATGGCAAGAAAATGGCACATCGAATATTAATAGCATTATTTCAAAACATCACAATAGCATCTAGTAGATATTTTACAGAATGATAAAATGGATAATTATCTTCAATCTCATGTATTGGACAAGACGCTCAGATAAAAATTGTTCAAGTTATACAGCGTCAAAGTTGACGCATTCCTACTGGCCCACCCTGTACTTTATTTAGTCACTTTTTATACATTTATTATGTATTTTATCTATGCAAAATATTATGCAATTAATTCAATTTATCCTGCGTTCTTATCAGTTTGAAACATTAAAGGATAGAATTATTTAGACTAGTTGGTGCGAAGATAAATCATCAAAAATTATAGGTTATTTATGCAACAAATATAACATGCAAAATTTAGCTCTGCCAAATGGTTGCATCTTAAAGATATGTTCATGTAGAAAGAAAAATTAGTGTCAAATTTCTGGATTTATTCAAGTCAAAATGCCTGAGATACGTAATCGGTCCGTATGTTTAATTGTGGGCGTAAACTAGTATTCATGTGTGATCAGTTTTCTGAGGCAGGTCGTATGTACTTGCTGTCTCATGTTTAATGTTTAATCCACTGGAGACTAAGACTGTCGAAAAATGCTGAAATCACGACCCGGGTACCCGTCGACGCGAGCGGTCGGGTACTCGGGTACCCGACACGCGGATAGTTTGTTAGGGAATTGTGCTTTTTCACGGAATGTTGTTACCCGAGAACCAATTTCACTGCCTTGGTTGTCAGCCAATATGACCAACGGAATATTTAGGCATAAATTCAGGTAAAATTACGCATTTTTACGAAATTTTGGGTACCCGATAACCGATTTCATTACCCGGGTAGTCAGTCTCGGTCGGGTACACGGTTACCCGTTGACAGCCTTACTGAAGACTATATATTGATAGCAAAGGAACTGTTACCATGTTCACAATACTTATCTGAGAAGGGCAAGCATAACGTTTTATGTTACAATTCAAAGTGCCTGCACACATAACTCCAAAACGTACTTTGCTATTAAATGTTTCTTAAAGTTGACTATTGACTGCTTCCTTATTCACTAGGCGACAGTGCTGGTTTAGACGTGAGTGCAGGCCCGCCGACGCAGGGAGGAGAAAAAATGCCCAGTGACCCGGCACGATTTTCACGAGACCTAGCCGAGTTCAAAATCATCGTATCGTATTATAATAAATTATGTCCGTTTAATGAGAACATATAATTACAGCAGCCATTTACATATACAACATAATGCCTTTATTTCCTTTTCTAGAGTCGATTCCCTGGAAAGAGGGGAAAGTCAACTTGGTTATAGCATTTCCTGCCCTCTTACCTGTCGCCTTAACTTTCTCAGCATGTCCCTTCGCCATTCGTCGGTTCTCCTGGAGAACAAGGTCTCTTATCTCGGGGTCATGTATTCCGCATCCATTGACGTTATTACCACATCCTGAGTGGGATGGCACTGATCAAACCTCTGCACGACTCTGCGTAAAACCTGTCCCATCTCATCTGGGGCGACGACGCTACATCGTGTACTGCTTTGTCCAGCGCCCAGATTTATAAGGACGTGATTTTCTGCGCGTGATTTTCTCAGTAGTGCTCTCCAAGCGGCTGAGTAGCGACTTGGTGCTATATTGCCCCATTGGCGGATGACATAGAGCTCATACGCACATGTTGTTCCATCACCCAACTGTATATCCACTCAAAAAATCTCATGTTTAGGCTGTACATCGGTTGTATGTCCCACGAAGGTTGGCAGGGTATTTCGCACATAAAGTGCCACGCATCATCTTTTCCTTCCTATTCGGTCTTTCCGGAAGGTCTGGAATGACCAAAGTCCGCAGATCTCCTCCCGATACCGAGCCTTGAAGTGTATCTCCGTGACAATTTCTGCGTCAAGTCAATATCCCAAAAGCTGTTACTCTAGTTCTTATTCCAAAGATCCATATTTCGCCAGTGATCAGGCGTCAACTATAATTAGTTTTGAGTCCAATGCATATTTCGGGGATCAAGTGTCTATCATCTCCAGTCAGTCCCCCTACCCTTTACACGCACTTTGTCCCTGATGTCGTTTGGACAACGGCTCTGGCCGTCTATTTGCTATCTCTATGATCAATTAAACAACTGCTCGAACGGCGTTTGTGATTGATGTCTTGCTAAATACATGTATAATAATTATTGTTGCAACAGTTTAAACTTCAAGCATATGAATACCGTTCTTATCATAGTTTGTTATAGAATGATTCCGACTAAGAGGCTCTGCCTGGGGCTCGGAATTTCTTTGCCTATGTCCTCGAGATTTCTTTGCCCAGGTCTCTAGGAGTCAAGAATTTCTCTGTTTATGAGCCCGTAATTTTACTGCATAGGTGAGTAAAATTCCTCTGCCGAAGGGCCCGGAATTTCTGTCGGCGGGCCTGCCTGTACGCACTTAAAAGGAATCAAAAAGAAGGTGGATCATAATAATCGTCTTTTAGATAAATTTTAGAAAAAATGAGATGAAATATAATTTACATTATTTGTTTATTTTTAGATTCATGCATGTTTCTACAAAAATGCGATTTACATTTTCAAAATCCAAATTGTGTCGGTATGAGACTCGAAAAACGGAAAAAGAAACAACAGTCAGCTGTGAATGCATTGCATAAAGTTCTAAAACTTGATGGTTTTCCAAAAAAGAAAGAAGCCGACAATACTGAGTCTGAACCATTAGGACTGAGCTTCTAGGCCAGCACATCACAAACTTCCAAATGGAATACCACTATTATAATAGTCGGTGTGGTGAAAGCTAATTAATAACAGTGATTTCATCGATTTAACTGCTGTCAGTAATCGAATAAATCCAAATCGATCAACAGATCCTGCGCCTACAGACTGGCTTAACTTAAGTAACGAATGCATTCTTCTGAAGAGTAAGTATTTTTTTGAAATTGTGCACTTTTTCAACTGCTTGTTTGTTGAAATAAGTGATATTGTCATAAATGATAAATGTAAAAGTTGAAATCGTTAAATGTCAAATTGGTGTTTCGTCTATGCGATGCGTTTGTCCCCGCAATAAGGGCCCACATCCGATGCTGACTTAGGGCAAAACTTAGATGCCATGATCTTGCTCAAACCCAATAGACCTAATATAATTTATCGATGCCTACATCTATACATCAATCTATGCATTCATAAAAGAGATACATATATATACCCAAAAAGGGCCTACGCAAATGCTTTATGGTATTTAAGTGGATAATTTTATCAAATATAATGAGTATATTTGCCTCAAGTCCAAATCTAAATGCAATTGCCACCTTGTATATGTAACCTATCTGGAGTTTATAAGGATTCGTGAATATTACTGAAAAACATTGGGTTTATATTGATCGCTAGAGCTTTGCAGGAAATAATATTTAGGCATCTGACTTGTTAACCAGTTTCAGAGAATGATAGACAAAGAGTCGCAGCGCCATATTCTGGAAAATGTATTTCATTTAAGCCATGAAATCAGTTTCGTTTCGCTTACCTGTATATCACTGACACACATAGCAATTATTGTTGCTATGTCTACATTTGCGCTGCAATCAGTGTAAGCCGGAGATGAAGACGCCAACATATCAGAACAGTATTGAGTGACATTTTGTTCAAGTTTTCCTTTTGGAGTTGGCCAGGTGAATGAAACATTTACACCAAAATTCGGGTCGTAGGTGTAAGGAGGAAACAAGATATCGTCTTCCAGAATGAAATCACTCTCAGCATCATTGCTGTCATACAGCGACGCTGACATTTCTGAAGCGTCCTGATAGCAAACATCTCCAGAAGTTGACTTTCCAGAAAATGGATTAACCGCCTTTGATACATAGGCCATCGCTGGATCTGTGTTGGAACATATTGTAGCATAAGTGCTGTTGCAGCCACACTTGGTCGCAGCTTCATTGAAAGTGGACGAGCATTTAGGATGGTTGATAAAGTAATTTGAGGTTTCCGGAATTCTGAATAATGAAAAACAAATACGAGTTAGTATAAACGACGGCGAATGTCATATTCGAAGCAAATGTTTCGTAATCGTAATCGTAATCTCAAAAACTTCTGAAGCGTCACTCGAAAGCCAAGCGCAGGGCGCCAGCTTATTCACGAGCGCCGCGTGAAATTAATTGGCTCCAATGGCTTGTCAAAAAGGTTGTCCGAGTTAGGGCAGACCCGGCAGAGTCCGGTTTCAAGATGGTCAGAGGAGACAGAGTAGAGAACGTCGCTTTGGCCGGGGATTTGAGGGTGGATGATCGAATGAGTTTGGGTAAGAATTCTTCAGAAGGAGAGACTTGCGTTTTTAATGAAGCGCCCGAGAGGTAGAGGAGCTTGGTATTGCTGATGGTGGGTGATCGACAATTAGAAGCCGAATTCGTCTTGATGGTCGGTAGTAAGTGGTTTATTCTTAATTATAAATTAGCAGAGTTTCTGTGGAGTGGTGTTTAGTGAAGCCTGATTGGTGGGGTTGAGTAGTGAGTTTGATGCAAGGTAGACGCTAAGCCAAATAAGAAGAATTCTTTCAGTAAGCTTAGATGGGAAGAAATGTTAGAGATGGGGCGGTAGCAAGAGAGGTTTTCTTTGTCGAAATTAGCTTCCTTGAGTAGGGGAGAAACGAGAAGGTGTTTAAACTTTAAGGACCATAGGGACATTTCCGGTAGAGAGCGAGAGATTGATGATCTTAGTAATCATAGGAACAGGGATAGAGACAGAGTCTTTAATGAGAGAGGTGGGGATAGGATCGAGTTCGCGTTGCTTGGTTGAAGAGAGTTTAGAAGGACTAGAACTTTAGTTTTAGTGGCAGGAGAGAGAATTGTGTGTGATGACTGAAAGGCAGGGAAAGTAGAGTTAGGAGAGAGCAGTGGAACAGTGCTGGAAAAGTTGGAGGCTAGATGAGACTGTAGTAGTGTGAAGCGAAGTGATGGGATTTTGTCTGGGAAGAAAGAACAGAAGGTATCAGCTATTGAGGGCGAGGGAATGGAGCTGGGGTGTGCGGACAGGGAATTAACGGTGGAGCAATAAATTGACGGCCCTCCAGAAATTTCTTGGATTGGATGAGCTGGAATGAATTAGTGAAGAGTAATATTTATTCTTGGCAGCAGCGATTAGTGTGTGGCTGATTGTACGTTTGCTCTGAATGTGTGGTCAATGGTGCGCTTGTAGGTGTGCTCAAGTCACCGTCGGAAAGTTTTGAGGGCTTGGATGTAAGCAGCTAGCCAATATTTTTTGGTATGTGAGCTTTGTTTGGTGGTGAACGGTGCAAACAAGTAGGAGGACGGTAAATGTTGAAGACTGTAAGGAGATGTAGATCAAGTCTGAGCGTTGTGTGGAGCATTATAATGATCGGACGGTGTGGATGTCATCTTAATGTCACCCGTTTTGCCTATGTTCATTCTCATACCGGTCCTATGTTCGTCTTATTTTCGTTTCCTCATTATTGCCCACCTGCGTGTGGATTCCATATGAATGGTTGAAATGAACACTTTCTTTTATAAATTTAAGTAACTTTTATATAAATACTATTATTTTTTGTCATGTTTCCGTAGTGCGTGTGCAGACGCTATTAAAATACACTTACTTACTTAATGTGTGGTTACGGCGGGTTTGAGGACCAGAAAAGCAGAGCCGCCACCATTAAATTTTGCAGATATTGCAAAGGAGGTCGTGCGAGGAAAGTTTTGATGGGAGTAGCCAGGGGGTAAGGAATCGGCGTTGTGGGGAAAAGAAAGCGAAGTGGACAGGCAGGTTTATTGGAGAGCGATGAGGCCGGGTGGGCTAGAGGAGAAGGTAATGGCACTGAGGGCAATGGTCTTGGGTTTACCAGTGATAGAATGTTGAGGGAAAAGAGACGAAATATCTTGTTGACTAAATGAAGTGAGGCTAGTGTGATGGGATCGGGATTTGATTCAGATAGTATCAGGGTCAAAAAGATGCCTCAGAAGGTTAACGCAGGTGGATTGTCTATCGGGTAGCGGGCGAAAAACAATTATCCGGGTGGAATAGTGTTGAGGTGGGTAGGTTGCGATTTTTAAACGTTGGGTCGAAAGTGATGAAGATCCATTGTTCATTTGGGTTAAAGAAAAGCTGACGAGAAGAAAGATAATGAAAATGAAAGCGAGAGACAGCGGAATATAAAGCGGACGGATGAGATCTGATGTGATACAAGAGGGATAATAAAAATATAATCTGAGGCGATCTGGAGAAGGCTGAAGTCGTTTCAACCTTTTACTGTAAAATAGAATTTCCGTGTCCGCCCTTTGAAATCGCATTATATATTTGCATGTCTATTGCATTATGTATGTCAGGGTCTGCATAACTTATGTATGTTCATGTAAATATACATGCCTGTATATATAAAAGTATGTATCTATGTTGGTATGTATGACCGTGGGTGTCGCGGGCTACACTCTCGCCACTCCTTTTACTTGATGACGAGAGTATCCGCTGGTTATTTCCTCTATCACCAAGCTCTGCAACACGACACACTTGAGGGTTTTTAATATGTATATTTAATTTTATATAAATACACACCACTCATCCTATCTACACTTACTGGAGTTATTAGTGTCTTTTAGAAATGTTTCCCTGTTTTACGTTGGAGACGGGATTCCCAACTACGTTGATTACCCTTGTCGTCAGAACGATCTAGCGTCTCCCCCAGATCCGAAACAAGTTCCCATTTCCTTGCTTGCGACGCTATATGAATCCTTCTAGAGGGGATTTCCTTCGCCATCCCAAACGTATAACTCGTATCTCTATTAGACGACAGGTCACCTGCAGAAACCATTACTAAACCCTGGTTGGTCGGGTCTTGGCGTCCCTAGCGTAACGTAAGATTCCTAGGGGCGTCCAGTTACTGTTTAACTAGCGGCTGGTAATAAGGATGGGCCTCATTAGCGTTATTGAATTCCATTACTACAGTTATACCGCCTAACAGATTGCGCCGTTCGTATCTTAATTGTCCCATATTCATGATTAGTGTCAACAAGCCGGTCCAAATCTCCAACTGATTCATGAATTTTTGGTGTGGGGGTCGTAGAGATGGAAGGGGTCGGCGTCCGCCTCGAGGTGTCGGGTTTCGCTGCTTGACACTCCGTTGATATTTGCATATTCATTGGTGTCTGTATTGAGGCCTTCTGCTTCAGGCGAAGCCCATTGATGTCTCTCATCTCATGTGTCGGGTAGATATTCTCATCCGTAGTCCTCCTACGCTTCTGCTGTCAATCGATGACTGTATTATAGCGCCATCGTCCAGAGTGATGCGCGTCACAGTGGGTAAAGTAATATGTATGTAATGTGTATGCATGTGGGTATCGATATATGAATACATGCATGATATCTCGATATCCTGAGTCAGATTTGATTGAGAATTATGTTTAGATAGACATGAGCCCGAGAAAAGGCAGAAATTATATGTTAGATCGGACACAGCACGCTAACAGCTACGCTGGCACACATACAGAACCCGCTTTGGCTACACTTTTAGGTGTCAGTCTCTCGGTATTGGGAGCGCTGGAGACTTAGAGGCACGTAACTGTGAGCACTCGTTGACCTTGGAAAGACTGGGTACCATAGCCAGACATAACGCCCTGGCTTTCCTAAGATATTCGCTGAGCTTTTGCGGACTTCTCCATGCCCATGCGAAACTTCAAGTGCTCTGGACACCCGGGCTTTGAAAGATACGATTCAGCCCATGCGAAGGGATTGTGTATGGTAGTCAACTTGTCCTTGTCAGACGATCAGTGACTCCAAGCTTCACTGCCCATCAAAGCTGGTGGACTGGGAATTTGATTGACTGCATCGTTTGCACTGCCCGCCATTTTGGCTTCCTGTGCGGGCATCCTTTCGCGACTGGTTGTTCGCGCTGCCGTGTCCTCATGCGGACTGAGAATGGACGACGAGGCAGTGAGAATAGCGACGGGAATCCGACTGGGAACACAGATATGCAAGCCTCACGTGTGTCATGTGGAGCGATGGTGACAGTAGACGAGTCACATGAACTCTTATGCAGTTTAGGCCCAGGCAGAATCAGCAGACGCGCTGCCCTAAGTGATCTGATTAGTCTTGGCCTTACACGCGCTGGGATTCCCAACATCAAAGAACCACGCGGGCTCTCAAGAACAGACGGGAACGACCCCGACGGACTGATGCTCATTCCATGGCAACGAGGACGAAGCCTCGTATGGGATGCTACCGTCGTTAACACCGTGGCGCCATCTTACTTCCACGCGACGTCGGCAGAGGCAGAGGCAGAGGGCAACAGCGGAACTGGCAGCGGCAAGCAAAAATCGCCAAATACAGTGAGCTCATCGCATACACCTAGTCGTTCCTGTGGCTTTCGAAATCCTTGGCCCAATTAATGGCAGCGCCCTGGACTTCATTAAAAGAGCTAGGTAGACGATTAACTCTCATCACCGGTGATCCCAAAGAGTCCTGATACCTTCACCCGCGCCTCTCAATCACCACACCAACGCTTCAACGCCGTTACCTTGCAACTGCTCTAGAATAATACAACATTCCTCATTATTGGCCCATTTTATTGACAAGTTCACATTTGAAATATTAATAATAATTTGGCTTATGATACTGATTATAATAATAACACAAATAATACTAATACTAATACTAATAATAATAATAATAATAATAATAACTACCGGTGACACCCGAGAGACAAACTTCCTTTTCCAGAACTTGTCGGCATTTAAAATAAATAAAAAATAATAGTAAAAATAATAATAATTAATATTATTAATTATTATTAATTTTTAGTTTATTGTCTGAGGTATTAATAATCCCTACGTCGATCCAAACATCCAGAAATGTGATGATTTTCTGGCAGTATGTGGTAGGGCAAATGTGCCTCTAATTATTATTATTATTATTATTATTATTATTAGCTGGTGAATAGGTGTAAAAGTGTGCATAAAAGGACAGACAGACACAGATTATCTAGATATTCATGTATCTTCAACTTTTCCTCCTCTAGCTATTACTTAGTGTTCATCCTTACTCACCTTCCTATCTTCTTTTTCTTCTTATTCCTGGCATCATCTCTTTCCACCACTTCACCTTTCACTTTCATTCACCTTTCCTCAATCTTATCCCTCCTCCTCATCTCTAAGTCCTCTTCTCCTTCTCCGTCTTCTCTTATTTCTATCTACTCCCTTTTTTCTCACTCACCTTTTTCAACTTTTTCCCCTTCCTTCTACTTCTCACCTTATCCTAACCGCCGCCTCCTCCCACCCCACCCTCCTTTTCACACTTCTCATCCTCTTCTCCACTTCATCATGCACTCATCGTCACACTTCTCCTTTCCCCTACTCCATAATCCTTCCGTACGACTTTCTCTCCTCCTCTTCCTCCTCAACAATTATGCGTTCCCTTTCCTAACCGTCTTCAACATCCTAACCCCTCTTCTTCCCCTGTTAGCCCGAACCCTCTGCATTCCCAATAACTCGCTTTTAACGGCGAAGGCTTCGAGGGAATGGCTGTAAAAGTGTGTAAATGCATAAACGGAATTGAGTATAAACGTTGATGCGTACAAAGTACATATCCACCTGACCAACTGTGTAAAAGATTGCCAACTCTATGCCTGCTTCCTATATCTCCAAAACCGTGCATTCGCGTAAGAAATAAGTGAGGCATACAGAAATCACGTGCACATGTAGGCCTACAGCAGTCGTAGATCGGGGATCATCGTGCGTCGATCCTGGCGACTGAAAGGGAAACTTTTTTTGGGGGGGGAAGCTTTGAAACAGATTTTTGACCCTGGAGACCTGGATAAAGGCGTGCGCGCGTTTCAGGAACCTCTCGACTGCGTGTCAGGTGTTCCCGGGCAAGCGGTGAAGGTTTCGAGTGAATAGCTCTATAACTGTGCATTATGCATCGCCGGACAAAGCCACACAGACAGAATTTTGCCATTATGTATATAGAATGTAATTATTATTACTATTATTATTATTCTTTCTTTTATATTTTTTTATTTTTATGTTCCGAGGCACATAGGATCCCTTAGGGACTAGAACATTATTTTGGAATAATATAAAATCGTCTGGAACGGCCCCTATTCGTCGTCGAGATCCATTGCTGCAAAAGCACTGCGAAATGCAACCGCATTGAATCGCTGAACCAAGATGACTAGGCGCTAGACAGATAAAATGTCTCACGTGCATCTCCAGATATTGCGCTGAGGTACCATCCCAAGGAGGAAATGAATGTCAAGCCTACAGCGTGTCTTTAACAGCGGCCTGGTCCCAGGTTAATCCATGCGAGCCCTCTGCAGAGACAAAAGAGCCCTAGACACAGATGTGCGGTTCGCAAAGAGGCGCGCCAAGGCGTAGACAAACCGTGACTCTGGCCGCCGTCATCAGGTCTCAGCCCGCAAGAAGTGATGGGGAGAGCGAATAATCAATCTCCCGAGTGCGGCGCGGATACTGCCTTGTATCTAGCTTGATGATACGGGTCTGTGAGTGTGGCTTCCAGTTCTGAGGTTATTCTTTCAATAAGAGGCTTATCCCAATAGGACTGCTTGTGCGCATGGTCGCTATCCGGTTGATGAATTGAACTTGTAACTTGCCATCGAGTCAGCATGGTCTCGCATTGTTGGTCGGCATTGAAACTGTCACCGAGCATGGTAGACTGGAGCGAAAATGATCCTGCAGCAGAAGCCAAAAAGGCGGGAAGTGCAAACGAGGCAGCCAATCGAATTCCCAGTCCACCAGCTGTGATGGACAGTGAAGCTTGAAGCCACTGTCCGTCTGACAAGGACAAGTTGAGGACCCTGCACATACCCTTCCGAAGGACGAAATCGTATCTTTCGAGGCCCGGGTGTCCAGCGCACGGTAAGTATCGCGTGATATGGAGAAGTCTGCAGGAACTCAGCGAATATCTCAGAAGAACTAGAGCGTCATGTCTGGCAATGTACTCAATCTTTCCAAGGCCAGCGTGCCTCCAAGACTATTTCCAGCACCCCAAAGGTCGAGAGAGGGGCACCCAACAATGTTGCAATGGCGGGCTCTGTATGTGTGAAAAAGCTGAGAGAACTGTGTGCAGCAACGAGTTCAGAATCGTTTGTGACCACCTTAAACTTTGAACGGTTTAGTTGTAAGCCCAACTTCATGCATTTGCACTCTAGCATTGTCACATCAGCAGTGACTATCTGCGCGCTTCCGCCGAGGGTGAGGTCATCCAAAAAGCCAATGGTGAGTGATGATGACAGCTCTGTCAGGATAGGCTGGAGTGGGAGGCAAAAGATCAATGGACCCAAAAGGTCTTCTTGCTGAGGGTCAACCTGAGAGAGGAGGCTGAACTCTCCATATTTCAGGTTTGATGTCTCAGAGTATGCAACATGGCAGAATGGTGCCAGTTCCGGAAGCAGTGTGTAGATGGAGTCCAGCATCCGATCCCTGTATAGAGAGTTGAAAGCGTTAGAAAAGTCTCTGGCATGTCTGCAATAAAGCGTCTGGCTGCATGCGCCGCCGCCTCACACTCGCCAGATACACCTATTCCCAACTTCCGAGTTACAGATGTGCCACGACCCAGTGAATGGCTATAGCGTTCGCGCATTTTGAAGCTAATATGCGCCAGAACAATCCGATCACAATCGGACGCAGATCGCCTGAACTTTTGCGAAATGCAAACAGGGTTCCACCGAAAAGTTAATCGCGAACCTGTTCAAGGCAGGAACCAGCCAAGGGTAGATTTGGCAAGGCTGTTATTGCTGAGAGAAACTCGGGGCCTGATTGTGCACAGCTGATCAATTCTGAGACATGTTGGGGGCGAACACCGTCAGGACCCCCGACGAACCCGCCGGGAACGTCCAAATGCAAGCCATCAGCTCCGCTTCTGTCACCTGAAAGGGTTTTCGGACGACGTGCATTGGGATCGATGGATAGGTGCTGGTCGATCATCCGAGCATAAGATCCTTGCGGACGTCCTAATGTTTCCGTCTTCCAGCTTTGCACCGATGGCTGCTGCCATTGCTTACTCCATACTAGATCCAACCGTCGAGCTACGCCCAAGCCTTGACCACAATGAGGGACAAAGAGTTCAATGCTTCTCAAAGGTTCAGTGGGAAAAAATTCCTCCACGCGTGCCTTAATCTTAGAGGTGAGAATATGGCGTTACCCACCTCTGACAGGTTGTGTCAACGTGAAAGCCCCGAACGAAAACAGGAGCTGCCAGGGTAGGAAGGAGAGAGGGTTGAGAGGATGAGATTGATGATTGAAGTCAGCATACCGCCCACACTGTGCCTAGCAGATTTAGGAACGTGTTTTAGAAGCCCGTTTGGAAGAGTAGGGTGAGGTACTGAGTCCGATGGAGGGACGTATGAAGTAGCGGGAACAGATGCCGAAGTTTCCAGTGTGTCCTTGGGGTCACGACGCGGTGCCTGATCACGCTGAGCTTTTAAGGACAGCTTGTGAGAGCCTGGGCAAGGCCTATCCTGAGGTTCAAGCCGAAGCATCAAGCCATTTATGTGGTGCAACTTTATTTCCGCTTGGCAAAACCCACATGTCCCCTTAGCCTTTTTCGAGGCGCACGCCGGTGAGATGGATGGAATATCCATTGAACAGATGCTAAACGCAAGGCCTGTCAAAGTAGATCACAAGACGGGGGCATGGCTAGCGGCCAAAATGCCGCCGCCTAACAGCGACCAAAATGCGTTCAATATCAAACAATTGCCTCGCCTGTCTATTCTTGAACCTTCTGCTTGATAGTTGACGTAAACTCAAGCGAGAAACTTTGTTAAAACCAATTTAAAACCAAGAAATTACCGCAACAAAAAGCAAAGTCGCCATCTTCCATGAGGGCCGTTCCAAACATCAAGCGTGGCCACCAATATTACTATTATTATATTTATTATTATTACTACTATTATTATTATTATCGTTATAATATTATTATTATTTATATTATTATCATTATTATGCGCTGTTCCACAATACTGACAAACTGGCTGACAGTTCTTTAATTGTTGATCCCGAAGGGCTGTTTGAACGTGCCTCTGAACGCTACGGCGTTGGGTTTGCAAATGGAGAGACGTTGAAACAAGTGCACGGTCTCCATGGGGTCTCCTGATACGGAAGTCATGCGGCTACCTAATTCCGTTAAGAACTCGCATCCAACGCAATTGATTGGGTACAACGATTCGAATGCCAAGGGAACGAAGTCATGTGTGGAGGGAAGAGTTGAATATTTGGAACATCTCCGGTCCGTGGCATGTTCAGCTGCACTCCCAGGCACTGCTGAAGACAGGTGAATGCAGGAGGCGGCGCAGGTGTGGATAGATGTTGCATCCCAAGTGATGTGCTTGCCTCTCGCCCACGGGATCAATGTAGCACCATCCGGTCTCTTTGCGTCGCTACGGATCAAACCATGTGGCTTCTTCGAGGATGGAACATCTGCCTTTAAAAGTGCTCTCCACACAATATCATTCAAGGCTAAGTGTCGGGCCGCTCTTCCCGTCGAATGTCTGCAAACAAGACCGTGATGTCCTCCCGGGTCAGCGGTTTCTCGACACTGACATTGATGCGGCGAAAGCCCACCGCCACCCGCACGGCCCCATTGCTCAGACTCAACCGGCAAGAGATGACGGGAACAGTCGATAGCCAGTCTCCAGAGCGGGGTGATGTCATCGCGCTCAGCCTTGCCCGGCTGAATGGGTCATTGTTGGAAGACCATACTGCAAACTTGTCGATGTTAGTCAAGGGTCTGTCCCAGACCTCCTGATTGGTCAATGCCGATACCTCACCATCCGGAAGTGTTGATGTGCGGGCGTCAAGGATTTCTTCCCTATGACCGTCAATCCATTTATCCGAACAGTGGCTGCGAGTGACCGAGTCAATGCAGCGGATGCTACATAAGCTGAATATGCCAGCATCGAAACCCGTCTAACTCCTAATCCGCAGTCTCTTATCGGACGTGTGGCCTGTTTCCATTGTACATCACTGATCATTACTATTATTATTATTATTATTATTATTATTATTATTCATTATTATTATTATTATTATCATTATTAATATTATTATTATTATTGGATGAATATCGATCGAAGCATCCAACCCTCTGATCGGCCAAATTCGACACACTTAGCTAAAAGATCAGGCAGGAGACGTGAAACACATAGAGGACGAGTGGGCCTGATGGGGCTGGAGCCATGTCTAATTACCTCTTAGCTCTAGCTGGTTCTGCTGCTTAATCTCTTCTGGACGTTGAAAACTTAGTCGTATTAAGTAAAACAAGAAACACGTAACTTAAGTGAAGAAGGTTATTATGCTTTTATGTCTTACCTGAATTGTTCGAGATTTGTGGTGGAATCGTCACTGTGGTTACCGTTGCTATTCCCACACATAGAATCAGAAGCAGTTTTACCATGATACTCAGGTGGCAAATAAACATACACGTTGAACCATGGCACTGTTGCATCGACTTCCACTCTAAGTCCGGAAGGCATTCGAATCTAAATGCGCAAAAGAATTGCATTACACATCCCATTCATTTAATAAACCTCACGTTTATTTAATAAATTAATTCTCTAGTCTGACAATCTCTTGGGGCTATTACTCTTATGTAACTGTTAGACCACTAATATAGGCAGGGTCATCCTGTAATGTAAATTTAATGTTACATTTTATGACAACCTTGGGTTTGAATCCCAACCAGAAGAGAAAATTGATGAGAGATTTCTTATCCGAGTCAACTCAGCTATAACGAGAACACTGTCGGTGGGAAGATGAGATGGCGATGGAGAGGGTTGGATCACGTATGCTGACGCTAAGAAAACGAAGTCGTTAAAACTTACTACCCACAGCTGCCTTGGGGCTACCTTAAGAGACTGCTTTGCTATTCTACTGCCACAGATGCCAGGCAGAATGCTACTACAAATCGATGGTTCGGTTAATATAAAACTGAACCACGTTGGTCAATTCTCATTGTTGAAATACAACAAGTGGTCCAGTACATGTTGGATTCTGAACATATTCAAATTCATTAAATTCACGAGTAAAAGATGCTCTCAGGTAACAGTCTTCTTAAATTTTCCAGTGCTCACAAAAGCTACGTCACGAAAACTAACTAATTCATGGGTGCTAAATCAAAAAAAGATCGGGATAGCCTCCCTTCTCATTTAATTCTGGAGAGGTCAAGCCGATTGCAGGCATCCGCAATTCCTTAAAAAGCCCAGTATCTATCTATTGAGGAATTTCACTCAAAATAATTATATAATAATGATAATAATAATGATAATACTAATAGGCTAAATAACGGCACGGCACATGACAGTGTGAATATGACGTGCAGGTAAGCCAGCTGACAGATGGTGGTGCAGTTTAAAATATAATTGTGAGAACTGCGCTATGAAATATTTCCTGATGTTCAAAGATTGCAGTTAGTTCCCTCCTTGAGCGTTGCATGATGCAAGATAACCCATAACAGTAGCAAAATTGATCGAGGTAAAACGTTTAGTACGTAGGTTTTCACTTACGCTAAATATGAGACCCGTGCTATCGACAGTGATTGTAGAGATATCTGCTGGGTGTTGGGAGAGAAGACGGGCAACTATTGGATTTCTCTGAACATACTCATTCCATGGTCCTGCTTCACAAATACTGATTTTATATGCGCTGTTGCCTTCACGAACAACGATGCCACAGTTGCAGGCAACTTCTCCACCATTACATGCTTCCTGTCGGACCTGAATCTGTAAAGAAACTCCGTGTATTGAGTAGATATGCCAACTGTTGGTAATAATCTAAACATACGACGCGGATTTAATGGCAGTTATTGACAGTCTTGACCTTCAAGGCCAAGGAGCGTGTGTTCATCGGTTTCTCCGTTGAATTGGCCAGCCGTTCCTTGGCCTTTAAATACGGTTAATGAGACAGTTAACTGAAATGTTTACGTCTACTTATATATATGTATATATATATAAAGGACCGGTGGTTATTAATAAATAAGTTTTATTTATTATCTGCTATGTGCAAGTAATGTCATCACTTGATGCTTGATCTAATGCTTGCTACTTTTAAATTAATATCCCGTTTCCAACGTAGCAATTAGCAACAGCAACTTTGGCAAAAATGTGACTCCGCTCTTTCAATGAGTCTTTGCAGCTGTTTATCCACTGTCTTTGAGACGGTCCAGTCGAGTATTATGGCTACTAAACTCATTCTTAGTCCATCGAAAGCTGGATTTCTATTGCAACAAGTTAAGATATGCAACTGGTTTGAGACTTTAAAAACTTAATTGCTGAGTTAACAGACGCTTCTCGTAACTTGGGCAATGTTTTAAATCGTGTAAATAATATAAGTAAGTCACCATACATATACAATTATGCACGAGTTGGTGACATCGTTTTCCTGTCTGCCCCTTGTAGTTTTTTTCCATTATAAATAAACGACGGCCAGCAGAAATACATGTATATATATTTTGGTCTTATTCCTTTGACATTATTCTATAAGGTCATATAATTGATTGTCTCTCTGGTCCTAGGTGAACGAGCTTTTTCAGTAGCTGGACCTAAACTTTTATTGATTCTCTCTCTCTGTTTCTCTGTCTGTCTGTCTGTATATATATATATATATATATCTGAATTTCTTCTACTCAGCGCAACCATCATAGACTGCCTATGGTCTACTTGGGCCCATACACGTACTTAGGCCTACGAACATTTGCGAATGAGGTTATTTGAAAATTCATCTCGTTCCTTGGTTCTGTTGATCGTCTAGATCTTTTTGCTCCTAAGACTAAGGTTGCCTTGGCCCAACAACCGAAATTTGTTTGTAAGTCCATTTACTTGGCATGATGTTCCTTCATCACTAAGGGTAAACTAATGACTAGCTTCTCTCCATTGGCTTCTCACTCTTTAAAGTCGTTTCTTTTCCTCGGGATTTCCGTGCTGAGAGCGCCCTTAACGGTTGTTCTGCTGACCGAATAAAACCACAGAAATCGTCTCCTGGAACGAAGAAGGCACTCCTATCTAAGCTGAAGAAGGGGCCCCCGTCCAAGTAGCATAGGAAGACTACTGCAAACGGTTCAATGATGGAAGACGCCTATACCAAGTCAATTTATATCCGTCTTCAGTCAGTCAGCGTCTATGTATTTATAGATAGCTATTTAGAATGGTAGTTAGCTTCACTGGTAGGTCTCTTGACGGACTACGCCTTGTCGCAAGTGGCCGCGCCTCCTGTGCTATCATTGGCTCACCAGGTTTTAATGGGCCCCAGTACTTTATGAGCTACCCCAGGGATCTGTGTTGTGCCATACGCCCTGTACACTGCTGAAATAGGAGCGCTTCTGCCCTCCTACAGCGTCAGTAATCAAATCTATGCTGATGAAACTCACACACATTTCCACTGCCGGGCGATGCAAGAGGCCATAAATTCACTTGGGACCTGGATGTCCTCTAATAGGCTCCGGCTAAATCCTGTAAAAACAGCAACTGATAGCGTCCTGAACGTTAAGTTCGGCGAGAAGCGCTATATAAGTCTTAGGATACGTGTAGTAATTTCCCTAATTGCCGCGTGGTTTTGGTACGCTATCGGTTGATGTCTTGTGCATAAGACGCTGGTGCGGTGGATGTTATAAATTGAAATAATACTTACATCTCACACAGCAATAATTGTAATTTTAACCAAAGATAGGGGCGATTAAAATCAATCTGGTGCATTTTTTTAATTGCTGACTCTTTGGAGAATCTGTCAGCAAAGAACGAAACGATTGTAGGCTCTTCTGGACATTAAATTATACTTTACATTTATCAAAACATCATTGATGCGTGTTGACGGTCGGACATTAACATCTCCTAGATAACCTTGTCACAATATTATATATATATGTATATATATACATGTATATACATAAGTTATTTTATTAAGGGGTTTTTAAAAAAATTTAAAAGAGCTTCGTGTGTCTGCTGATTAACGGATTAAGTGGATAATGTTTACTCTGAATGACGGAATTGTACCTCCAGCAGCTGATCGGGATTTATTGCCTTCACGAGGTAGAAATCTCCGACCAAAAAGTTGTTGAAAGAGCTTAAATAAAAAAAATATTATTATTCCGTTGATCATCAAGTCATGAACAGTTTGTCATTCATGGCATACACGTCTTGTGTTTGGCTGGTATTCATTCATTTGATTGTCTCTCCATTTGGAATTCTACTTCCTCGGACTTTCAACACTCGCATCCAGACTGTCTTTCGCTCTGATGGACAATTCAATCACAGTTGTTTCGTAATGACTACATGTCCCAATCATAGGCCGATATACATGATTGTATTACTCCTAATAATCAGCTACATATAGTGAAAAAGCTCGTCCTACAGAAAATATATGTTAAAAACTTAAAATGCAGGAATATCAAGGAATTGAAAGTCGTTTTAAACAGCAATTACCACCGACCAGTCGAATCGAGACTTGTTAATTTAATTAACACAATTCTATAGAAAGTAAGAGAAATGATCTATTGGAAGAGCAAGGTTCAATTATATAACTTCACGCAATAATCAGAATTACATTTCGCCAAGATTGCAATCGATTAACTTGATACTAGTCTTTTACACAACTGAACCATCAACACTTATATATTATTAGGGTCTGGATAAAAGTATTATATGGACGTTGGAAGTCTGAATAAATAGGACGAGATGATAACTCCAAGAATGTAAAATGAGCCTATAGATGATGGTGTCAATGAAATAAAGGTGAAACGAATAAGTTATTCTCACACGTTATCAAAAATAACAAGATGAGGATCGGTGAGTGATTGGCAACTTGAATATGCCAACGGACGTGGAATAACATTCATCTGTTAACAATAAAGCGTCAACTGTCATTACAGATTTGCATGTCAAACTATTGTTAAAGTGCAGCAGTTAAGAAGAAACAGCCAAAGTGGTATAAACTAGAACATGCTGCGAACATGAAATAGGCTCAGCTGTAACAACAAATCGTTGAGCTGTCGAGTCCTATAACTCATAACACAGAGCTGGCATTTTTGAAAGTCGTTTAACTCGTTTATTGTTATCCAACTAGCTTCAACACGAACACAAAATAAAGTACAAACATGTGGCTTCATAGGAATAGGAGCAAAAATTCGCTAAAAGAGGAATAACAAAACACAACCTAACAGTAAGAACGATGGATAACATGAAGGACCCAACGGAGGAATGTCCGCTTAGAGGGAATCCCAAGAAAGTTTGCAAATACTTGTGATCACTAGGCCTAGATGGGCAGCGAAGAACCTATTTAGATAAAAAAAATATATGTATCAGAGAAAGAAGGGAGTTAGTAAGCCTTGTTATCAAAAAATAAGAAAAACACATAAAGAGAGAAAAGAGAAAAATATAACACTCTCAACTAAACTTAACTAAGAATCATTAGTGCACGGCGAATAAATATGTGGGAGACGAGATTATAGTAAGGAAATCAATAACATTCTATCAGGAACACACTAATACTAATTAAGAAAAGAAGAAGTCCAGTTAAATGAGAATTTCAGTTGTAATAGGCCTAATATTATGAACATCAAAGCTAATTATTAAGGGCTATCGGAATCTAGCAAATACTTACGCAGACAAATTTTAAATAAGGTTATATTTATATCATTAACTGCTGAGAACATACATGTAAATGTATCTATTTGAAAGGAGATAATTTGCTTTATTCGAAGCCATCTCTTCAGAAATTAAAGGTCAGCGAAAGTAACTCAAGCGACCCTAGAACTTGGTTCAACTGAGCTTGATTCTTTTGTGCATTTGTATTCTAGGAGTTCAGCATGTAAGCTGAATGAATTGCACTATCATTATCACTATTAGGCGAGTATTGCCTCTTCCATTGAAACCGCATTCTTATCGTCAATACGGCTGCTAATTAAACATAATAATTTTTCACCACATAAATTAATCATGGTGCAATCTAGTTGCAATTTTACATTAGATGTCGCGCGATCAGATGTCGCGAGATTAAGTGTCGCGAGATTAAGTATCGTTTGTTTAAGAGTCACGCGATTAAGTGTCGCGTGATTAAATATCATGTAACCGCGATATCAATATTTATCAACAAAGGACAAATGATATTGAATGATTGTCCTGAAATGTTGGAATTTTTGTCTAATTTTTCTGCTGCAACACTACCACGAGGACAGCCAACTCATCTTCCGCATTTGTATATCCAGAGATAATAATTTATAAAGGTAGGCCTAATATTTCCATCTGTCATCCGATTGCAGGTTGCGGCTTGTACGCCAGTCATCAGAGTAATACATGGGCTCCGATGTGATTAATTTCACTGCACTAACCATGTTGGTCTATTAAAATTTTGGCTGAAAATCCGTGGTATTGGATCAATGTTTGTGCGGAAGTCTGAATCTGGCGGTGTCTGCAGTTTGCAAGTCGTGGTTTGCTTATTGGTGACCTTAATCATTAACTTTAATCAAGGTAATAGTTTTAATATAGTTATGTAAATATAAAATGCAACACACAAATATGGCACCCCGACAAAAGAGGGCGCGACAAAAGAACGCCGACAAAAGAGCACCGACAAAAGCGTGCCCAGACAATTTGAAATAGAAGCTGGACTAATAAAAAGAATTCTAGCTTAAATGAACGCTGAATTTATTAAATGAATTCTGTTTTATCAGAAGCTGAGGCGATGAAAGAAATGTTGTTGAACTAAAAACTGGATCGATGAGAAGAATTTCGTTAGAAGATGCTTAAATGGAAGCTGAATTGATAAAAAGAATCGTGCAATCCAGCAGTCAACCTAAAATAAAACACTTGTAAATGCTATCAGAACATTGACGAAATGATGATTCCCCGTGTACGGTGTACCATCGTAAGATAAACGAATACTTACTTTGACTGTTGGGACCACATAGTCATGCCACAGCGATCGCCCACCGTACAACCCTAGATCATCAATGTATGGTAAGAAGACCAGAGCGAATGATTCTGCAATTTGTGTGACTTGCGGAACAAAGTAAACGGGTATTGCAACTGTGTCTTCACCTCTCCACTCTATATAGCACTGCGAGGACGATGCAGTAGATTTCTCCATGCGGAATCTGTAGCAGCAACAACTGTTTAGAGATGCCTCGGGTACATCGACGCAATGACTACAGGTGAACGGAAGAGTTGATTGAAATGTAACGTTGATGGTGGGCCCAGTGATAAAACTGATGCTGTAAAAGTTGACTGTGCTCTAAGATAGATAACAAACATATTCACAATATTCAGTTGGAAATAAAATTTGATTAAACCGTCTAACGAAACGAGCGCTCACTTTATTCGCGGTTTTTCACGCTTTCAAATGTCACAATCCATTAACAAACCCACGCCTTTCATTTATGTCATTGTCATAATATATTTCTGAATAATTGTTAAGCGTACCTAAAGAATAGTCGAAACGCTGCAATTATAATTTCTCACAGAAGTCATTAAATAAACACGAGTCTGTTTCCTAGGACACGCAAGCACCTAATAGTGCAGGCATTTTGTGAAATTTTTTGGTAAACAAATTGCAACAGAAAATATAGCAACTGTTTATTACACATAAAGGTTTCGTCTACAACATAAAAATTATGTGTATACCTACATATATACATATGTACATATATATTTATGCACATATATATATGTACATGAGAATTTCTTAGGACTATATAAGTCCTAAGGAATTCTCATGATGGAAGTATTATCAAAATCATGATAGATAACGTCATTGTTACGGAACGTATGTTTTCATATGAACACTCAACAGCTTATGAAAAGAACTATCGACATTATTTTACTACTGGCGGATGTTCGGATGGAATAGTCCGAATAGGATAGGTATCGCACATACCTACATAAGAATCTTGAAACAATAATTCTTTAATTGCCGCAGTTCATATTGATTGCGACCTGATCTTAGATGTAAACACTTTTTTTAAATTTTGTTTTGAAAATTGTCGATTTTTTAGTTTTCGTTCCGGAAGCGCAAGCGATTCCAGAGGACATAGCAGTATGCCAACTGGAGTTGTGAGATGTAGGCGATGGTCTTGTTTCTCCGTTAAAGCTGAAGATATTGCCGATTGCTGTTATATATCGCTTGCTAAGAGAGTTGTGCTCTGCCAATTTGTGTCTCCTGCCCAGCTTTTATCTATTCAAAAACAATATTAAATCTGTTATTATTTCTGGTAAATTATAATAATTTTTGACCATTACTGCGAACTTAAACCCACTTCTGACAATATTTAGCATACCTCGTCATTGAGAAATCTAGTTAGCGGTTCTCCAAACAACATTCCTGGGCTTACCTGTGAAAAATTGACTTTAATATATAAGATGAAATGTGGTTTTTTTCTACTATTACTGCGATATTATAACCAACTTCACTCAATTCACTTCCTGGTTTTGGTCAACTACCTCTATCATATGATCATTATTAGCCGATAATCTACCATTCCTCGCATATTGTTAGTATATTCTTTGGTTAAGATTTGGTAAGTTTTGTTCCTTCATCTCATTTTTACCCAACATACTTTTCCTTTTTGCCTCTATACTCAACTACCTTATTTCTAATTTCTTAGGTGTCCCTAACTTGCGGGACCACTCTGTCCTTAATTGGGTTTCCGGTTATTTTTTGTAATACATATCTCATGTAATCTGTACTTTGGATTGCCAAATGAATTGAAAAAAGATGAAAGTCAAATTGTTTCCCTTATTCGTTTTTTTCGGTTTGTTTTAGTTTTATATTTCTCTGAAAAAGCGGCAGTTTAATCCGCTTTTTATTCCGTGTTTTTACATGAATGAATTATGACTAGAAGTCAGCTTCTTTTATATTTTTAATTATTATAGTAATATGATACTGAATTTTGTAACATAAATTGTTTAGTTTTCAGGTTATTCAATCTTCCACTAAGTGCCACTAATTCATAATCTTCATCGCATTCAACTTGAGGTGATTTTGTACACTGCTCATCCTTGGTAGTTGCTACATGCAATACAACACTCAATGGCATGCTATTTACAAGTACACTTAAGACTGTTTTGGATAGAGATTGGCCCTCACTCATCACTCTCCTTCCATCCGCAGTCCGATGAGGGAGTTCATCTGCCGTTCCACTCCACTACTGCACCTGGTAGTACATGCGGAGACTATGGCTCCTTGCTGCTGCAGAGGTAGGTGGTAGATTCATTGGCAGTATATCGAAGGCCCTAGTGGCTATCTTATCACAAAAGAGCTTATAACTCAGTGACTTGAGTTCCTCTCCAAGCTTCCCATTGATCATGCATTATACCAAAGCATTCTCTCTTACCGCTGTAACATCCGTTGTAACATCTGTTGTGGAAGCTGACGGTGCATCAAACACTATGGCTTGTTCATTGACGCCACTACTGGTTGTGAATTTCTTGAGTGTGACTCCTTTATCAATGCTTTACAGGTGGGATGTATTGTCACACCCAGGAACTGCATGCAAAAGGAGGATGTATGAGCACACGCTGGAACCCAGATGCTGCTTGACAGCCTTGAAGTCTCAAACACGTTGGTTGTGCGTGCTCTTCTTTGGCTCAGGTTTGAAGAAAAAGGCATTGACCCAATATTGGTATGGTGGATCAACAATATGAGTAGATCTGCATCTGTGACCACTCGAGCGGTTGTGGGTTGATTGATGTTACTGAAGGTACATTACGACCTTCTAATGAGCTGAACTTCGGTTTATTGTATACATGAATACACGAATCGAAAAGTGGTTAGATGTACATGTATACACTAAACTTTCAGACGTCATGGCGTGTTCTCTTAGTCTTGTGTCTAACAGCAACATCCCCGATCTCCCTTCGCCTCTAGTATATGCTCGTGTCTCTCCGATGTTCCAGTTCCTCCTCTGGTCGCATTCTATCGGTCGAGCGTACGACCGTTCTCTGCGCGCGTCATCATTTCCGCACGATAGTCCTTCCGGCGCGTCGAGATTTACAGCTGAGATGAGTGTCGGTTAATTGTCTCTCCCACCCTTTCGCTAAGTGGTTTGTACTAGCCTTTTATTACATTTCACTCGACGAATTAATTTACTTCACAGGTGAAGCAAATTGAAAACCTTGCACTATGTACTGTACCCATAAAGCAGCAGTACTAATGTAGGATTTCAGGGATTCATTGTTGATCTTCACAAGTTCATTTATGCTGAGTACCTCATCAGCATGACGAGCTACCTCTGCAAAATCTGATGCCTTCATCACATTAGCACAGAGAACAGATTCACGTATCCTGTACTATCTTATGTTATAATATCTTCCCATGAAGACATCTTTTCATCAGTGACCAACTAATTTGCAGCTTCATCAATTGCATCAGACAAAATTAGGGCAATGAGGACGCTATCAACAACTGTGCAGGTCTTGCTTTCATCAACTGCGCCAGATTAGAGCCATTCGGCGAAATCTGTCAATTGATGCCGCTATGACTCTTGTTCACTCCTTCGTGCTGACTCGCCTGGACTACTGCAACGGGTCTGCAAAAGTTCCGGATAATACCGCTTCAATCCGTTCTTAACTGCGCTGCCCGAGCCGTTGTCAAGCTGCCAAAAATACTGGCATATTTCAAGTTCTAGGCCAATGCGTGACACAATGCACTGGCTTCCGGTTGAGGATAAGATCACATTCACGATCATTCTTAAGGGACGGACATCGGTGGCTTCAGAATACATCGGACAGCTCTGTCTTCCCGTCTCCAGCCAGCCAGGTTATCAATCCTTGCATGCTGCGGCTCGTGGGTACTTGATGGTGCCGCGCTCCCGTACATCGATGCGGACAAACCGTGCCTTCTCATGCATTGGACCATCATTCTGGGACACTCTTCCTTTACAACTTCGCAACATTGCACGTGCTTGCAGTCAACTTTTCGAAATTACTCAAATCGCATTTGTTTAGATCTGTTGGGTAGCTACGTTTAGCGCCTTCGAGGGTTCTAATAAGAAGCTATATTAATAGATTAATACATACATACATAATACAAGGATGGCTTATATCTGTGCATGCAGAGCGCGTGAAAATGCATTCTCTGTCACCCTGTGCACCACAAGCGATGGTTGTATTTACGGACTCAGTAGCTTCTTCTAACCCAGATCCAGTCATGAGATGGTCAATGGATCAATGGAGACTCAACTCGATATGAAATCTACTTAGTCTGACGATCAGCGCCTAAAATCAGCATTGGTCTTTCACAGCGCACAGTCGCTGTTAACAAAATAATAATGGGGGATGCCATTGTGGAAATGGGCATGCTCACTTGCAAATTTTATTTGTGGAGAATACTGTAGACTTTCATGATTGCTCGTACTATATCGTTTATCTTTTTTTTTAAATAATGGAGCGTGAAACTGAGATATACAAAAATTCATTCCTTTAACATTATTATTATTACAGCAGTTTTACATAGCGCCCCTTCAAGGTCTTCTACTCAGAAGCGCTCCTAGCCCAACCACGGTCAAACAGAACAGTCTTAAGGCCAGAGAAAAACAGAGCAGATTGGCCTATTGGTGTCAGACGCAACATGGACGGAAACAGGAAATAAAGTCCACCAATACTGACCAATACTTCCACCACTTCAATTCCTTAGGACTCTTGTTCTGATAGTGGTATACTGATAATAAATCAGTTGAAAAAGTTTACGTTGCAATTTGTGCGAGATTATATCATTATAATGTCTGTACTATAATCGTTATTCGAGTGTAGTTGAAAGCAGTGAGGTAAAGCTTTTCCAATGCAATCGATAGGCATTGGAAAAATTCCTTCAAATGATGAAATGCTTCTTGAAACAATAAGCCCAATCTTCTTAAATTCCCATATGGGTCTATAGGTCACGCTGTAACGTAACGGAGAATAGCCAACATAACTTCCTATACTCATCCTACTTTTATAAACAGGTCCAAGCCATAACGAGCAATTTTTCTGAATTTTCGACGCTCAGGAGTAACCGGGTCAATACATTGCACCTACATTGTACTTTCCGAAGCAAAGAAAGTATGAAATGTTCTAACGTAAAATATTGTTGTATGTGATACATCAGTGCGTGCGTGCATGTGTTTATAAATTCATAGGCGTTTGTAATTTATGTGTATCTGTGTAAAAAAAACTATTTATGTATTTATACATGAGCGAATAGCGTATTTTTCAACCTCATAAGCAGCGTAATATTTCGCCACACTCGTTGACTTCGAAGTAGCATCGCCGTTACCTTCCCAGTAGGACTCTGCTTGACAGGAAATCTGTAGCACAAAAGCACAAATAACTCATTTCGAATTTGGCAGATTTTATCTCCCAAAGCTATGCAGTTATAAAAATGTGAGGGTAATCAATTGGTGGGAATTATTCATTATATAATGCATTGCATTATGAAGCCAAAATGAATGAATGCAATCTTATCTGATATAATCTGCGATCTTTATGCGTCCTTATCGATATTCACAATGTTTGCCATTTTGTCGACTTTGGGGCTATCCTAAAATGGATTCATTGTTCAGAAGAATCCTATGCATTCATTTGGGACTTTAGGTTGATGCAGATGTGTACACATGCATTACTACTTACACACAGGACTATTTACATAGCACAGCACGGATATCACAAAGGCGATATGATGATATATATGTTGGAATATTAAATGCTTCTTTTATGGTCGTAGTAGATGGATGTTGATACGTGAAGATATATCTTTCTCTGATGTAGGTTGAGTTAATGATGGTTGGCCTGATCAATATAAAAGATTAAATATTTATGAAATGAATTAAATGAAAGCCCAAATTCAGATTCAGGAGCAAAAATTAAGATTAAATGAAAGCATATTAACCGAAAGCTCTTTGTATGTCGAAGAACAATCGAAAGTTTAAGAGTTGATATAAGAATGACGACAGCCTTAAATAAATTCCATGCTCGCCAAAGTCACCACAATCACGAATGCTGAAACACGGCATAATTATAGACTATAAACATAGCTCTGTAATTCATCAAACAGTCCGGTGAAAGTGGCTGTAAACCAAATATAAAAAGTGAATTATACCTCTCTTCCAAGTCGACCTCTCAGATGAAATTCACTCAAACCCACAACAAAATTACTGTCTGGATGTAGGATGATTGGTGGGAGGTGCTCCGGGGGTGGATCTGCATCTTCATCAATGCGCTCCAATGGTTGTCCATCAAACAAGAACATTACACGGAATCTCGCGTTGAAGTCATTCGGTTGCCTAACATAGCGGACTTCGCAGGTGAAATTAATAATTGTTGCGCTCGGATTTTCACCGCCGTTAATGTTAGGTCCAGTAAATATTGGTAACTCCATTACTGGGAGAAAGTCTGCAATATAAAGAGTATAGTGCAAAGCGGATAGCCAGCTGTAGCTTCACGTCATTCTACTGGACAAGCCTACTGCTTCGTAACCAATAATCAGCAAAGGAATTTCCAGTCTCAACAGAATGAAAAGATTAATTCTCCTCTGCGCTTTATGAAAAGATTGATATAACTTTGTCAATCAGTCAATTAAAGAAAATTTTGTCGTGCGACCCTTTGCTCTGGCGTTCTTTATATTTTGCTTTCTGCCTGCTTCTCTTGTCTATGTACGCCTCTATGATCGAAAAACCAACAAAAGCTGTGACATCAATGAATTTCATCAATAACTCTACTCGTTGTCCACTACACAGGTCGAAGTTTTGTTGACAGTATATCAGGTATGATAACCTGATTGTTCAATTAATTCATTATTTATATCCCATGTAGTGTAATGTACATCTTCAGAAATTGTCAACAATAGTGACAAGTGACAAAGTGAAAAGTGACACCAGCTCAAATAACGGCGCCATATCAAATCAAATCCGCATCAGCCGAGTATCTCGCTTTTGCTTAGTTCCATTGCCCGATCAAACTCCTGGGAGGTCATGCCGAGGAGAAAGCATGGTGCTACTATTGCGCAGGAGTAGAGGCAGGCTATGATGAGTTTATTTTTCAGTCGTCATTGGTACATGTACAAGTAAGTAGCAGAGGAGATAACAAGCGGATAAGAGTAAAATTAAGAGGCGATGCAAGAGGGTGTGAACATTTACGGCGGTCTTTGGAGAGTTCATTCGAAATGGCTGGTGCAGCCTAGACTCAGCAGTGATTAAATATTTGAAAGGGATGCCCTCTATTATACTTATTACGTGTCTGATCAGGCGTTGACACAAAGTTTTCATGATCACTATGAAAGTCCGCACGGCAGACTTGCCTACAAGAAATGATCGTAATCGCAAACTATAATTTTCGAAGACGCTCTACCACTAAAGTTCGGATCACCGGCTTGTTCACTAGCGCTGCATCGTATCAGCTGGGTTGTCCAGAGATCGATGTCCATTGGAGCCTCGAATCCGATTGACAAAGAGATCACATAACTACTACTAATAATATTACTAGTAATTAAGTAGCCTTCGAATGCATCTGACAAAAACATATCCACTTGTGACATCTAATACACTTTGTGCGAAACTGACAAAAATGATATAATCTCTTCATCGGATGCACGGGATGTTCAATTTAAGTAATCGAATATTGGCCAACAAGCTTTGCAAACCATTTTGCTGAAGACGGATTTTCTCGTGGCGCATAATTTTGTGTCACCGTTTTCTTTTTCTTTTAAAAGTTAATTGACTTTTGTAGTCTTTTTCTTTAATCTAACCTATTGTTTTTTTAAATTTTCAGTTGAGTTGTGTCACTGTAGTTAGTGTTGGGCACGAGACCAAGAATTCAAGACCGAGAGGTCCAACACCAAGACCAATATAAGACAGAGATCGATTATCGACGGTCCGAGACCGAGACCAAGACCAACACTCTTTCTATAGGCAATTCAATTTATTAAGACGCTAAAACGAAATAACACTCTTAAGACATTAATTATATTGCTGACGAATACTAATCTTAATAATGGTCCAGGAAACAGTTTCACCGACCACTCTGACATTTTGCGGGTTCAGCCCTTGGCTTCGGTCTGTGAATTTCACACTATAAATTACTTACAGTATACGATAGGTAAATACCCTAAGACATCTGAGCAAGTAGATTAACGTTCCGTTTGAATGGTGTAACCTACCTGTACCAATGACCTCGGAATTGTAGGTTAACATTGTGTACACGTGGCCGACCACATAATTATTAGATTGTTCCAGAACCTTGAAATTTGTGAAAGCAAATTTTGAAATGGCTGGCTCAGATGCATTTTTTGCTAATAGCAATGCGTATATAAAGATCTATAAGTTTGATCAGCACGCCACAAATCGAGTAGGGCCCAAACATCCGATGTTTCCAGTAATCGAAAATATCCGAAAAAATCGAAAAATTGCTCTAATAATGCAAATGACCAAGAACGCTAATTTAAGACGAAGACCAATCCCAAGACCGCTCCTTTAAGACCAAGACCAACACCAACGCATTCGATACCAAGACCGAGACCAAGATCGATTATTTGAGACGAAGACCAAGACCCCAGTTTTCCGGTCTCCACACCGTGACCGCGGTCTCGAGACCACATCTCTGGTCACTGTTGGTCCATTGCCAGCTGTGAAAGATTCACCGCGATCTATTCTGCCAATGCATTAATTCTGTTATCATGTAAAACTTTTAGATGCACTGAATTCCACATAAATTATAATCTTAAGATTCATTTTAAGATTCATCATCACCACCACTGCCAACAATCATCAACAATAATAATTACCTAAGTCACGTGTTTGTCTGTCATATTCAATGCGCGTGATTGGACATAAGCGTCGTATGCAAATAAAGTTGACCTAAATATATCGAACGCAAAAGTCACTGTATTCGCTGCTACTGTGTATGTTGTGCTCGCATGCAAATAAAGTTGACCTAAACATAGCCTATGGAGTGCAAAAATTACTTCATTCGCGTTTATGGGTTAGTTATGCATCGTGTAATGTAAGCATTATTCCATCAATTATTATTAGGTATGGAAACTTGATGCCTAAATGTGTATTTGAGTCTTTTAAATTTGTTTAACCCATCTCGTCCACGTGCATTTTATCGTTTTTAATATTGCGTTATTCATCTGCGGTGGAAACTTCAGCTTCTCAACGTACGGAAAAATAGCTTCTGCGGTCGAAAGTTCTTTCCATAATATGAGTAAAAACGACCCTAACACTAACCCAGTCTGAGCAATACATCTTGTAATGTAAGGTCAAAATTAAGTAGGATCCGTGATTTTCCACGGGTTAACAGCTATAAGAGTGCCAGTTACAGTTGGATTGTGAGCTAAAATATTATCCGACCAGTGATTCTTCACGAGTTAACAGCCAATACATCATCACAATCGTCATTGACAACAACAAGAACGACATATTACGCTCTTCCTTCTTTTCTACCTCCAGCACTTCATAAATCAGTGAGTAAAAATTTAACGCGCTTAACGATATCAATAATGAAACACTGAATAATTGTTTGGTTTAAAGCAAAGTGTTTTAAATCTGGCAAGCGATGCTTAAATTAAAACATAACAATTATTAGAGCACACACACTATAAGGAAGTAAATATATTCTTTAGTCAGATGTCTGCAAACGCACGACAAGTACAAATAAAACAGGTACGAACAAAACATCTATATACATGATCTGTCGAGAGTATAAAATAAGTAAAATGCCAGGATAGCAACTGTTAGGGCCGGGCAGGAGGGAAAGTCAATGGGGGCTAAGGAGCTGATACGATAATCTGATAATAAAGCCACACCGGGTGAAATCATCAGCCCGGGGGACAGACCTGTTGTGAGCACGCGGTCTCAACTGGTGCTCCACACTCCTAATAGGAGAAAGAAGATTCGTAGAATGTGGTCAGGGTTAGAGAGGATAGAATTAAAAAGAGAGACATCGTCTCGATCGCAGAATTCATCAAATGATAATTGTTCAAAGGGGAGCACCCCGTGTCGCACCAGCTTCCGAACAACAGCGTTGAGGCGAGCACGGTGAGTCGAATAAGTGAAACCATACCATGCTGGAGACGCATACAGAAGGCGGGCTAGAGTAGTAGCCCGCACAATATCATGGAGGACCACGCCATGAAGCTCATGGGCTCTATGACGCAAGGATACTTACCAACACACGAAAATCCATCCCAGTAGTATCCTTTGTCGCACACGGCTTTCTCTCCGACACAATACGCTAGACTGCATCCTGAAGGAGATTTTAATTTGTACAAGTAGAAGTAGCTCGGATCTCCTTCAACTGGGCATCTGTGAATTTGAATTGTACTCATCCAGTTGCAAGGGTTAACGTTGTTGTTTGAACAAACTGTTGCATCGGTGGTCTCAAAGTCTGAAACAAAATTAAAAAATGAACAATTATTTAGAATATTATAATATATAGAATATTATAATTGTTACAGACGGAGAATGAACGGAGAATGAATAGTTTCCATATGGTTGAATAACGACAATTACTGGCATCGTATTGTGGAGAATCCGGCCGGTAAATTTTCATAACTTATTTTTGAGCCCGGGTTTCACAGCTTCTTAAGTTCTCAGTGGTTTCCTTACGGGTTTGCTCTCTTCCTCTCTCCCTCTCACAGTTTCTTAGCTTCCTACGGTTATGCTAGTTCCCGGTTCCAAAGGTTCCTCGGCTCCCTACAATTCTGCTCCTTAGATCAGGTTCCCACGCTTTTGGCTCCTAACCAAGATTCCCTACGGATCTGCTCCTTGTCTCCGGTTCCCCGTGTCCTGTTTCCACGGTTCACTATGGTTTTGCTCCCTTCCTTCGGTTAACATGGTTTCCATTGGTTGGTTCCTGGCGGTTTCCTGTGGTTCTATCTGCCAGGGCGTCCTATAGAAGTGACAAGAGTTCGTCAGTGATAACAATCTACGATCTATGTCATCACGTAGTGTCGTTAAACTAAAATTACTATTATTACTAGTAACAGCGAGTCCAAAGAGTTAGTCAGTCAGTCAGTGGATGACACAGATGAACCGTCGGGTTCTACTACGCTCGATAGAGCGTGTTCTGTCGTCAAGGATTACGTCTTCACACCGTAGTTATGTGAGTTTTATCTAGCGAATTATTGGCGTTACGTCTGATCGTCGAAGTCTTCGGCACTACAGCGTACAGAACGCATTCTGTGCGTCGTGTCTCAGTCGTCAGTTCTTCAGTTTTACGGCGCTCTGTGTGTTGCGTTTTATTGTGGAACAGGCACCTGTTCCACAATAAAACGCAGCACAGACTGTGAACAAAGATGCAAAGTGTTACGATCGAGTCAACGAACAATTCGCTTGATGTGTGAATTCAATAAAGGTTGTGAACGCATTAAACTGAGTCTCATGAAATGCCAATATTAGCCGAACTACGGGACTGGGTGTAACTATCATGGTACCAGAATTCGAGCTCCCGGTCCGCCACAGTAACAGTCTAGATGTTTTAACGGTAGTCCTAATCAGTTGACTAACGATCGAGAAAGCACACATTTGATTATTTTTAGTTCTGGACCTTTCATTAAACTTTCACTGAAATTGTACTGTTTGATTCAGTTGCTATAAGTGTCTTTAGTGTTGAGAGTTCAATATATAAATATGAGGTAATCTCACCATTTACTGGATGCGAATCACGTCCTCTAATGTAGATTGGAACTTCAGTGCCGCAATGATAAATTGGAACAGTTTCATTTTCCGCTCTCTCAACCACCGCATCTCCAGAATAGGAAGAGAACCTGAACCAGGTTTCTGAGGCGAAAACATATTAATCAAAATGAGCACATTGTAATTGTCATGAGGCCTTAATTTTTACATGAGCAACAACACAAAACAGATGTGGATGCCTATTATTATTATTATATTATAATTTTTTGCTAGTTTTTAACGGTTCTACTGGTGTCATTATTGTTGCCTTTGATATCCAAATTGCTATTATTGTTAATATTACAATAAATTTATAGCTCTAATTAGTGAATAATTGTTGTATATGCACAAAGTCACTGAGGTGTAAAGCTTAGGCCTATGTGAATGGAAGTAGGAATTGCTCGTCGTCTGGAAGCAGTCACTAATGGAATCCTTTAGACCAAGGACCAACATGCACAGAGATGAAAAGGGCATAGGCTATGCAACGTCGTGTCACGAGTTATTGGGAGAAAATCGGAAGTAAGAAAGATTTTACTTCTTTTTGATTTATTAACTTTTAGTTATGAATATAAATTGACAAATAACTATGTCATCCAAAAATAAAAATGCTTGCATGTTAAAAACATCATGATAATTATTTTCAAATGGAAGCAAAGACTGTTATAGACAAGACGGGTCAAGAACACAAAAAATTGTTTTATGGTATATTTTTACAAACCAATTGTCTACTTTCAATATCTGAAATAAAAAATGTATAAATAAAATACATGGTCTGAAAAATTTCGTTTAATGCATCTGGTGTCAAGACTTGCAATACAGCAAAAATGGCTATAATATATGCATGTTTTCAAAGGTTAAATTGGTTGAGAGCGACCTGGATTTCATGCACCGACCTGCCATAACTTGCAAAGTAGTACCCAGATTTTGATGTAGTGTGCTTTGTTTCACACAGAATATAGCCATTTATTGCCCAGCAAAATTGCTAAGTTATCAATTAATGGTTGCTAAGAACTTTGATAAGCCGAATGTTCTTAAACTTTTTTTTTCAATTTCCTCAGTTGCTATAATTTTCGTACACCAATGGGGGATCAAAGGAATACAATTTTAGTTAGATAAAAGCTATTTTGATTCTGCAATAAGTATTTGGAAGCAGTACATTGTAAATATGACTGAATAAAAAGGTAAAAAAACCGACAAGTGACGGTCATGTCAGTGGCTCCGGCAGCGTATTGAAAGTTAGAAGGTACAAATAATAAAAGTAGATTGTGGAGCGATGAGCAGGCGAAATTTATTGTGTGCCTTTCTCGTTTTCCGAGTACCATTTTCTCCATTTTTCAGTGCACTATGCCACCTTTGCAGGGGAACGTGTTGTAGCAAATTTTGAGATACCCAGAATTGTTGTTAACGTCAAATATTTCGCTGAGCGAGCGGGTTCGACGTCACTATGTAGGGACGTTGAGCAAGTCCTTTACGCACAATTGTCCTGCAGTACAACTGCAATTGCGCCGTCGAGGCGTGTGTGTGTACACTTCTGAGCAAAAACTGTTGACAGAAGGGCGGTATTAAATTTCGGTAATTAAAAAATATAGCCGGGTTATAGCAGCGTCACTTGAAATATTACGCCTAGAAATGCTCAGTGTGGCAAACTATCTTGACTACTTTTCTATAACGCACGAAAACAAGTATTTATTAATTACAGGATACTTATCAATAATTTAGTCTATTTTCAGTTCAAAAAGTTGTGTTTGTTAAATAAGCGTGTATCATTTTGTCCAATGTACGTTTAATGTTTAATGAAACCAAACGTACACATACAAACTATTAAATAAATAACCTATTTGAAATAATACATTTAATTTATCAGTTTAATTTCAGTAAGAATTTTTAAGAACAAGTTTTAAATTTAGTCTATTTAGAATATCAGAAAAATTTGTCAGATAAGCACACCTACGGTAAGCAATGCACATTTATTTGTTAAAATATTTAGAAGTTTCCAAAAATTGTGAACGCCTCTCATTTGCACAAAATAATAAACTTTTGTGCTATGTATGTCTCTTACGTTCATGCGTGTGGTTCAGTCTTTCCTCACACATATTGGATCGTAAGATACATTGTCGAATTGTCTAATCTTGAGTCCAGACTACAGGTCTGCCATTCGAGTCAGCGGCGCTGTTTTAATCTTAAGCCTGAATAAGCCTGAATGGCGATATTTTGTTCGCCAAAACGCTTTCCAGGCATGGTTGCTAACTTTCTCCATCCTCAAGATTTTATGCAGGCTGTTACTGACCGGTAAAGCCCCAAGGCCTTGTCGATCCAAAAAAACTAGGCCTATAATTTTTAACAATAATTACATTATGCCAGTGGCTATCGTACACTTGAGTGCATATACCTAGAGCTGTAGCACGATCTAGAATACACGTTACTTTATTGCGTACGTCAAGGTGAATAAATAAAGCGTATCTAGAATAGAGTCTCTGAGCCGTCTTATGCCATTACTAGCAAACTCTAAACTAATTAAAATACTCATGTGTATGTAATTTATGCAAATTTTGAAAACATATTTGCCCCTCGTGCCCTTACGTTATGGAAAGTGCAGGGAAACGTGCCATGCCAGATTATGGTGTCAGCGCTGCTGCCCACTGTGTAACATATTTGTCCTGTTTTAAATTCTCTTCTAAGTGCTCTGTAATGTGATGTAGTGCAATGGGGCACTTATATAGCTCCACTGGATATCAGTTGCGCTCACGACTCAACAAAAAGCTAAACAGAGATAAGGAAAATCTTCAGGTGCTTCTGAAATGCAGCAGTGGAGAGAGAGAGAAGGTCCTTCTAAAGAGGAAGGTGAGGCTGTTCCAGTTGGTGGGACCCACGTTGGCGAAGCTCCTGGATTGAGCTGTGGCAGACCGCATGCGAGGAGCCACCGGAAGTCCGAGGGCGGAGGAACGAAGGGAAGAGCGACACGGATTAGAGAAGACCTTTGTGCAGAGGACCAGAAGGTAGTCGGGGCAGACCAAAGGAGACAGTTACGCATCAACACACGGGGGTCTTGAGACGAATGCGTTAAGGCGCTGGGGGCCAGTGAAGGATTCATGAATGAAGGAAGAGATGTGACCAAATTTTGAAATTAGTCAGAGATCCGCATCGAAGATGGACTGGTGCTTACAAATGTTCTGTGGAGCCACAATGACATGAAAAGGTCTTCTACAAGAGATGTTGCCGGTGAGATAGTCTGTGTATAATTTTCAACACAGTAATCAAGTATGTTATCGGCAAGAGAATATTATGGTCACGGTCGTATCTGTAGCCTATTAAATACCGCATCCATATTTTCGTTACATACATGATTCCCAAATTGACTGATTCGATAAACATAAATATTCAACCTACGTTTTTATGTAAGAGGCCTGTTAAGAAGCGGCAGCTATCGACTCCACATTCGAACCATCGATGACAAATAGCGCATATATTGAACACTAAAATCCTGTCAACCTAAATACAACCAGTTTGGGAGTGATACATGTATAATGTAATGATAAAATTACAAAATATTGAGGTGAATATTACACGATTTTATGACATAACCTGAACAAGCAATGTGTTAGGCCTAAACGAAGTAATTAAAAATTAACGAAAATGATGAACATACGAACGCAAGGAAGTTGTTTACTGGTACCTTCAGAAATTCCGTAATCGCATAGAGGGAGATCAACTCCATCATATTGAGCTAGTACACTTCTCTGTGGATTGCTAATTACCGAATAGCGTCCTTCATTGCAGTCTTGATTCGCGACAAAATTGAATAAACCTGAACACAAGTCAAATGAACATTATGTCTGTCCATGCACGGTTTGGTATATCGGGATTTAGAAGTATGACTGATAGGCCAAAGACAACTCCTGGGCATTTTAAAATATCCGCATGAGTCCGCGTTCCTACTATGGCGATATATAATTAATTAGACTTGATCGGCTTGTGAAGCAAAGGGACATTACTCCCTGGTTGGTAGTCTAAGTTCCAGATGCAGGAACCAACAGCTGAGAAGGCGAGGTGCCGCCTGATTAGGGCGCTGGAAAAATGGGGGGAGGGGGTGGCAGAAGCTCGCCACTAGGATCGATGCGTAAGCCTATTGGTCTAGTCGGCTGGTTGATGACTATGTTGTGAATCCAAACCTCTGTCATGATTAACGCAGTGGCTATGATACAGATTACACGTCTTCTGAACCACTTAAAACCTCTGCTATGCTGCATTAGGTTATGTTATGTCATCTGCTAAAGCATAGTATATTATATTCACGACGGTGCAAAATTTGTCCCTTTTGGTTAAGTCCAGTTGTTTCATGTGTAAAATGAAACTTGTAAAATCTTGCAACTGTAAGACATAATTGTGCCTTGTTAGTGGATGGCCCCTGCTCTGAAACATGCTGTCGTTGGCGTTGCGCTTGTTCCCCAGGGTCCACTCTGTCTCTTTTATACTCGTCTTAAAACTGTTCATTTCAACTGGGTTGGGGTCGGGAACGCTTCTGAGTAGTAACCTTAAAGGGAGCTACATAAATCTTTGTAATGAATGAATGAATTGCGTATAAAAGCAAAGTTTATATTTATGATGTTATGTGATACTCTCTAGAAATATCATTGTCGCAATCGTTATATCAAAATTCATCAAGCGGGGGTCGGTAGAGTAATGAACGAGACACTGGCGCTCAGAGATACAGGAGCAAGTTCGATTCCAACAACCCCATAAAGATTGACTGGTACTTATTTCGCTATGCGGCGTTGGTTGAATCAGATGTATAACGTGATGAGAACCTTACATAGCTGGCAGCAGCTAAATTCGACCCCGTGTGAATTATTCGTAATCTAATTAAATTATGGCGCTACAATAAAAACTAAAAGTCACACTACTTATAATTGCCGCACATTTGGGCTGACATTTTATTATAAATAAATGATTAAACACACGCGTCAATGAAATAAATTACTTACAAAATGTTCTTTTTCATTCGATTATAGATGAAATAAATTAAAGTCTTATGAAATGAAACAGGATTTGATACATCGCTAAGACCTACTGCATATGTAAATCTTTTCCCGTTTAATTACTTTTTTTGACAGTTAGGAAATTGAAGGTTCATAAATGTTATAACAGCACCACTGTAACAATTTAGGCCATAATATGATATAATAGACCGTAGGGTGACACTAAAGTTCGTTCACAGTTTTCAAACTCAAATATCTCGGTCAAACTAATTCGGATCTCTTAAATATTTTTCAAGCGTATTGATATATAGCGTAAATATTGAATAATCCTTACACTGTTAAGTCGAACGTGCGTTAAATGACGTCACAGTATACATTTCTGGCTCGTGCCTTTTTGTGGTTACTCAAAATCATACTTGTGGGCCCCCGTTAGCGACTCAATAAAATTGCAGGTCCCTCTATATCCCTCAACATTGAGCCTAGACCCCTACACCCACTAACACGTCCCCTGCAACTGCTAAACTGTTCGCAACTTTTGTGTAAATTTCTTTTATCAAAGTGTTATCTTCTCTGATTTCATCCTTTCCGCCATAACTTGCTGCATATCCGTGACCTTTGCAGAATCCGCCATAATATAACCGATTTAGAAACTGCATCTATAATCGCTATATCTAGAGCTGAGCTTACACATGAAAAATATGTGTAGCTAAGTGTATCGCCGCAGCTATTGTCTTGAATTTCTTAATTTTTAATTTTATGCATTCTTGAGTAAATGATTCGAATACTGCCCTGTCTGTATGCAATTGAGCAGCTTTCAATAATTATAGTTTAGACCAACCAAGTAGGAACAGCGTCCGTAGCACCAGAACAGGAGATTCCATTCTTTGTCTCACACAGCGTCGTTCTTCAGAATCACCACAGCAGCGATTTGGAGTCTAGGATACACAGCGTCTTCGTTACGGCAGCAAGCGTGCAGGATGCATTATATACAGAATTGAATCCATTTGAGTCACACAAGAAATGTGAAGGGCATGTCCTTATCACCCACTCAGAGTCGTGGGGTTCGCAGTTTAACTTCCTTGGAAAGTTTTGCAAAATTCGCACTTACGCGATAATCGTCGGACCTCCAACATAATTTTATGCTCCTTATCACTATTTTTTAAGCAAGTGATTAAGATGATTTGACTTGACCGGCACTTCACTACTTGATAGGGCGATTATTCAGGAAAATCAATCATTCGAATCTCGTGTCCATTGTCCCTGGTTGTCAAATTACAGATTTACAATAAATGATCACCACGTCAGTCTATCTGTCTCTGGAGCGTTGTCCATCCATGATCCATGACAACGCAAATGACACGAATCTCTTCTGGCACCTCTCCTGGTAATGCGAAATCCAGGGTTCAATTGGCGCAAGTCAGCTCCTATCGCTTTTATCAGTCTATTGAGTCACTGTAAATTAAACACTGTGCCGGAAGGTAACAGCTAAGAAAACTCCAATAAATAATATCAGCTGTGATATTAAGTGCATGATAAATTTTTATCACAGTTCTAGTTAATCAGCCGAATATCACTTACTTGTCATAATAGCTAATTACATGCATGCTGATAAAATAATCAAGTGACTACCGATAAATCAAGCAATTTTAATGTGAAAGAAGAGGATAGCTGAGGAACATGTAATAAATGACGCAAAGTGTCCTTAATTAATAGAAAGCCTACTTAAGTGTATGATAAATTCGCCACTCAGCAACATCATCTAAAGTCACTTCCTTTTGATAATCGCCTTTTCGAACAGCAGGCTAATGATTAATAATCCCGTCATTCTATCAATTTCAACACGCAAGAAGATGACAGACGATAGAGCTGTCATATATCAAAATGCTTGCCAAGATTTGTAGTGCAATGCATCATAGATTGGCTACTTTGCTATAAACCAATCGAGGTCATCAATTTGCAGTTGGTAGAAGTGGTAGCGTCACTTGTTTTCATTCGTATTCTTACAGCTATGGCGGCAAGACACGTGTTTGAACCTCTTCTAGTTTTAGCTCTAGTTTCAGGTACGCGATTAAATCTCAACAGTAATCCTTATATGAATGTAAGTAAGTAAATAAGTAAGAATGTTCTTTATGAGTCTACCAGTAAACGCACAGTAGCTTACATAATGTATAAACAGTAGTATCAAATTTAAGCAAGGTCAAAGAACATTCTCGTATTGAAAGTACTCTTGACAAATATACCAACGCTAGCTATGATGGCATTAACAGAAATTGCAAATGTGCATTTTGCTAAAACTTTTCAAAAAAGATTCTATGGTTTCACTGAATTCAAGACATGGGCACTTATATCCGTCACAGGTTAGAGATGAAATATTCCTGATTGAAATATTCCTGATTTGACTTAATTTTGTTGAGATAATTCTTCTGAATGTGATCGATTTTTCACGGCTGAGACATAAGATCCAGCCTATATATGACAACCTCTCAGAAAATTGGGTCGGATGGTAATTTGGTTCAAGAATTTGCTATGAGAAAATAGTTAAGACAATAATACTAATAGCGTCAGCTTCACCATCAGCTTCCGCTGATGTTGCCAATTGTGACTATGTGCAAGCGGAGAAGGAAGGAGAGAAAGAGGAGGAACAAACATGATGATACCAAGGATGGTGATGATGATGCTCATGTTGATTATTACTTCACTTGAACCTGCAACACATCTTTTCCATCATGCAAATTGCAGTGCATTTCAAAACTGTGATCATAGGATGTATCGCTCTGGATCCCTGCGTCGATTACGATATGATGTGGATGGAATATGGTCGACGAAGCAGCGACTTCAATTCCGAGCACACTGTCACATCAATTTGCGATGCACTTATCCCCGAAGGTGAGCTCAACATCACCCAACTACATGTATTCTAGATAGCAAATTTTAGCGATACAAACATCATTTCTATGTATCGTGGCGTAATGTAGGTCGTGTCACGTCAACTGGTTAACCGACAAATCGTTCACGACCAAATAGTTATTTGTCCAGTGTATTCGGTCAAATATAAGTTGAATTGAATTAGAAGACCCCTCTGCTCGAGGTAGGGAAGGAACAGGAGAGAGATCATCGACAAATGGTTGACGACAAAATAATGATTCACGGAAAAAGGTCCACGACCAAGAAGTGAAACAGAAGTTTGATATAAAGACCCGTTTGCTCGAGGAACTGAACAGAAAGATCAGTCTCTTAAAGGTTTTGGAAAGAACAGAAAAATGGGATATGTTGAGACTATTTCGTACGGATTATACGAATGTTGCATGTGTTATTTTCCAGCAACCTGGTATCGGTTTGAACACGACGCAGGCAACAGACTCATCGAGACACCTGTTGAACCCTGGTACTGCGGAACTCAAGCTCCAATCTGGATGAACGGAACACATCCAACAAGTAACTACGAGAATATTAACTAACCTAGATGTAAATTATACAGTTTTCCCCGCGTACCATATAAAAGTAAGGAACATAACATCATTTCATAGCAAGTAATATCGCAGCAATAACTTTATCTAACAGTTCAGCAAAAACAGTTTTAGGTTATTTTTAAACTGGTGTAATGATGAAATATTAGTTAGGTGGGCAGGTAGCATGTTCCAGAAGGACGGACCATATATTCTTATGCTGTGCTGTCTAATCGTAGTATGTACTCTAATATGGTGATACTTATTAGAGGCACGCGTCTGATGGTCATGGATCTCTATGTTCCTACAAAACCATCGATTGAAACCACTTGGTAATAAGAACCTGTGAACCATGTACATAAACGTTCCTACTCTGAGTTTAATAATTCTTTCTATTGTCAATATCCCAAGACTAGTGAATAAGCTTTTAGTTTGAGCTCTGTAAGGAACATTGCTTATAATACGCACAACGCATGTGCAAAATATCCAAGCAAGTCAATCTAGTGTGATACGCGAAAGCCCTGATAAGGTTGCAATATGACAGATACGAAAAAATTAAGTAATAATATAACGTAAGGAGTATGTTTTTAGACAGAAGGCGTCGGATGCGGGAAATTAACCCAATATTTTTTGCCAATCTCTTGAAAATATGGTGAATATGCTGTTTCCATGTTAACTGGGCGTCTATATGAACCCCCAAAAACTTCGTAGCAGTCACGCAATATTTATGCAACAAAGTAGTTCACAATCAGAGGCTATCTTCCTCCTAGGACTGAAATGAATATAATGTGTCTTTTATTTAGATTAAACGATAATCTGCTTGCTTTAAACCAAGTTCCCACCTTTGCAAGCTCCACATTTAGCCTGTTATACAATTCATGTAGTGATTTATCATACATTCGTAACGTTTGCGAACATTATTAATTTCAGGGCTGATGAAATATGATGAATATCGTTTACATTATAAAAAAAATAAAAACGGGTCCAATATAAAACCCTGAGGGACACCACAGTTTATGTCAAGAATACGTGAGGTACACCCTGCTTAATACCTCTTCCATCTTGGTTGACACAAGGTAGGATAAATAGAAACGTTCGGTAAATATGATGCGCAATGGTAAGGACACCAGAAGTGTTTTGGCAAGTCAGGAAAAACCGTTGAATCTGATATCAAGTTTGTGCAGGCGAGATTAAGAGTGAGTGAAATGAATAAATGAAATGCATTGCTTCATACTACATGCCAACATGAAAGAGTATATGTAGCCAATCACCATTACACATGGCTACTTAATATTATGTATCTGACTGTAAACTAGTATAGGTTTTATTTTAGACACGACCGAAGTAACAGCCCTCGTTTGCGCTACGCATTCTTCTGAAGACTATTGTGGATGGAATGGAACGGTTCGTATACAATTGTGCAACGAATCTGGAAGTGAATTCTTCGTTTACCTACTGGATGCGCCACGTGGCTGTCCACAAGCTTATTGTGTCGACGCCGCGAGCCGCAAGGAATGTATTCCACCTGACATATGGCTTCAAGATGAATTCAAGTGTGGAGGTATGCTATAGTCAGATAGTACTAAAGATTTCAAATTCTTAATAGGTCAGCGCATTCAAGCTGGAGCTCATACAATTCCCTTTGTGATTTTTGTATTTTTTAGCCAGTTTATAGAATTGTCAAATTAACGAATATGCACACCAACTAATTAAAAAATAATTGGCGCCATTCGCAGTTAATGAGTCATTCTGTATTTACATTTATGTAGTTGAATTTATGTGTTGGTTGAAGTATCTTTCAACGGGATTAAACAAATGGGTGAAGTTTCTTTGTTAGACGTCTAGCAACTTTCTTCATCATCATCATCTTGATCGAAGGCCCGTTGTTGTCCAGTGCAACTTTGAATCCCATTTTTAAGTTTTCTGTCGTTGTCTGCTTCTGTCATTGCATTTTATTTCTCTCGTCTATTTCTTTATAAATTGAATAGCTGCACCCTCCCGTTCGACGCTCGCACTTTTCTCATAAAGCAGTTCCAGGCTTGGAACTACAGTATCATAGACGGCGTTGGTTCCAACGTTACCCTGCCTATTTTGGGTTCCTGTTGATCCTTTTCACCTCGCGTGGTGTCCAGTGCAACCTTGAACCCCATTTCCAGAGTTTTCTGTCTTGCACTTCTTCTGTCATTGCATTTTATTTCTTTCGTCCATTTCTTTACTGTGTATGGAATTTTTAGTATTTTCACTTATGGGGCACAGTGGCCCGAGCGGTTTGAGTGGTCAGCCCGTAACGCTCAGTGTGCTCTAAGTGAGTGGGTTCGACTCTCGTCCAGGGTGTCACTGTGGAGGGACCTTGAGCAAGTCCTTCGCGCACAATTGCTCTGCAGTACAACTGCAATTGCGCCGTCGAGGTGTGTGTGCACTTCTGAACTTAAGTGTAAGGATTGCGATATCAAATAACAGCTGTAGCCTATTATGAATGTGGCTGTCCATTGGCTTACTGCAGTCATGTCAAGTAATCATTACATTAATCATGTGACTATGGTATTCAGCAGCCCCCACCCCAACTTCACTGCATTTAGGTGTGAATAGGACTGTATTAGCTCGACAAATCACTGATGATGAAAAACTACCCATAGAGGCATCATTTTGCATTCATTTAACTTATTACTATGAAGGTGAAAAGTGCCCAACCGAATGTGCATTGGGCTGTGTACATACGTCCACGCACATCTACGTTTATCGTATACGAACCTTTCATAGATTTATTAATGGAAGGAACATGATTAGCTTGTTATTCCGCTGGCTATTTCTTATTGGGATATCTAGAACAGCATCAGTGCTATCCTTGTGATGTGTGATTATCGTTTACGAAGTGCATTAGTCTGCAGGATGTGAAGATGTACTAATTATAATAATATCCTATATTGAATATTTTACTGCTACAGTTAAGACAACACCGGCCCCATCGACTACAACATCTCCGAGCTCTGGCTGGGGAACGTGGGGCCCGTGGTCAAACTGTACGAAATCGTGTGACTATGGTATACAGACACGTCGCAGAACGTGCGGTCAGTTGCCATGCCCAGGCGAGGCAACTAGTCAGCAATTATGCGCCACCTCAAATTGCGAAGGTAATATGCACGTAGGGTACAAAGTGCGTCACTGGGAATTTTAATGTTTCGCCATCAATATTTTATGCTGCTCTGTTTGGAAAACTCTTGACTGGCCATATCGCTAATAAATAACGGTTAGATTTCCTGTTCATGTTTTGTTGCTTGTTAATGTTTTCGCTTTAGTGTAGTATTTATGATTTGCCAACATTCTTCTCAATTCATGTTTTCTGCCAATTTTTAGAATATTCTTTTCGGACTTTCATGACATGGTTAGTTTACAATATTAGTTTACATTTTTATTAGTTTAATTTAGTTTACAAAAGGTTTACAATATCCTATTTAATAAGACCATTTGAACATTAATGAACCGTCTTGTTATTAATTACTTTGTGCAGAGCTACCGGAAGAAAAAGACAAAGGAATAGTGCTAAGTCTACTGTCTGCAAATGACGCACAGGATACAATGTTTACGGTTAGTTGACAATAATTATTAAACGTTATATTTCATTATTTTTAAAGAAATCACAAACCTCGAGTCTGTGCACCAGATGCTGGAGTAAATTTAATCTTTAATAAGATTTAAAACGAGAAGTTTGAATCAAACATTGACCTTAAGTTTGCATATCTTTTACATTATATGCAGGTTGTGGCGAATCAGCAGACAATTCACACAATTATAAGGAGCAATATCAATAGCATCTGCTCGCAAAATGTCTCATTGTGTTGTGGATTCAAAATTGAAAGGTATGTTTAATATGGTATATGCAACCAAATATTTAGAGGGCCTAGCAAGCAAATTTACATACTAGCGTTGTTGAATAAGATATTTAAATGGCATAGTCACCCGGACAGTACTTTGATGTTCAGAATGGATGTAAACAACTTGGAGGAAGTGGGACTCCCACAGAATAGTATGCTACGGCATGACACCAATAAGCACTAAAGATGCTTGGAGTGCAATGATGCTATAATTGCCTCCATTGAGCCATATCATATCTGATCGTATCTTTAGAGTTTTATAGCGCCTGTAAAAAAAAACTATGCAAAGGCGCTCTCAGTACGAAAGCACCCAGAAAAAAATAAACGCCTTAAAAGAGCGAAAAGTCGATGGAGTCATTAGTTTAGCCCGTAACGATGGAGGAATGTCATTCCACGCATCAAACGCTCGATGATGAGTCAATGCAGTCTTAGTCCTAGGCACAAAGAGATCAGGACCATCAACAAAGCAGCATCGCATTCTATTGGCACGATATATTCTTATATGTTCTTTGACACCAGTTCAAAAAAAGTTGCAAATAACAATTACAATAAAACTTATTTGTAGACCTAACAATTTAAATGAGCAGATTAGACGTCTGCATATATAACATTTGACACAAACGTCAAAAGTATTTGTATTCTGACATTATATTGATGATTTTAAGAATATACCAAGATGAAAATTGATGTTTTATGTCCTTTGACCGTTTAAATAAGTCTGTGATTTGGTGAGTTTTCGATTTTTCTAGCATTTCTTCAGACTCGATTGAGTTCGTGACGTCTGATGATATCTATGCGGCTAAGGGTTTTCCGAGATCAATTTCAGACGGAACTGTCCAGTTAGTACTCTATGCGTATCTTCCTCCTTTCTTTTTAACCTTTGCACCCTCTTTCTATTCTAGTTATGTTTCTTACGCATATCCGAAATGATATTTGCAAAATAGGCCTATTCAAGTTCTTATTACTTGAATTTCTAAGAAAAAATGACGTCAGTTTGACGTCATTACTGGATGACAGTAGCTAACAAATTTTACGAGTTACTAGATACATATGTCATGATTTTAATGCATTTGGAATTTAAAGAATCTAAGAACATTTGCTATTTATTTTAATATTATAACTACTGGGTCCCTTTTTTCCGGACACAGTGTATAATGTGTATATATTGATATGAGTCTCATTTTACTGTATTTTAAGTTACAAAGTAATCGCCATTGTCAACGATGCTGTTAACCAAGCAACTTGCAAGAGTGCCTCTTTCCAAGCCAGAACCAGGCAGGTTCGGTCAACCGATTCCAACTTTGTTGCATTTGAAGTGATGGAAATGGCAGCTAGAAACAGCGCTCCTGACATTCTTCAGGCAAGTTTACTTATAGCATGAAAATTAAGTTGCAATTAGATTCTTATGTTATGTTATGTCATGTTAGGGTTAGGGTTGTCGGCATCAATTGCTCTGGTAGCCAAAAGATCCAGCTTGTCATTATTAGCGCAAAGTTGTTTTAATAGGTTGTCTGAATAGCCTATATTAGGTTTCAAGGCCCTACATGCATATATTCTAAGATCTTACCTGCGCACATTTAAATTCCTTACTTTGGGGCCCATATATTACTATACTTGACTATCGGGAATGGATAATTGGCTGAAGTGCACTAGTAACACTAGAGATGAGAAGATGGTCAAAGTCTCAAGTGATTCGCCGAGTGACGACTCGAGCTCATTATACTCGTAAGATATTAAAATATCATTTTTGTGTTAGTCAATAAATTAAAAGTAGACCTACTGTACTTAGACCTAAAATTGTCTAGAACATGGTTAACTTCAACTGGCATAGGGCCTACAATTAATTTCTCAAGGCGTTTATGATATTGAAGAGGTACTAATCGAAGACGAAATAATCGACGACCTACTAATCTAGTCAAGTTGAAAACGTGGGCCTACAAATCTTTTCAAGACCATTTAAGATCGTGCATTGACGTAGCTTATAAGTTCAATTTATATGAAAGGTAGCCGGCAGATGTGCGAGACTTAGGCCACCTAAGTTGCAGTGCGTCCATTTTCTTGTTTTTATAGCTGCTTTATCATGTTTTAGAAGCGCTAGGCTGTTGTCATCTAATATGACGAAAATAGGTTTATGTAAATGGCGAGCTGTAAATAGATATTGTAAATATAATTAATGAATGATACAAAAATCGGTATTTGTCAATTGGAAACAAATTGACGACATCGCTATAGACGGTACAATGCAAAGCTCTTTGAAACACTTACGATGGACCTGATATATTTATTTAATGCGCTTAAATGTCAGTCATGTTAGACATGGTAAACGCTTAGCCGTGGCACGGTGACAATTTGTAGGCCTAAAATAAATTTTCCCATTGACGACAACCACTTTTGATGAAATAGTATGACACCCTTGAACGCTGCGTTATTTGGCCATTTGGAGAATAACAGCCCACTTGTAAATGTCAACGCCATTCAAGCACTAATGTTAATGTATGCTTAATTTATCAAGCACATTGTCGATGTACATGTACATGAGTTATACTGTGTCATATATATATATAGATTACGCGAATGAAGTGATTCAAGGTCCACTTAATAGAGCGTAGATGAAGTTCCTATCTTTGACGTTAATTTTGCCACTTGAAAGATAGTTAAGAGCATTACTTCTGTGGTACGAATCTCGACAACTGCTGAAGTGCTTGTTATTACATAGGTGGCCCTGCTAACAGGATTTAGGTCCTATTTGGGTTTTTATTCTTCCTGTTGTACCCAGCTAAAGATTTTTACTGTTTACTGTTTCTGTTCCTTGTTATTCTCATTGGGTGCAATAAAAAGACGTCGCTGTTGTTGATCTGTAAAGATGTTATTAGAACGTATATTTAAACCTGAAAAATTATTTCACACCTTAATTTTACTCAAATTTATTTTCAGGAGACTGGTTTAGCTGTAAAAGATTACTTAGATCCTGAAACTTATTCCTCCGACATTCAAGATGATCCTTGTCCAGTAACCACTTGCATCGTTCCCATTGTCGTCTGCTGTGCTGTTATTCCCGCCATAGCTATTATCGTCGGTTGCATAACTCTACACATGATGTAAGTACTTACAAATTGTCACTTGTATAACTGCAGAAACTGACAGCGTTGCTGATTTTATTCATAACGCGACGAAATGCTATAAGCATTCTTTCAATTAGTTGAAAACTATTCTGAGTTTCTACTGACCAGAAAGTTGCCTACAATGTTCTTCAAAGATTGTTTAACCCTCTTTAGCAGTTTGTTAAAGTAAACATCATTGATCGTTCATCAGTTTCTTGAAAAAATTATGTGGATCAAAAAATATGCCTTATCGTATCTTGCTCTCGGCTACATGCGAGGTAACTTGTTTGTCTCTTAAGTACAAGAACCTCTATCCAATTTTGCTCAATGCCTTGACAAAGCTCTTCACTGATTCAAGATTGGCGTGAGGATAATGCAAGAACGTACGTTTGGTACTAAACGTTTGCCGTTGCTCGGTTCTTCTTCTCTTGCGCGGGTATCCCAATAATAAATGAAGCAGCAACCAAGCTCGGATCTAGGCGTAGGCGAAGTAGGCGCTACGGCGGCAAATTTTGCCATTTTTTAGGGGTGGCATTTCTGTTGAATTCGATTAAATAACTATGCATAGCGTAGGAAATAATATTTTCTAGACCACAATATTCTAAATTACTTTCAAATGTATGTTTTTCAATGAAATAAAATCTATTTTCTCTTGTCAATAAATTATTGTAGTTCATATGCTTCTTTTCATTTTAACGTGCTCAACAAAAATCTTTATATTCGATTTCGATTCACTTTTCAAGTTTTCATCAATTAAGTTCAACTTCCGGTTACGAGTACCTTATTTATCAATATCAGTAAAAAGCTTAAAGTTTTAAATTGAATAGTAAAAGGATATCTAATTAGAATTAAATCCCTTGAATGCGAAAAATATCAGAACCAAATGGCGGATGGTAGAGGGAGGAAGTGTTCTTGAATACCTGTGCAAACGTAACCTTTTTGAATTAATCCATAAGCTCTTCGTAGGCTTAGCACTTCGGATACTGCTAACGTTACGTATCACAGTTGCCAGCGCTTAACGAAGTTTTACAAAGCTGAAGATTATCAAATCATATCTGAGATCACAAATGTCGCAGGTTCGTTTAGTGTGTTTAGCCTCGATTTCGATCGAGAAGAAAATTGCAGAACAACTATAATTATATGGAAGAGATAATTCGGGAGTTTGCAGCATGGAAAGCCAGAAGAGTGAATTTTAAATAAATAATGTGTCATTGGATTGAAAAAATTTATAAAACAATTCTGTAATTTCAGTTTCTAGTTCTTCTATGTCAGACTACGTGCTCAATTGAATATTTTCATATTTGAAATTTCAACGTACACTGCTTTCGTATATTTAGCAAGTTAATGGTGCTCAGAACCTCGTTATGTCTTGTTCTTATTAAATTTATTTGTTGGGGACGGGACAGCAACATTGCATCCCGCCTACTTACGAAAAATTTATAGGACCTGGCCTGGCAGCAACCCTTTGTATGATATAGCTGAATCCCTACAAGAACTGCTTAAATTTTCAGACTCAAGATTAAAACTATAATTAGGCCAACTGTACTGCATAGATCACAGAATGTGTATGATAGCAATAGCTTTATAGTATCGTACGTCTCTTTCATGGAATATGATTGAAGAAACTAGCGCTGCAGTGGTTTGAATTACTTTTGAAATGAAGGAACATTCCGAACCGCAAACCGTCCCATACTGTAAAGTCAACAACCTTCATCAGTTCAACAATACTGTAAAATGCGATGGGTAAGCTATGTTGTACATTAGGCTTAGTAACGCATTTAAAATTGGTTTTCTTCAGGAAGAAGTCAAAAACAGCACCGAGATCAACTTATAAGTAAGTACTCTGTCAGACAAATAGTGCTCTTTAAGCATGAACTCAAACGACAATTCTCTATTCTGTAACATTATACTTTTATAGCCTCAGGCTCATATTCTTTACAGAAATGTGTCGTGGATATCGTAAGATTACTGCTTAATATTAAATGATTAAATATAGCATATTTAAAGTGTTGTCTCTAAAATAGACATGTAGGCCTATAACGGACGCAAATAATACAAACATGGCACATACGTGACGGAATTATTTAGACAAATAAACAGGGAAATTGATTATTGTTATAATTTAATCTACTACAGTCTACTTGTAACCATAACCAAATAATTTTATTGATCACTGACGATTCATCCGAAAAGTAAGCATACAGACAAACGAATGACAGCAATCAATAGGGATGGAGTCAAACCCGAAAGGGATCGTAGTCCCGCTAACCTGGTTGCTTAGGTGATTGTCATCTATGTTAGGCCTAGAAATCTACTACGAGATTAAGAAACAAGCATAAATCGTAAACAATCCAGTATGCGTGCAGCCTAAATTTTGTTATATTGCCGTAGTCTTAGCGAATGTAATCTCTTAAGTAAGTAAGTATTATCTTTAATATGAACGCGTGCAATCGTACGGCATGAACAGCCAAATATTTATCACCCACTGTGCGCATGGCAAAAGCTAAGCAGTAGAAGAGGTTGAGCTAATGACAATAGATGAATCTCATAAACGATTTCATTCTTTTAGATATCATCCTTACGATAAATTCACAGCGGGTAAAGTCATCCGCCCGACTTTCGTCCTACTGAATAATGTCTTAGTTGGCGCAGCCAATGCATTAATCGGTGAGAGAAAACCTCTCAGCATGTTGTCGGAGTTTGCTACAATAGATCACATGGATCATCAAATGATGGCTGATCATAATGGAGCATTCCATTCCGCACCAACTTACGCAAAACAGCATTTAGTCGAGTGCGATGGGCAGCATTAGTAAAACCGTACCATGCAAGAGATGTATGCAGGGGATGTAGTAGGGCCAGTGTGCTGACCCCGACAACATCATAAAGGTAAGCCCCGGAGAAACCATTGGCGACAAGAAGTCAGAATGCATACTTGTTTAAGGACTGATGTGCCCTGTAGCAGACTCGATCGTTAAGCTTATGCTTATCCAGACGTATTCGACAAACTTCAGGACATTATAATTAATTCCAGTTATGTTCTCAAATTTTATTGCAGCAAAGACCCAAACCTTGCAGCACCAAACATGGTTAATCCACACGTCAATTCCGGACAAAACGAGTTCGAAAGTCTGCCAGCAAAGCCATCATAGACCTCAGGCATCAGAATCTATAGTGTAAATTTGATGTGAGCGAAGAAATTATTGCTATCTAATTAATTTGCATCTTCAATAAAGGAAAACTATATATCAGGTAAATTGGTAGAGTTTTCTTCATATATCTCCTACGCGTTCAGTAATGATAGCATTGGCCTATGATCTAAACGTGCATTATTTAAAGTGGCGGCTATTAAATCGGACTGTCCTACTGAATAATACAAGTATTACGTTTTGGGATGTTCTATGTAGGGCTTGTAGGCCTACCCTAATTGTAACTGAATCTTACCACCGTATGCAAGAATTTAAGCATGAAACTTGATTCGTTCATATTGTTTCTCTTGCGGTTTTGTCAATAATTATGATATACAATTTGCCTATGCGAAAAATGCACCACAAAACTGCTACAATATATAGATCCACACGGGCCTGTTTATTTAGTCTAGTTATTTATGCAAATTGTACATTGCACTTTAATAGTGTTGTCTATTTTCTACATAAGCACGTTTTACGACAATAAAGCTTATAATAATTATGTCAACAACCAGATTTGAATGAATGAGTAAAATATAAGGCCTTTTAAAAGTGCTTTGGTTCATTATGAAGTTTATTATAATTATTATATTGCAATATTTGTTGTTTTGGTTCTTAACGTGTTTTGTGTTAAATCTCTTTATATTTTATGATATTTTTGAGACATTTTTCAGTTTATTTGTGTACGCTAGGTTTCTACGAAAGTTTCTATAGTCGTGCTCGTGAACTTTACATTTTTAAACGCAACTCAGACTAAAGTTTGGGGCAGATAGTGTCAAGGATGTTGTCTTCAGATGTTCAAGGAAGAGTCGAATCCAGTTGCCAGATAGCGAAGAGGGATGAGATAGAAGCTAATGAAGGCTGGTTTCAGAGATGGCGAGTAAATCTTGATGGCGAGGCGTTTGATGGTTCATCCATGTAGTAGGAATTGATTAAGAGGTGGTACTTGGTCAATTTTAAGTGCAGTGATTCTGTGGAAATGAGGCAGGGAACAGTGGTTCAGCGACGGTGTGGGAAACTGAGATCGAATACGCGGTACTTAATTAGAAGCACATAATTATTTTTATTCAAGAGCTGCTAATTAAAAACGAATTACAACACTCGAATTGTCTGCCTGTGGAATAACACGGCCATTCGTGTAGGGAGTAGGAGGTCGCTTTAAGTAGCAATACCTTCAAAAGTACAGCATTTTCATTTAAAAGGAGTTTCGTGCTAGATTGTCTGCCTGTGGAATTTCAGGGTCATGTAGGCGTGGGCATAGGGAGTTGTAGGTCGTCTTTATCGGAGGAAGGTACCGGTGCAGAAAGTGACCTAGGCTATTCAGCACTGCTCTAAATAGGCCCACATCTGCCAACTGGCTCCGATGTTGTCGAACGCATTTAAAACACCATAAAAAAGCAAGAGTCCAGAGAGGTCATGCGCCGAAATAATGCGCAAGGCATACACTGATTGTCTTGTCTGACAACATAATTATTCTATTTGTGTCAGGTTCAAAGCTAATACTTCCAGTCATGGAGACCCCAAGATGACCATACTCTTGACCCTTGGCAGTCCCAGCGTCTCCCTCGTTCCTCTCGCCCTGGAGGGTCATGTAGATGAATTATCATCTCTTGCGTATTTTTTATTTAGTCGCAGGTTGCATTTTGGCAGCCCACTCAGACACATGGTTTAGTGCAATCTGAATCGTGTTTGTGTTGGAACCAGGAATTAAATGCGGAGAGTATTAGGCAGAAGTTTCTTAACAAAGACACACGGAAATGGAGGTTAGTGGTGATATATGTACAATGCAAGAAAGAACTTTAAAATAACCGCACCCTGTGAGTGTCCTGTCATTCTATAGATGGCTGTACTCGTGAAATGACAAATGAATATGTCTTTTTGTCTTACACAGATTGTCAGAGGCTGATCGTAAAAGTCTTTAACTCAACATCAGACTGTACACAAAAATCGAGGTTTATGATCCTTGCCAATTAAAATATAATATTACTGACATTAGCCTACAATCAATTTAAACTTCAAGCATCTTAATATTACCGTACTCATCATATTTGTAATAGAATCCGACAATTTCTCTATAATAGACCCATGACTGTTTTGCTTGGGGAGTGATGGGGACCCTGAAATTCTGTCAGCGAGTTTGACCACAACCATAATTTTATATGCCTCACTTAATCCATAGTAGGCCTACAGAATCTGCAGGCTGAAATGATCGGATATATTATATCCACTAAATACTGAATATACTTAATCGTTTTTGTCGAATGAAATATGACAATTTAAAATGGTGCACGAGATTGTTCTTCATGAAAATGACAATCCATTTCAATCAATTAATCAAATTATTTTACTTACACCTTTTAATGTACAAAAGTTACACATCTACTTCACAAAATGGCAGCAAATGGGGAGTCCAGAAGGGTCGCAAGACCCCCCAAGTAGGGTCACCCTCACAAGTTACAACAGTTCAGCTTAGCGCAACAGCGTGTCATACACTAAATAGGAGTCACAGTTTATAACTAATATCTTAACTGACATCTTAATCAACGACGAACAGTGGCTTGTTAAAACCTTAGCAAAATCTTAATAGCTCATTCGCACCAGGTATGAATGACTGTAGGCTTGTTAGTTGCCTGCTACCCTCTGGAATCCCGTTCCTTGTAAGTGGACTTCGATCTGGACCTCAATGCAAAAGATCTTGTATTGTCTTAGCAAATACAGCTCGATAATGATCCTCTTGTCTTGCTGCATATTATATGAGTGAGTATCAGCTGAAGTGCTAAAATAGTTAGTTATCATATATCAATGGTTATCGCTCATATGTAAATTTTTACATGAATAGACCTAACTGAAGTGAATTTGCTTGATGAATGTTTAATATGTTAAGCTTAATAAAATGGGGTTGAGTGTGAGAGATAGGGGATAAGCGTGCTTTTATTCTGACAGCCCTCTTTTGAAGAATAACTAAATTATTATGTAGTGCAATGTAGGACATAATTTTATATAACTTTATTTGTAACGCTAGAGAGGGACTTTGACACTGGCTGTTAACTGCCCGTATTGTTCAATTAATCTTGCCGTAGTTTCATTTAACGTAAAATAATGAAACTGCGTTTAGGTAGGTAAGCTATTATCAAACAGTATACTGAGTTTTATTCTGCGATGTCATGTCAAAGCCGAAAGATAAAGCAAATTTATACAAGAAAGTTGTCTTCATACAAACTATTGTCTTGTACTACAATTAATAATCATTTGAAACCTTTTTGTTTCATGCTGCTGCGGATATTTCTTGCGATAATCTGGTGCAAGCTACACAGAAGTTATGGCGTTTTTCACAATTATATTTTCACTTGCCAAAGGGTGTTTCTTGTCAAAGTTTGACAAAATTCCCTCAATTAGCACGTTATGTGTAAGCAATAAAATGATTAATGAATGCACTACTAAATTTTAAGAAGGATTACCATTATTCATCATAAAAATGTTCATTGTGAAAATTTTTTCAATCAAATGTTTCTACTGAAGTATCTAAAATGTTGCACAATTTAAGTAGGCCTACGATGAACTTGCTTCAACCCATTGCTATTTTTTCTGATGTAATGCTGCGACGATGACATTTCGTAAGCGGCCGACTGATAACAAACTATTCCCGATGTCGAGCTTCCAGTAAATGGATAATTTGCCGCTGATATATACTTCATCGCTGGATCTGTGTTTGAACATATTGGATACGTGGTGTTGCAGCCGCATGTGGTCGCCTCATCATTGAAAGTGGAAGAGCATTTAGGCTGTACGCTGAAGTAACTTAAATTATCCAGAATTCTGAAAAAAGTGACATAAACACAGGATAGCACATGCAAGCGGCATCACATTCATGGTCGCCCGCACAAAGGGTGCCCATGGATACCATCCTGGAAAAATGAAATCCCTGCATACCTTAATATATTGAAAAGCCAGAAACGTTATTTTTTTTTAAATTTGAATGCATTTGGTCTTCTATATGTTGACCTACTACTACAATTCTCACTGTCTCACATAAAACGAGCAACCAAACGGACCTATTTCAATAATCTCACTATATTAATTAGATATGCCTCTATTTATTAGATTTGACTCAACCCATCAAAGAGCGAATGTATCTGGCTGGATACTCAACAACAGCTTACGAAGCGAGTCTTAGCCGCCAGTACTATTGATTTTCCCCGTTTCCACCTAGTATTCTGTTGACCGAGACCTTGACATCATTTCTTGCTCCTCATATTCACCTTATGATTCGTAAGTAAAAGTTTCGTCAGCTCCGCTCTGTTGCTCGCTAGCTAACTCGGGACGCCACTGCAACACTTAACCACTCCTTCATCATTGTCCGACAAGATTACTACTGCTCGCTCTATTTAGGCCTCCCAGCTGGGAAGCTGCGGAGCCTGGACCGGGTCCTGCGTTCAGCCGCACGTCTTGCATTCCAAAATTTGGTACTTAAGACAGCTGCTTGACTGATAGCTTGCTTTCCCCCCATTACTCTTGCATTTCTGCCTTTATGTTTGATGAACTTCATTGGCTCTCTCTCCATGCTCGCATACAACTTAAAATTCTCCTTATGATCTTCAACGCTCAGCGGGGTCTTTCTTCGAGTTACCTGGTTGACGTAATCCATCGGCCTCATACAGCTTCTTCCCTCTATCCAATTTGCTAGTCCATTAGACTTGACACTTTGGTTCCTCGTACTAGCTATGACTCAGTCTCGATCCTTTGCTTCAATTGGTATCTTTCTCTGTCTCTCTGTCTCTCTGTGTCTTTCTGTATATGTCTGTCTGTCTCTCTTTCGTTCTGGAACGTGCTATCTCCTTCTGTTCGTTCCAATATTCTATCTGGCAGTCTCTCGTTCTCCTTCGTTTTAAATTTCTCAAGATCTTCTTCTCGCGGAGTCTTAATCTCTTCTGGACGCTGACAACTTAATCGTGTTAGGTTAAAAAGGAAACACGTAACTCAAGTGAAGACGGTTCTCATGTTTTTCATATCTTACTTGAATTGTTCGAGATTTGTGGTGGAATCGTCAACTTGGTTGCCGTTGCTGTTCCCACACATAGACGCATGATCAGTTTTACCATGATACTCAGGCGGCAAATAAGCATACACGTTGAACCATGGCAATGTTGCATCAACTTCCACTCTAAGTCCGGAAGGCATTCGAATCTAAATGCGCAAAAGAATTGCATTACACATCCCATTTTATTTCATAAATATTTTCTAAATTCTGTCATTCTCTGGGACTAGGCAATACGTCATTGTTCGATCACTATTACAGCCAAGGTCATCATAAATTTTATGTAATGTTAACTTTAATTTTTGCAGATTTCTTAGCGCTCACGAAAGCCACGTCAAGAAAACCAGCTTACATGTACTATTCGGCGCCATTGCAAATCGAAACCGGAATAGCCAAGCTTCACCTGTTTTTCCGGGCACCCCGACAAAAGAGCGCCTGACAAAAGAGCGCCTGACAAAAGAGCGCCGACAAGAGAGCGCCCGACAAATGAGCGCCCGACATACGGGCGCCGAACAATGTTCTAACGCGGGTTTCATTTGCCTTCGTAGCTGAATAGATGAAAAGAATTCTGTCTAACTTGCCACTGGATTGATGTTCGGAATGTCGTTTAAATAGAAACGGGAATGATAAAAAGGTTTCAGCCTAAATAGAAGTGCGAATGATGGGAAGATATTTTATTTAAATAAGAACCTGGATTGATGAAAGCAATTTTGTATAACTAGAGGCGCTGGATTTATGAAAAGAAGGCAGTTTAAGTGGGAGCGATGATATGTTTCTGTCTAAATGGAGGCGAGGGTCAAGACAAGACTTTAACTAGAGGGTAGATTCATGAAAAGCTGTATGCTTAACTAGAAGCTGGATTGGTGAATAGAATTCGGTCTCACTTGAAGCTAGATTGATGCATTCCCGTTTTCTTAAAAGGCATTATTTTCATCATTCAAGTTCAAGTCTTACATAATTGATTTTAATCGATTCTGCTTCAACAAGCATACAACCCTTTTCATCGATCGAGGTTCTATTTTAACGGAATTCTTTTCATCAGTCCTGCTCCTGCTTAGACGAAGTGTGGTCGACGAAATGTCTGTAAATGAATTGTCGTGGAACCCACAAGAGCGTTCAGCGCCCTAATGGCGGGAGCTCTTTTGTCGGGCGCTCTTTTGTCGGCGCTCTTTTATCGGCACTCTATTGTCGGCGCTCTTTTGTCGGCGCTCTATTGTCGGGCGCTCTTTTATCGGGTCACGGTCTTTCCGGTATCAGGTCTCATAATAATTCTGTGAGTAATGTCCTTGCCAAATTTTATGTTTATATCACATAATACACAATCACTCGACATATCAGAGCTGTACCGCTGCACTAATGAGCGTTGCTTAAAGCAAGATAACCCATAACAGTACCTACATGTATACGGTGACTGGCCAAAATACTCGTACCTAAAGAACGTGTTTTTTTAGTAGTAAGCACAAGGATTGACTCGATGTAGAAAGTAGTTAGTAACAATTTAGATAAAGCGTCTAGCACATAGTTTTCGCTTACGCTAAACATCAGACCCGTTCCATCGACATAAACTGCCGAAGAATCTGCTGGGTCTTGGGAGAGAAGACGGACTACTGTTGGATTCCTCTGAACAGTGCTACTCCATTCTCCTGCTTCACAAATACTGATCCTCCATGCGCTGTTACCTTCACGAACAATGACGCCGCAGTTACAGGCAACTTCTCCACCATTACATGCTTCTTTTCGGACCTGGATCTGTAAAGAAACATCATGCCTTGGTTAAATCACAATTCTAGAATATAGCTGAACATGCGATAAGGATTAAAGGACATTTGATAGCCTTCGTATTATATACCATGAATGAGAGCGGTGCTGTAGTGAACATAAAAAGACTCGTCAATCTGTCTAGATTGCCTCACTGTGGGGGGGGGGTGATTATTTGTCATCAAGAAAAGTTATATTTATTATCACATTTTCTTCAGAAAATGCACTTTGATGCCATGAGTCCAACCATTACTTCAGTTATGAACATGTCATTGCATAAGAGATAATTTAGATCCATGCTTGCTTATGACGTGATTATAAATAGTTCATCCACTGCTTTTAAAAGAAATCTTCCCTCGATCCTCAGGATCAACATAACAGACGCATCTCAATCCTGAATTTTATAATTTTCGAACATTGTAGTCATGATTTGCAGAGAAATTGATCTATCGTTTAACACCCCCATACATGTAATCACCCAAATTGAGGAGAATAATAATAAATAAATAATAATAGTTTCATTCACCAGAATTCGTAATTGCTATTGCAAGAACTAAGGAAATTTGAGTGCTTTCAGACTTTGAAAATGGATCACTTAATTGTTGAGTTGGCAGGCGCTTCTCGTAACTTGGACGATGTTTTCAATTGCCATGTATCTAACTGTAACTTGTCGTGTAAGATTGTAAGCAATGTAGGCCTATGTGAGTCACCATGAAAATAACATGAGTGTTGTAACATTGAATGTTGTGACATTGTTGGAATCAGGCGCATATTGAGACCACAGGCCCGCTGAACTCCTCAACTACTGATTTTATTAACGCAATTGGGGCGCGTATCTCTGCCATTAGTGGCGATAAGCGTGAGGCTTCTTTTCTTTTCCAGCGTTTATCTACCTATATTTGATGCTATAATCTTATGGCCTTCCAGGGCACTTTTACCTCACTCCCATCCGGATAACGATTTTAACACTTAAATAATCTCTAAGTTCTTGGGGAATGAAGTACCTCAGGGCAATTAATTATAATAATAATAATAATAATAATAGTACTAGTAAAAGAATTTCATTACGCTTAGCTCGCCATCATCGGCGCTTACAGCATAATGAGAATAATAATAATAATAATAATAATAATAATAATAATAAAAATAATAATAATAATGTAATCTAACTTCAATGTTATTACTGGCTTAGTTATGATTTCAATGAATATTGGATCGATTGGATGTAGTCATGACTAATTATTTTGGTTGAATGTAAGTTGCACGTTTCTAATTGGACATTGCATTTTTCATATAAATGGCTGAATCTGTATTGAGTTACGAAATTGTACCTCCAGGAGTTGATCGGGGTTTATTGCCTTCACGAGGGAGAAATCTTCAACCAAATAGTTGTTAAAAGAGCTGAAATAAAAAAATATTATTATTATCTCGTTGATCATCAACTCATGAGAAGTATGCTGTTCCTGCAACATATGTCTCTTCTGGCATCCGGCAAAAGAGCGCCGACAAAAAAGTGCCGACACAATTGCACCGTCAATTTTAAATAGAGGCTGGACTAATGAAAACAATTATAGCTTAAATGGAAGCTGGATTAATTAAATGAGTCGCGTTTATTTAGAAGCTGGATCGATGATAGAAATGCTGTTATAATAGTACTCAAAGCTGGAACGTTGAAACGAATTCCGTTAGAAGGCGTGCTGGATGGATATGAAAAGAAATTGGAAAATGGAAGGAGGATTGAAAAAAGGAATCGTGCAATCCAGCTCCTATTATTGTTAAACAGGGTTCTATTCATCAATCCCGCCTTCATTTGAACGGCATTCCTTTCATAAATCAGACAGAATAATTTTTTTAATCACTCCAGCTTCTAACTAAATAGAAACTTTTCCCTCATTCCCGCTTCCACTGAAGCCTAGTAAGTCGACTCTTCATCAATTCAACTTCAACTTATATGTAAATGTTCTTCCGTTAAATCACTCTTATTATGCTCAATAATTAATGCTGACAATTTGTCTCTCCATTTGGAACTCTCTACCTACGTACTCGTACTTTCAACTCTTGTAGCAAGACTGTCGTTCGGTCTGAAGGGCATTTCAAATCACGACTGACTCGTATCGAATGCGTCTGCTTCATAATAATGCCAGGTCCCAATTATGAATATAATTACAGCCTAACTCTTTGCAATCATCTCACCGTAAAAAAGCAATATAGTGACTTTAGATAATCGGAGGAGAGTCGATGAATTGAAAGCCGTTTGAAACGCAGATAACCGACCAGTGATATTGGGACTTGTTAAATTGATGGACAAGAGATTATAGAAAGTAAGAGAGAAATGATTTGTTTGAAGAACAAGGTCTTTTTAGATACATGCATGCGCCATAAAAGGAATTATTACGCTAAGATTGCAATCGATTAACTTGGATAATGATCCTATACACAAATCAGCCAACATCACTTTCAGATTCTCAATATATGCTGGCTCCCTCATGTTCGGATTGGGCGTATGGAGCGGGTTTTGCGTGTGGCTGCGCGACTGATTGGTGGGATTCCCAGAACAGGTCAGGTATCCGAGTACATGCGGGATGTCCTGCACTGGTTGCCTTTACCCCAGCGCATCTAATTTAAGGTAGCTGCCTTAGTTTGGCGCTGTCTTGGTGGTACTGCGCCTGCTTATTTGCAGCAGCTATGTCGCCAGTAGTGGTCGACGGCCACTTCGCTCTGCATTTCATGGCGACCTGATCGTCCATTTTACACGCACTTCCATAATTCGGAATCGGGCTTTCTAGGTAGTGTGACCTACCATCTGCAATGGACTTCTCGTAGAGCTCCGTCTCCTACCTAAGAACTCCTCATCTTCATTTTGCGCCTCTCTTAAAACTGTCCTTTTCAGCCGAGGGTTAGGCCGGGAGCGCCTCTGAGTGAATATCTTGAAAGGGCGCTATATCAAATATTTTTGGTTGATTGATTGAGATCATAATATGGACGCTTGAAGTCTGAATAAATAGGACTAGATTATAACGCTAATAATACAGTACGTGTCAGTGTAAATGAAGGCGATAATTAAGGCAGCAAGAATCTGTAATACTCACACGCCATCAAAGGTAAGAAGATGATCCGCAACTGAATCTGTAACTGAATCGCATCTTTTATATGTTGATTGTTGTGGAAGAATGGTCATCTGTTAACAAAAAAGCGTCAACTGTTATTGCAAATTATTTGCATACTGAATTATTATAAAAGTTTGCAGCAGTTCAGAAGAAACAGTCAAGGCGGTATAAATGCGTACACAAAATAGGCTCAGCTTATGCTAGAAACTTTGGAGACTTTGTGCCCTATCACTTAAAACAGGTGGCATTAGATTAGCTCTCTATAGAAGACTGTCGGGGTGTCGTCTAAGAAAATGAGCACCCAGTAAAAAAAGAATACAAAATGGTAAAATGATACTCCAGGCGGGATTAGATTAAGAGGGTTAAGACTCTCGTGTCTCTATAAAGACTGATGAGAATGTATGCGAAGTTGAAGCGCAGACGTTGCCACATCAATCCTAAACATGAACCTCTAACTTGCTTTTACGTTCGGCAAAGGATGGGTGGTTCAGTGGAGCCAAGCTCATCCGTATGCAGCAATCTTGTGGAAAATATTCTGTGCTTTGCCCTTTGCAAAATAATTACTTGTCGTATTTGTATAAAATCGCAATGATACCTACACGCAACTTAGGCAGTGCCAGTCCCAAGCCTGTATAAAGGAGGAGGGCGACGCTAATGATCTATGTTATCACACAACTGCAACTACCACCACCACGTAATAGAAATCACATTCACACTTCTATCGTTGACCGTCTATTCAGAAACCAAAGGTCAGAGAAAGACCGTCAAGTGGCCCTACACTTCAAGGTTATCCTGTAGTCGTACAATGTTATACCTTATTATGTATTCTGTGATCCCGAAAACTTATGACATACATGTAGATACCATGAACACCAGCGTGATAGCACCTACGATACCAAAAGTCAGCCATAACAGAGCAACGACCCAGAACTTTAAGTCTTGTGATGATTATGATTCTGTTGGATCTTAACAAAAGAAACTATTTTTGAATATAATTTTTGATTGTCCCGAAATGTTAGGGATAAATGCTTTTAATTTCTTAACTGGTTAAACCCTACCATTAACACAAGTAACTTTCGCGTAGAGCTCTGCGCTCTTCTGCTAAAGGTGAGTTTCTGGTGTCCAGAGCCCTCTCGTCGTTAATGCTACGTCGAGCTTTCGCAGTGGTTGGTTCATCAACCTGGAATGAGTTGCCTGTTGCCCTCGGTCTTCCCCCTTACAATGACCTGCCTACTTTTGTTAGCTGCTAAAGACATTTTTTTGGCCGTGGCTGGGCTGGACGCACCTCTGAATAGTTTCCCTTGAAGAATCGCTATATAAATTATCGAAATGAATGAATGAAATATAATGATAAAGCTGGGTCAAATATGTTCGCTAGATGCAAAGATGCTACCAAGAGAATGAACAGGCATACTGGAATGCAAGATCACTTTCCACGCTGCGGAACCCATGCTGTCGTGGGCGACATTCAACCACCTCCTTGTAAGTGGCCTGGCTAGACACTATTCCGATGCACCGTCCTTCACGAATTCTTCGCCTCAAAGGTACTTTCAATCCGCGAGGCTACTGCTTGGCTCAACGCCGCAGTCTTTTCCTTCAACCGCCAGCAGTTTGTCCGTCCTGAGTCCCATTTCTAGTAATGAGCAGAGGCGAGTTATCCTTCCCTCAGCTCCGAAAATTTGCTCACTTGATTCGCTTCCCACATTCCGCCTTCAAGAAAATGTGGATCTTCTTCTTCCTCTCCTCACTATTCGCTGCACCCGTTCTATCCAGAAGGGCATTCTCCTGCCATTGCAAAATAGTCCATAGTGGATCTAGTTCACTAAAATGAGGTGGGCTCAACTAGTCTGATTCAGCAAGCTTTGGACCGATCGCAACCGTTTCCTTTCTGTCTAAAATTTTAGAAAAGATTGTTGTTTATCAACTTATTGCCTATTTGAAAAGGAATGATCTGTTCCCTGTCTGTTAATCGGTTTTTATCAACGGCCACTCTACTGAGACCCTTCTGGTTCGCCTACTATTAGATATACAATTATACATGTATACATTGGCTATCGATAGGTCGCATGTGATTCTTCTGGCAGTGCTAGATTTCATCGCCGCTTTTGATGGTGTGGACCGTGACATTCTCATTAGGCGCCTCTCTGTCTTCTTTTGCATTTCTGGTAACTTCCTTAATTGGCTCAATTGACTTCTTCGTTCCTTCTCAGTTGTCTACAAACCTAGTAAATCCTCATGGTTACTTGTCCCTCTTAGTTTGGTCCAGGGATCGGTATTGGGTCCCCTACTCTATATCATTTACATGGCCGTATGTGCGGAAGCATGAATATGGTTCTACGTCTTTTGATCTCCCGTCAACTGATCCCCTCGTCAATTGATCCTCTGCCTATCGAACCCCTTCCCATTGAACCCACCTCAATTGATACAACATTTATGTTCCACTTGCGACCTTCTCCATTTATGAAATTTAAAAATGATATTAAATGACAAAAGCGTAATTCAGAGTCCTAATATGATTAATTTTGAGCATAAAATTCTAAGCATGAGTGTCTATGCATGGGATAAATGAGCAATTGCTCGGAGATGTAACAGAATCGCCGACTGGCCGTAAGCGTTTACAGCGCGGTTGACACGAGCCTCAAGCAAGCGATGTCGTTTCGTTGCCTGATGTTCCATACCGACAACTTCGCGTAGAAATGTATAGTCCGTCCTGGACGAGTGACACGAAACCTGGACGAGTGGCATGAAGCCTGGGCATTGCTTTGTTATTTCACAAATCTGTAAACTCAATCTTCTGTTTACTAACGGTCTCAGCTACAAGTCTGTGATGCGCAGCCTAGAGATTCATTTAGGACGAATAGGCAGAGGATCAATTGACGTGGGGTCAATTGACGGGGGATCAACTGACGGGGATCAACTGACGCGATACCATGAATATTGTGGTTTGCAAGTCGTGCCTTTCTTATTTGTGACCTACTTTTAAAAAAACTTTATATAACATCAGTTTAAATACATATAAATATTATAATATAAAATAGGCCTATACAATTTATGTATAGATTATCATACACAGCGACTCTGATTTTTTACTCAAAATCCTTGTAAAATAACAATTACGACAACAAACAGCCGCTAAACAATAAAACACTTAGAGCTGCTATCAGAACATTGACGAAATGATGATTCCCATGTATGGTGTATACCTGAGCACCCTAAATGAATGCGTAAGCTTACTTTGACTGTTGGGATCACGTAGTCATGCCACAGCGACCGCCCACCAAAGAACGCTTGATCATCAGTGTATGGCATGAAGACTAGAGCGAAGGTTTCTGCAGTTTGTGTGGTTGGCGGAACAAAGTAAACGGGCAGTGTAACTGTGTCTTCACCTCTCCACGTTATGAAACACTCCGGGGTTGATGCATTATATCGCTCCATGCGGAACCTGTAGTAGCAACAACTGTCTAGAGATTCCTCTGGTACATTGACACAGTGATGACATGTGAACGGAAGAGTTGATTGAAATGTAACGTTGTGGGTTGGACCATTAGTCAGACTGATATTGTAACTGTCGACTGGGCTCTAAGATAGAAAAAAACAGATTCACAATATTCAGTTGGAAATGTAGTTACATTAAAACGTCAAATTATAGACCTAGGTGAAATAGGCGCTCAGTTTATTCGCGCTATTTCACGCTGTCAAATGTCACAATTCAATGACAAACCCACGCCTTTATTTGATATCGCTGCTATCCACATATTATTTTCTGAATTGCTTAGTGTTCCTATAGAACTATCGAAAGGCTACAATTTTTATTTCTTATTGAAGTCATTGAAAAATCACTGTTCGTTGTTACGACACGCAGGGACCTCAATGGGGTGCAATTGTAGTTCATGAGATATTCGTTTATTTAGAAATAACACGATCATTTTATAACGCAAAAATGCTTACATCTGTAACAGTGATCAATAAAAGTAGCTAGAATTAATATCAAAGTAGTATGTTTCATTCATTCATTCATTACAGAGATTTATATAGCGATGCTTCAAGGCTACTACTCAGGAGCGCTCCCGACTCCAGCACGTTAAAAAAGAACAGTTTTAAGGTAAGTATAAAATGAGTCTGAGTGGACCCTTGGTGACAACCGCAACGCCAAAGGGAGCATGTTCCGAAGCGAAGGGCCAACCACTGAGAAGGCACGATTCTGTTTGGTAGTTGTACGGGCAAATGGGACAATGAGCATGCCTCGCTCAGTAGAGCGTAGATATCGGCGACCCAGTACACTCAAAGTATAGTAACAGAGATCGCGAAGATAGGCAGGGGCGAGACCTAGCAAGGACAGCCATACCAAAGAGATGATACGGTACGAGATACGCTGTTGGAGGGGGAGCCAGTGGAGCACATCCAGCATATAGCCGGATACATGGTCAAATTTAGGAATGCATACAACAAGATGTGCAGCAGAACGCAGAACTAGCTCCAGGCATCGCAAACGCCCAGCTGGAAGGCCTGCATAGAGTGAGCAACAGTAATCCAGTCGGGCAGTAATGAAGGCGTGAACAAGGGTAGCTGTGGCGTCTGAAGTTAGCGAGCGGGAAAGAGATCGAAGCTGACGCAACTGGTAGTATGAATCACAGCAAAGACGGTGAATATGAGAGGTAACGGTGGTCTAACATGACTCCAAGGTCCCGGACAACAGGGAAAAATGCAGAGGGGGAAATCAGCAGTAATGGCTGTTAAATCAAGTTTCATAAGCTGCTGGCGAGTGCCCAGCCAGATAAATTGGGCTTTTTTGGCGGTTTGACGCCATCCAAGTCTCGAGGGCATCTAGCGTTAGGTTCATAGCCCTAACAGCAGTAGAGGCATTAGAAGCCATGCAATGTAAGTAGGCTTGGACGTCATCAGCGTACAGGTGACCCAGCACAGCCGTGACATTAAGAACAGAAGCAATCTGAGCAGTGTAGATGACATACAGAAGGGGACCTAGCACAGAGCCCTGAGGAAGACCATTAGGGGCAGGGACCCACGTGAACCTGGAAGACCCATGAACCACTCAAATGGAGCGCTCCCTGACAAATGAAGCCTAACCAGCTAAGAAACTTATCAGACAGTCCAAATGAAATCTCTTACCGATTAAGCTTATGTTTATTTTTATGTATAATGTTCTGAGTATAAATTGAGAGTCGCATGAAATGTGTGCATAGGCCTACTACGTGTAATCATAATTATTGTATGCAAATCACTAGCTCAGGCTGCTCGCACATGCACGAGTGTACAAAAAAGCACGAGGGCGTGCGTGTATGTATTTATGCACGTGTTTATAAATAGGCCTGCATGGATGTGTGTGTGTTGTTGTATTAATTAATACATGGGCATTATAACGTATTATTTTTCAACCTTATAAGTTGCGTAATATTTGGCGACACTCGCCATGCTCGAAGTAGCATCTCCGTTGCCTTCCCAGTAGGACTCCACTTGGCAGGAAATCTGTAACACAAAAGCACAAATAACTTATTTCATCATTTCAAATTCTGATGATTTGAACTTGAAGAACTATTCAGTTTCAGATGAAAATTAGAGGAACAGACTGAATGTGAATTTATTAACTAAAGAATTCATAGTATTGAACCATCTTTATTCATTAATTTTACATAATGGGGGGATCGAAAGATCCATCCATCGTATACGTACAATTATAGATACAAATACATCAAAATAGTATGCAGCAGATCAATGGATCTCAAAAACAAATGATAACGAAAAACAAAAATGAGCAGGCTTAGCTTAGCCAGCAGTAGATATAAGAAAAAATAAAGAACCAGAAAATCTAGATATGTGGGACTAGTCATGTAAACGCACAAAAGACTGATTAAGGACACTAGTTGACGAAACGGCAATTGGAGTGTTGGAGATATTAGATTAGATAATCTTGAAGCCACAGTGAAAGAATGCAATCTATTCGAATATAATCTGCAAACTGTATACGCGGTTAGAAAAGCCCAAATGCCACAATCGATGGTTTATGCAAGAAACGTTATAAAGACGTCGTTATAATAATAATAATAATAATAATAATAATAATAATAATAATAATAATAATAATAATAATAATTTCGGGCTGGGACTTAAAGATGAGTCCCTGAGGGTGGCGGTGGGTTAGTGACTTGCATTACCCGTCTGTTTACCTCATTGCTGTCCATGCGGTGCCCTGGTCGAGGGAAACGGATATCACGGTCTCTCATGTGGCCTGGGACGCTGGCCCAGACACGCGGCCCTGAACGACCTCATTTATAGGAGTCTAATCCGTGTAGGGATCCCCACTGTCAAAGAGCCGATGGGCTTGACCCGATCTGATGGAGAAAGACCAGACGGACTCACTCATATACCATGGCGGGCGGGGCTGTGTTTGATATGGGACGCGACAGTGTCAGATACAATGGCAGTGTCGTATCTGCCAGCAACATCACAAAGAGCGGGCGCAGCGGCCGAGAGGACGGCGAACCTCAAAACTCAGAAATACGCCGAGCTAGCCACCAGGTACGTCTTCACATCGGTGGCATTCGAAACCTCTGGCCCCATCAATTCCGAAGGCCAAAGCTTCCTTTCAGAACTGGACACAGACTGAGCGCCGTCACTGGGGAGCAGAGGGAGACGATTTTTCTCTACCAGCGCATCTCGACGACTATTCAACGCCACAACGCAGTTGCTTTCAAGAGAATTTTCGCTGCTCAGGAGTCCAACGAGTAGGGCTACTCTGGACGAAATCACCATTAATTTACATTGAAGACCCTGATGAAATATTTTGATAATAATAATAATAATAACAATAATAATAATAATAATCATAATAATAATAACTATAGTAATAACTATAATGATAATGATAATAATAACAATATCTACGGGTCTCGAACTCGGTTCTTCAACTCTGCGTCCCAGTGTGGTCACCACTACTCTACGGCTCCTGGATGGATTGGGGCACATGAAAAGAGAAATGCGCTAGATGTGGACGTTTAACGATATATGTATTTGTGAAAAATTGATTCAATGCTCAGAAGGAATCCAAAGATGCTTTGATGCATTTAGCTTGTCTTGTCTTGTCTTAACCATCCTCGATCCGAGGGTTGGTCGCTTCATGGACAAGTCTACTCCTCCATCTCTTCCTGTCTTTCGTCTTCTTTAGTAAGTTGTCAAGTGGTCTACCGGTCCATTTTTCCACATTGTCTATCCATCGTGTCTTTGGTCTTCCTCGTTTTCTTGCTCCCGGTGTAGTGCCTTGCATGATTTCTTTTTCTAGACAGTATCCCTCTTTTCTCATCACATGTCCAAAGTATGTTAATTTCCTCCTTTTTATCAGATTAAGTAGCTCTCGTTCCATGTCTGCCTTCTCCAATACCCACTCGTTTGTTTTTTTTGAGTCCATGATACCCTTAGAATCTGTTTTATGCATTTCATCTCAAAAGCTTCAATTCTTTCTTCATCTCTTTTCTTGATGGTCCAACTATCGCAGCCATATGTAACCACCGGCCATACCAATGCTTTCACTAGTCTCACTTTGTTGGTTAACTTTATGCTGCGACTCCTCCATATTTTCTTCATCCCTATCTGAACACTTTGTCCTTTTGCCATCCTTCCTCTTATCTCTCTGCTACACTCTGCATCTTCTGTTATCAATGATCCCAAGTATTGAAACATATCCACCTGCTCCAGTCTGCTCCGTTTCAAAACGATGTTGCATGTTTGACCATTTAGCACTTTATGGTTATGCAAGTGTGCATAGGCCTACATGTATAGTCTTACATACACACATAGGTATTTACATAGCACAGCAAGGCGTTATGCTGGTAGGCCTTTGGTAGAATAGTAAATGCTTCTTCTTTGGTGGTAGTAGAGATCAAAACAACATTGTAAAATATTAACTGAAAGCTAATTTCAAGATGATTAATATCCGAAAGTTCTAGGGCAGATTCAACAATGATAGCAGTCTCAAATAAGTTTCGTGTTCGCGACAATCACCATAATCAGGAATGCTGACACACAAAATTATAACTTTAAATTTCATTTTTAATTAAGCTCGTCACTGGAATACATCAAACAACCTGGTAAAAGTGGCCGTGAAACAACGATCGAAAGTGGATTTTACCTCCCTTCCAAGTCGTCCTCTCAGATGGAATTCAGTCAATATAGCAACTAAGCTACTGTTTGGGTATAGGATGATCGGTTGAAGCCGTTCCGGGGGTGGATTTGCATCTTCATCAATGAACTCTAATGGTTGTCCGTCAAACAGGAACGTTACACGGAATCTCGCGTTAGAGTCATTCGGTTGTCGAGCATAAAGGACTTCGCAGGTGAAGTAAATGAATGCGCTTGGATTGTCACCGCCGTTAATGTTAGGTCCAGAAAATATTGGCAACTCCATTACTGGGAGATAATCTGCAATACAAAGCTGTATGCAGTCTAAGTGTGTATGTATTTGAACACTTATAGAGCGTCCTGTATATAAGAATCTCACGACAGGCATAATAACATGTGCTATCTTCCGTAGATCTAGAGGATTGCGACGATTTAGAAGCATCTAAAGGGTCATAAACTTCGTCGAATGCGACGAATCATAACAATGGTCGCCATTTTGATTATAGCCCTATTCGAGAATAGCGGAATTACACTTACGGTAGGCCTATGCCAGAAGTAAATTTGTGTCCAGCGTAACGCACAATTCCCGCCTCATGCATAGCAGTTTGACGCTCTTCTCCGGCGAAGGCCAGTTTTATGTCAGAGGTAAGAGGTACACCTTGGCTATGTCAACAACATGCATATGGACCCAGAGCAGCTTACGTTTCCGTGCGAGCGGAGAAGGGGTGACTAAGGAGCGATGGCAAAATTTTCGAGAGGATTACCTTTATTTTACTTATTACCTTATATGCACGATCTGACCATGAGGCGAATTGTGAAGGTGCAGTGCGAAAGTCTTCCCAGTAGAGTCGCAAATAGAATACTCAAAATAGTAACTCTAAATTTCAAAAGGGCTTCTATAACGTGCAGGCACCAGTTTATTCCTTAGCGCTGCGTCGTATCTGCGGGTTGTCCAGAGATCGATAACCAATGGAGTATGAGCAGGCCCTTTAAGAGATTCAAGGACGTCCGGGCTATTTACAAAATTTAGGACAATCCGTTCCCTAATTCTTCATCTTACAAATGTGTTCTATATGTATACTGTAGCCTACTTCTTATTCACTTCTGTCTATGCCATTTTACTTCTACTTCTCAAATAATTTTACTTCTACTTCTACTACCGTTTTTGCTTAAAATTTCCCGTGTATATGACAGATATTCCATTTTTCTCAGTTTTTGTGTTTAGTGCATATTGCACACACTTGTCTTAATACTAATTAATGTAATGTTTCATTTAAGTTATTAAACCGATTGTACATATATAGACTAACACAGTACAAGTGACAAACATTGTTAAATGGAACAGTCTATACGGTATCACCAATCAATGACCTAATAAGGTTCATTTTTAGAAATACTCGCATCTCCAGAGATTGCTCCATCCTATTTCTACTTACATCAGTGACATTGATCAATACAAGTAGCTAGAATTAATATCAAAGTAATATGTTTATGTATAATGCTCTGGGTATAAATTGAGAGTCGTATTTGCGTGGGAAGGCGTGCTTTAGGTGTTAATTTGTGCTCGCTCGGACCCGTAGGACCCGGCGGGAGACCTGCGAGTTGCCGCTCTCGATGAGGGGGTTGCGGATCGAAGGGGACGACTGGAGTAGCTGTTTGGCGGCGGCACTGCTTCCGATGTGGTAGTAGCGGTCGCCGACAAGGACCGTCTCCCTCGACTGCTTATTTAGCAAATGCTTTTCGTGCTTTTTGTTCCGCAAATGATTAAATTATTTTCGAGAAATCAAGTCTTCGTGCAATATAAGTATATATTGAACATAATTCAACCGTTCTTGTCCAATTGTTGAACGATGGTAATTTTTGATTTGTTTCAATACATTTAAAGCTCATTCACCAGAAGCCACTAATGTTGTAAAACTGATAAAAATACGTAGTGAGGCAGTGCAAATATATATTAGGAAACACTGCAGATAGACTAAGTTCAAGTGTTTCCTTCAGTATGTTTGTCAGTTTGCATTCGTCTTTGAAATTAACGCAATGAACTTTTCTGAGAAATAACATATCGTTCCCAGGATGCTGTTAGTGTTCATTCATTATGCTGTTAACATTTCTTAGCAGCCGACAATAAGGCCTAGTCAGTCAAAGTTTGAGGCTTCCCAAGAAATGCAAACATATTACAAATGCTATAAAATAAAGGGTGAAACCAGCATGCACATGTAAGCCTTATTGTAGGCTACGGAAAAGAGGGGATATTGATGATTAATCACATTATTAATAACTTAACCCTTTAACCTGTTTTTTAAAATTGAAACTAGTGACCTAAGTTATTACTTAAATATTACTCTATAGCAAAAGTTACCTACCAATGAATAAAATAGTAAAATAAGTGTCAGAGGTAATACTTTTCTCAGATTCCTATTAAATGGGAGAAAAAGATTCAATATAAATTACTGCACGGTTGGCCATAGGCCTTAAAATAACATCACAATCATGTCTGTAGACTGTGATTGTGCTCAGCATTGCGTCCATATTATTTAACAATTAAATATTCACAGAATTTAGACCTACCCTACTGTCATGTCTTCACGACGGTTGACTGGTTCTGTACGATAGTCCGAAGGTTCGATAGTCCGATGGTTCGACCGGTCAATAGGTGATAAAATTGTGGTTTTAATGGTAGCTGGACTGATGAGAAGAATTAGGTTTGTTAGAAGGTGAAATGCATAATTCTTTTCATTCATCCAGCTTCCATTTAAGCATGATTCTTCTCACATCAATCCAGCTCCCAGTTTTACACATTCTTTTCATCAATTAATCCAGATTCTAGTTAAATTAATGTCGGAGTATAGAATCTTCGGACTATCGAACCTTCGGACTGTCGAGCGGACACCGGTTGACTACATAAATGGGAAAGTGATGTCCAATGCATTCTGCCTACTTGTTTTCTTTAAAAAATAATCTTTGACTTGTTGACAATTATCGAGACGTTGATGACCATGAGGCTGATTTAATTAACAAAACCCACCAATAATTTTTTTTAAATATTACTAAGTTCCATTCGAGACATTTCTTTTGGTTATTGAAATTGTAGATAGTTCCCTTTCAATTTTTATACAATTATATTTCACTAGATAACGCCAGACTCGCCCGTTGTTCGTTAATATAATGTTGCTCTTGACTCGCAAATTGATGTGATGAATCTGATGAAAATATGTTTTAATTTAGTATTATTCGTTAAAATTGTTACTTATTAGAAGTAAAAGTTTAAATATAGTATTAAGCAACAGCATTATTTTATGGGCCTATGTCATTTCCAGGGCCCATTTGAACCAGAGGCCCGGGCCAAGTGGCTCGCCTGTTTTTGCGATCGACTTGTTAGACACACTTATTGTGCCTCACAATTAATATGGAACATTGAATCATTGGCTGGTTTAGCGTTTAAGGCAACAGTTTTAAATAGTTATGACAACAGATGCTTGACATCTAAATATATCAATTGCAATTCACTATGACTAAAAGACAGTGTACTCACCAATACATGAAAATCCATTCCAGTAGTATCCTGGGTCGCACACGGGTTTCTCTCCAACACAGTAGGCCATATTGCATCCTGGAGGAGACTTTAACTTGTACAAGTAAAAGTAGCTCGGATCTCCTTCAGCTGGGCATCTGTGGATTTGTATTGTGTTCATCCAGTTGCAAGGGTTACCGCCGTTGTTTGAACAAACAGTTGCATTTGTGGTTTCATAGTCTGTAACAATGTTAAATTTGCAACAATTTATGAAATATTGATATAGCTATTGATTGACATGCGATTAATGGCTTCTATAGGGCGGGCCATTAAAAAGTAACACCCTCAGATTTGTTCCTATTATTTCTGTCAAAAGTAGAGATTAGTAAATGCAATTTTACAGGCGCTAAGCTAATTCATATTTGCACATAACTGCCATATTTATTTAATATATTTCACACAGAACAAAAGTTATACAACTTTTAGTGATTGCAACGACTGATTTTTGGTAGTCAAAAAATATTTTACACAGCAAAAGTTAGAAGAACGATTATAATGAGGTCACATCTCAAGTACTTGTTATTAAACAAACATCATATTGTTTCACGACCTGTATCTACCATCAGTAGCTACACATATTCTGAGTCTATTTGGCAAGTTTTCTTGACTTGGCTGGGGGCCATTGCATCGTTGATGGACACGACGAAAAGTGGTAAGGTTAAGATCTTCTTTGACAAACCTACTAACAGACATGCGGCTGATGTTCAACTCAGCTGAAATCTACTAACAGACATGCGGCTGATGTTCAACTCAGCTGAAATCTACTAACAGACATGCGGCTGATGTTCAACTCAGCTGAAATCTACTAACAGACATGCGGCTGATGTTCAACTCAGCTGAAATTCGCCGAGTATTGAGATGATTTCTGATGTTGCTATTCAGTGAGCAAATAAATTCGTCAACATGCTTGCTATTTGATCGGGTGCCGATAGATTTCTGCCTTCCGCTGCCCTTACGACGTCAATGCGTCCTCATATTTTATAAGTGCTCAACTCCAGTGATGTCAGAGTGAGCTTTGACTACAGCTTTGGAACTTAGAATTTAAGATATGAAATACAAAGTAGCCTAATCTTACCAATCTTAATCTTACCAGTTATTGGATGCGAATCACGTCCTCTAATGTAGATTGGGACTTCAGTGCCGCAATGATAGATTGGAACAGGTTCATTTTCCTCTCTCTCAACAACTGAATCTCCAGAATAGGAAGAGAACCTGAACCAGGTTTCTGAGGCGAAAACAATAAAATAAAATGTACACATTGATATTTTCATTAGGTTTAATTTTTTACATGTGATGTAACTGAAGTAGAAATACATGTCTTGATCTATTAATTTAGCATTATTATTTTTCACAACTTTTACGATGTTGCTAGTGGTGGCGTTGTTGTTGCTATTAGGATGGTTATTGCAATTTTCATCAGCACAATAATAAATTTTTTTTGACCAGAGAATTGCAACAATAATATCATGCACAAAGTCATTCATATATCAAGCTCACATATAGCCCATGCAATTGACGTATGAAGCATTTACTAAAGAGAATCCCTAAGACAAGCGATGCACGACGTATCTTTTAAGCTTTTACAATTATTATATGTTACTTCACATGAATTCTCTGTAGACATAATAGTTTTGTCATGGTTTACATTCTAATCAAAGTGTTCTGTGCAGTCCCAATCACAAATAATACATGAAATGGTATTGTAACGGTGAGATATTTTGTGTATATTTTTAAACACAGTGATCAAGTATGTTATTGGCAAATTTATATTATGGACCCAATCGTATCTGCATTAAATACCACATCCATACTTTCACCCTACTAAAAGCGCTCAATAAATGCTTGGATGCAATACAATTCAATGAAGTAGTTTACTAGTACCTTCAGAAATTCCGTTATCGCATAGAGGGACATCAACCGCGCTGTCATACTCGGCTTGTGTACTTCTCTGTGGAGTGCTTATTACCGCATGACCTCCTTCTTCGCAGATTTGATTTGCAACAAAGGTGAATAAACCTGAACACAGGTCAAACAAACTTGTTTACAATTATGCTCGCTCAAGGTGTGATCTTTGTGGTAATCGAGGTTTCTCTGTTCATATCAAAATATTCGCATGTGTATTCCGCATACCTTCTATTGACGCCCAATGAACTATGTATGTAGACCTAACACCACAAAACTGTATCCTAGTCCGGATTGCAGCAAAATATTTTGTCCTAACTTTCTAGATTTATCCTAAATGTCTGTGGAGAGCAAGACATAGCTGGTTTTAAATCTAGTTTCAAGCGACTGTTGGAGACTTCACGATATAATATTTTCAGATTTTCTTTAGTTTCGTTGAGCTCAGTAATTGTCAGCAGATGTTGCAAACTGGTAAGCTGAGTGTAATTATTTCCTTTATGTGAATTAAAGCTTTTAAGAAATTTACTCACAGTCAAACCATAGCGATATTAATCAGACCATATCAATGCCTAAAACAAAGAGGCATTAGGGCCTACTCCTTGATTGGGAGCAATCTTAACTCTAAGGAGGTGCGATCCAGCGGCATGGACCAACAACTACGAAGGCGCGAGCTGGCTCAATAGCGGGAAAGGAAAGCTCGCCAACAATACCGATCGGTATTGAGCAAGTCAGCTGATGACATAGGCCCTAGTTATCAATCTAAACTAATTTCAATATCAATCGTATCGTATCGTATCTGATTATTTATATAGCGCTTCTTTCAGTATGCTAGCTATTCAGAAGCGCTCTTAGAGTGACAGCTACGAGGAAATAGGAAAGTCTTCAGGCAACGATGGGATGAGGGTGGGAGCCCGACTAGGAGCTTGCACATAGAAGGCTCATGGCAAAGGAACGGTGTTGAGTTATATAGAAGGTCTTGCCCGTGGGATAAGAAAATCAAGTCGATCCGCATACTGGAGAGGACGAGAGGAGACAGCAGACAAATGTTTTCTCATTAAGTTGCATGGATGTTGATTGGCTTTACCTGTTGATTTATAAGGACAAAGAGAATGTTGGATGCGAGAGCGAATGGGGTGCAAGTGTAGGACATCGATCATGTAGGTAGAAATCTGGGAGTAGCGAGGGAGACGAGCACTGAGCAGGAATGTGATCTCGAGACCGAGGTCTGGGTTTCGAGACGGTATTGAGACCGGAAAACTGCGGTCTTGGTCTTGGTCTCGAATGCATCGATCTTGGTCTTGGTCTCGGACCATTGATCTCGGTCTTGGTCTCGAATGCGTTGGTCTTGGTCTTAAAGGAACTTTCTTTAATTTGTCGGTTATTTTCGCTTATTAGAGACACTGGATGTTTAGGCCCGACGCGATTGTTATCGATTTATGGCGTGCTGACCATCGATATATACATGTTACTATGGGCCAAAAAATGCACTTGCAACTATGGTTACCATAAGTTCTCAGATGAAAAAGAGGACACACAGAATGTTCATCAGATAAGGTTAATTACCATCCCGTAACCGTGTACTGAACACTCACTCAATAAAATGTATAGCCTTATTGATACCATTTACAATAAGAACAATATTTTATGTAGCTTGATTTTACTTTTTTTGTATAGCACTTAACATTGGCGTAGCACTAGGAGCCGATTACGGGATAGTACATGTAATTAACCGGATCTGATGAACATTCTGCGTGTCCTCTTTTTCATCTGAGTATTTATGGTAACCCTAGTTGCAAGTGCATTTATTGGCCCACTTTTTCGGTGGTTGAGTAGATCTAAGAGAAGATAGATGAGAGGGCAGTTTCGGTGGAATGGTGACCTCTGAAACCAAATTGACTGGGGCAGGAGTCCATACTGTTCAAAACAACGCAGAAGCTGAATTGAGACAAGTCTTTCAAGAGTTTTAGAGAGAAACGAAATGTTCATATTATTTGTCATACTGCAGTTTTTCAGCATGAAAATAAAACAACGATATTTAATCTGTTTGTCTGGAATGATGCCTCCCCGAAGAATCTGGCTGAAAATAGTCTTCCCAGTTGAATGTATGTCCTCCACGAACAATAAAAAAAATTCCAAACATTGGGTTGTCATTTATTGTTAATGAATGATTTATCATGCACGGCAATTAAATAAGTTACTTCTAAAAATGAATGATTTCGTCTTATCACCGATAACACAAATGTTTTATGAAATAAACAAAACATAAGATTTGATACATCGCTTAGAGTTAGACTCAACACGCGTATTTGTCAACCATTGACTATGCATCCTCTTACGCCGTGTATACACATTCACTGAGAATTCTTCTGTCCGCAACATAGGTGTTACTTTACAACAAAGTTCCAGCTTCGACGATCACATCAATCATCTGTTGCACTCATACTTCATGCATAGCCGTGAGCTTCGCAGAATCCGACATATATTATACTCGATTTCAGAATGGCATCTACAATAGCTACATCGATCTCACGCATGAAAAAATGTGTAACCGAATGTATTGCCATTGCTATGATAGAAATTTCTCAATTTCTGCTATAAATGATTCGAATGCTGCACCTGTTATGTACAATTGAGCGAATTTCAAGAATGTTTAGACCAACCAAGTGAGAACAGAGTCCGCAACACCAGGATAGGAGGCGCCATTCCTTGTCTCACACCGTGTCGTTGTTCAAAGTCGCTATCGCAGCGATTTGGAGTCCTAAATCAGCAGCGTCTTAGTAACGGCAACAGGTATGCATAATGCATTATATACAGACTTGAAGTCGTTTGAGTGACGCTAGAAAGTAAAGGTCATGTTTTTGACACAAAGACTTATCAATCAATTAGAATCGGGGGGTTTCCCGCTTAATATTCTTGTTCAAAATTGGTATTTACGCGCTAGTGCTGGGGTCTCAACTAGTTACACGTTGCGGAAGTGGCTTCATTATAATTTTATGTTCGTTAAACATGTCATCAAAAATGATTTGTCTTGAACAGCACTTCACTGCTTGATTGAACGATTATTCAGGAAAATCGATCATCCGAATCTCGTGTCATGTCACTGGATGTCAAAATACTGATTAACAACATCTATCTTACCCTGGAGCGTTGCCCTTCCATGACAACGCAAATAACACGAACCTTTCTGGCTCGTCTCAAAGTAATGCGACACCAATGATCCTTTGGCGCAGGTCAGCTACTATAACAACAACAATAGCGACGTCTTTTTATTGCACCCAATGAGAATAACAAGGAGCAGAAACAGTAAACAGTAAAAAGCTTTAGCTGGGTACAACAGGAAGGATAAAAACCCAAATAGGACCTAAATCCTGTTAGCAGGGCCACCTATGTAATAACAAGCATTTCGACAGTTGTCGATATTACAGACTATCGCTCTTATCAGCCTATCTAGAGTGCATGACAGCAAAGTTAGGACTGTGCAAGAAGATTATACATGTAGCTGAGGTAACTTAAGTAAATAATAATTATGGTCAATAATAAGCACATACTAAGTGCATACATAATAAATTCGTGTCACAGTATTAGGCTATTTATCAGCTGAATCAGCCTGAATCTGACTTCCTGATCATAATCGCCGTTTCAAATTATATTAGGCTAAATATTCATAAAATAGTCACATGACTGCAAATAAATAACTGAATTTTAAAGCGGAAGAAGACTATACCCGAGAGAACTGTAATAAATTTCGTGAGTAATCCTTAATAGAAGGTCTACTTAAGTGAATGATTAATTTGTCACTCAACAACAATGGTATATCCGACCTCATTTCCTTTATGAATGCATAGCAGGCTCATGATTAATAATCCCTTTATCCTATCAATTTCAACTTGTAAGAAGATGAGAGAGCAGTCATGAATAAAGTTGCTTGCCATGAATTATTGCTAAATGCATAAGGGGTCATCCACATAGGACGTCGGCAATGCGGGAGTAGGGGGGTGTAGGGGGAAATCGGACAAATGCCGACAGGGGAGGGGGTCATGGACTGTGCAGACGTCAGTATGTGCCCATACCAAAATAACGCCAAAATCATGTGTAATGGTAGTTACGTCATAATCTTAGTTGTTTAATAACAGCTTTAGGTTATAATTCACAATTGAGAGAATAATATACCAAGCTTACATGCAAATGAGCATTTATTAAATTAAATTTTTTTCTAAAGGTTTTATTCAATATCATTCTTTGTCAATAAATGTCTATTGAAAAGCGAAACTAATTATCAGCAATTGAAATTGTGCCTGATACATGTGTGATGCGGACGTCCGCAAAGAGGAGGAGAGTTGGGTCAATGGAATGATTACTAATGCGGACAAGGGGATGGGGTTAAAAAAGTAGTGTTTTTTGCGGATGTCCTTTATGGACTACTCCCAACTTAATTAGTAACCTACCGATATCAGCAATGATTAATTTGTCACTTAAATTGTTGTTAATTAATTTGTTGCAGTTGCTACTACATGTAGGTTATATCGTGCTCTTTTAGCAATGGCAGCAATGTGCGTATTTCAGGTATACGGAATCACCTGAACAGTAGTAATATCTTATTTCCCAGTTTGGAGTCACGACGCAATAGGTGCCCATAACCAACTAAAACAGCCGCCCCACACATGCACACCCAAAGTTTGGAGCCACACCACCAGAAGCCTCCTCAATGTCTGGCAATCACGCACTGTGCAGCAACCGTTTGCGTCCCAACCGAGCATTCTCCCACGAGGCTGGGGTCAAAACACTTGACACAAAAAAGGCACGTGATAATTTTATACTCGCAACAATATTACCCGGCTAAGTAAAAGGATCATAGATTCACATTAAACGTGACAATTCATAATGAAATTTATAGTAAATTACAACGTATTCATTGGCACTCACTGTTGTCACAGACACCTTCAGCACAGGAATAATAAATGAGTCTGTTATATCGTTATTAAAAGAGATAAACGCTCTGAGTCGGGTTTACTCATGAACGACCACAAGTATTATCGAATCGAACATATGATATTGGCCTACATGTAAATATTACAACGAGTTTACGTGTTAAACTCCTAGAATAAATATGCACAGGAGAATCAGAGTCAGTCAAGCGAAATTCTGTCAAGCGCGATTATAATTATGTCTCGAGATTAAGTGTCTTCGATATCAAGTGTCATTGTTTAAGTGTCGCGCGATTAACTGTCTGCAACTAGGGCGCGCCTTCGGACACGACCACACGCATCCCGTAATGTAACACAGTCAACAAGTAAGTAATCAAGACGAAAGATTTGATAATGAAGAGAATATATTATAATCATTTTCATCGATCAAGCTTCCACTTAAACAGCAGTTTTTCTTCAACACAGCTTCTAGTGAGACAAAATTCGTTTAATCAATCCAGCTTTTAGTTATACAATAATCTGTCAATGATTTTCTATTTAAAAGGCGTTACTTTCATCATTTCCGTTGCACTTCGACGGTATTATTTTCGTCAAACCTCGCCTCTAATAAGACTTAATTCTTTCAAAGATCTAGCGTCTAGTTAAGCAAAAATCGTTTCGTCATTCTAGCTTTCACCATTTAAGAGCATTCTGTCACCAATCCCGCTTCCATTTAGGTAATTTCCTTTCATCAATACAGCTTCCGTTTTAGTAATATTTCTTTTCGTCAATCCCGCTTCCACTTACGACATTTTTTAATCAATCCAGCTTCCATTTAGGTACATTTCTTTTCATCAATCCTGTTTAGGCATACACGACACTCATGGATTCCTCTACCATAGTAACGGCATTTTATTTCAATCCAGCTTCTACTTAAGCATTATGTTTTCATCGACTCAGCTTCCATTTGTGAGGCCAGGGGTCAAAGCCCATCACTTGTCGTATTTCACTTTTTAATTTTATTTCTACAAAGCATGAGCTTTTAAATATTATTCACAGAATCAAAATAGCTTTTTTTCTAACTAAAGTTATACTCATTTTACCCTTTCATTAGTAAAATTATGACAATTGAGAAAATCAAAGTCAAAGTTTCAGAATATTTGTGTCATCAAAGTTCCTAGCAACTCATTACTCAAATGCTCCACAACTCTACAAGGCAATAAAGGGCTGTATTCTGTATGAAATACAGCACACGGTATCGAATTCTGGTCACTACTTTGCAAATTTTGGCAGGTGGGCAGAATAAATCTAGGTCGTTCACCACTGAAAAAATGTATATTTAGCTATGCAAATCTTGACACTGCATGCATTAAAAGTCAATTTTCTCTAACTAAATATTTTAATTCATCATTTTTGATTTCAGATATTGAAAGAAGACATATTTCTTTGTAACAATATATCATAAAACGATTTTCTTTGTTTTTGACCCTTCTGACCTATTTCAGCCTTTATCTCAATAACTAGCAGCCAACAAACGGCGGATTTTGACCCCTGGCCTCACATTTAAGTGTAATTTTCTTCATCAATACAGTCTTTTCTTTCGTCGATTCCGGCTAAATTTGTCGTATTTCATCTGTTTTCGTCCATTTGAGCTTGCGCTCTTTTGTTTGTCGCCCTTATGAACAACATTGAACATACGAATTTTTGATCATGCGCCCTTTTGATTTCGCCCTTTTGATTTCGCCCCTTTGATTGCGCCTTTTTGAAACTCGCCCTTTGATATCATACCATACGGGATATGTGCGTAGGCTGCACTCTTCGAAAATTCCAGTGGTGAACATACCTCCTCAACTTTGATCAATAGATGAAACATGTAATCAACTGCAATTTGTAAGTCACAAAGGACAATAATTCTGTTGGACAATTCGTATTGCTTTTAATGATTTCGGTTAAATTACACGCTTATGTTTTTCAAGATTCGGTTTTGATGTCATTAATTTAATTAAAAAATACTCATAGTATTGATAGTATTGTTAGCATGGTATTGATAGCATTGATAGCATTGATAGCACCTATTGATTATTATGATTTGAGAAGCTCAATTTGCTTTATATATCATTTTATTAGATACGATTTCCAATCCGTAACTTGTGCATCAAGTGTTGCGAATAGTCCTAAGCTATCTGAAGCTTATGTAACCTCAAGCGTCATAGTTAAGAACAGACAGCCTTGAATACAGATTTTGCAGTTTTAACATACAATCGCTACATAACTTGCCATTATCCCAACCTCAGCTAATGAACTAATCGCTCCTAATAGTTCCTTGAAGGTTACTCACTCGGCTGGCCCTGATAAACTCAATCCCTCTATAATTGCTCCTATATTCCCTCTTATTGCTGCACCTCTTGCATCAATTGTCAACTGCTCCTTAAGCACTGGTTTGGTTCCATCTGCCTTAAAAATTGCCAAGGTGATACCCATCCACAGGGACCACATAGCGAATTATAGGCCCATTTCATTTCTACCGTTCTTTTCTAAATTATTATTCGAAAAAGTAATGCATACCAGACTCCTTAATTTTATTGAAACTAATCAACTCTTATGGCCATCGCAACATGGTTTTCGACCTGGACATTCTGCTGTTCTGTCTCTGCTTGACATTCATGACAACATATCCGCGGCCTTTGAATTCTCAGAGTGGGTATATTTATTGATATATCTAAAACATTTGACACGGTCGATCATAGAATCCTTATTTCCAAACTAAATTCCATAGGCATCCTTGAAGTAGCCCTGGAATGTTTCCAGAGCTACCTACATAATCGTACCCAATACATGTATGTGTATTGTAATGGATATGCCTAAGCATTGAGTTCCTTAAGGTTCTATTTTAGGCCTATTACATTTTTTTAAATTTTTCAACGACCTACCTAATGCTTTTGAACTTGTACATTTTCGTCTTTTCGCAGATGACACCAATATCCTTGTATTTATCTCCTCTTATACCAATTTGCTAACCTTATTAAACTGTGAACTGTTGCATATCGGGGACTGGTTCAATGCTAGAAAAAACTATCACTCAACACTGCCATGAATAGCCACATTACCTTTGCATCTCATCGTTAGAAACCTCCTGACTCCGAGGAAATTTTTGTGTTAAGTAATGCCGCTGTACCCAGAACTGTTTTTACTAAATTCTTAGGCGTTTTCGTCGACCAGTCACTTACTTGTAATGTCCATATCGATAAAGTGGCATCTAAGATAGCAAAAAACGTGGGCACACTATCACACATCACTCACCTACTACCACTTCAATCTGAGAATCAATTTATACTACTCTGTGGTCCATCCTTACTTGACCTACTGCAATGTGGTATGGTCGTCAATTTATCCCACTCGCCTCAAACGACCACAGCTTGTATCATAACAGTACTGCATCGGCTCCTATCTACATATACCCAATATTATGCAAATAACTCTACTCCGATTACATGTAGATGAAATCATGCATAAACAGCTAAACCATCTACTCTCTCAATGCCTTGATACTTATTTTAAAACTGTTTTTCAATTAAACCTATATAGCCTCAGAAATGCCAAATACTATAGACCCAAATATTCCAAAACTAACACCCGCCAATGCTCTATTACCTGTACCGGCCCAGCAGATTGGACCCAAATACCCCATGACATATATAATTTGCCTAATTTGTCTTTATTCAAAAATAAAACTTCGAAGTTACTTCTTAGCTCCAACCACCCCATCAACATGATTATTATCTGACACTTACTAGTTTATAATCAAGTTAACACATAACTCTTTCGTGTACTATGTAGTCAAGTTAGTTAAGTTCTTTTTAAACTAACCATATCTAATCTACTCTCACCTCTGCCGCCTTCACTCATCTATGTTAAGGGCACCCCTACTAGCGGATATTTGGTCTTTTAGGGGCTTTATTTCCCTATTGTTCACTACCATTCTCTCTCTTTCATTATCCGGTTATTTTTTTGTGTTACACGATTTATTAGTTTGTTTGATTGATTGTGTTCTGATCAATAAAAATCTGTGAGAAACAAAACAAAAACAAACTTAAATGTAGGGCATATAAAAAAACGGCATGCATCAAAGATGGACAATACACTTTTGGAAATCAAAATCAGACAAAAAGTCATCAAAATGTTACATCTGTGGTCTCGACAAAAAATTGTAGAATCATTATTGAACAATCTGCAGTAATTGCATTCTGCAGTATAACATTCAAAATCCTTTATGCAAAGTTCGTTGTTCATTGTTGCAGCCTTATACATTCACTCGAGTTGATTCCATACTAAGACGACGAACACCCAGAAGCCAATCAGATTGTAGATTATGTCTGTTCGCAGATTAGCTGAGGAAGACGACGATGGAGACCATACGGACAGTATCGTTATCGATAGATCCTAGAGAAATAACAGCAGTAGTTAATATTGAAGCCCTCCATTCATTTGTTGATTATTTATTTATTATAATTTATTTACAACCAACATACATTGCAAGTCATCGACTAACAAATGGCGCCAAAGTCGGCAAAACACTTGTGCGTTAAGCGTCTTATCGTAACTATCTTGGGGAGTATCCACTCAGTACACTTCGCCTTCCAAGGCTAAAGAACAACCTATGAGCCACGGTGTAACAAAAAGAATTCAGTCGGATCGAAATGATCCAAATATAATCTAATGACTTCTATAGCGCCATTATTTAGTGCATGATTCATCAATCGATAATCGTCTTATCAGGAGAAGTCTAAACAAAATATGATCGATTATTGATATTAAGGTAATTACAAATTTTTATAATAATGTTCATTTGGGATCAAAGTGACAGACTGCTTAGTATGATTAAGGTATGAACGATTTATGACAAATTATAACATGAGTAGAATGCAGCTTTAGGTAGCCATGCAAGGCGCTCATTTCGCTACACATCTAATTTAACCAATGCCACGAAGGATACAGGCAGTGAACTAAATTTCTCAAAAATATCAGTATAAAAATAAAATTTCTACAATAATGCATGAAACAAATAGGCCTACTGGTCTAATCTCCAATCTTTCATTCCTCTAGTCTAGTCTGAGAGACTCTAATTAGTCTGAGAGACTAATTTCAAATCAGCTTCTGTCCCAACTCGGGCGAGCTAGACTCCTTCCGGGGCAACTCAATCCGGATTCAAAGACCACCATTCCACATAGGCCACCATTTCATTCCTTCTGTCGGATATATATAAGTAGCCACTGACCAGTTTCATCCTTCGCTTGACGTCTCTTTCGCTTTTGATATGGTGGCCCACGAGATTTCACTCCAGCAGTTGCAGTCATACGGTGGCCTGTTTAGTATACCCCCGTTCTTTGGTGCAAATCCTGCTTAACTAACCGCTGGCAGTAGTTATCTGGCCACCGTATGACTGCAGATGCTGGAAAGGAATCTTGCAGGACTCATGGGTTGCTGTTATATGGCGTTCCCGTTCCTTGTGACTTACCGTTTAATATTGATATACACAGATCAAAGTAACGACCATCTTCATGCAGATAATTCCCCGGTTTTCGCTCAAGATCCATCACCCACACCCAAATTGGGAACCGCATGAAGAGCAGCTAAGAATGAATAACGTTTGAAAAGTAAACATACCTTCTCAATTTCGCTCTTCTCACTAGTGACGGCATCGTAGAGTAAATTTGGAGCACCATAGACGACGTTTGACTCGTTTGTTGGCGTTTGAGAACATTCTGCTACTAGCTTTGCACGGTCAATTTTCACAATGATCTTCAGACTGTTATACACCAACCAGAGGTTACGTAAATTTCATAATTTAGTCTGTTTTGTAAGATCTAATTAGGCCTATTAATTACCTTTAGCACCTGAAACAGACTGCGTCCGTGTGTGAACTCAACCTCTCTTTGTTATCGGATAATCCAAACCGCTTTAAAACACAGTTTTCTCTTTTCTGTTTCTTGATATACAACATATTTACATGAGAGTTATTAATTCTAGTAGGCCTACCGTTGAGTTATTCAAAACCCAGATAAAACGACATGTATGTGTTCTTTGACAGATTCAATAACAACTAACTATATCACAAATCACACAATCACCCCCAAACTCTCTTATACCTTTTATCCAAATTAGCTGTTCACACTTTTAGTGATTTTCAACGTCTTATGGAACTGTCAACATCTTAAATACTTAAATAATCATTAAAAACAGATACACTACCAATCCATTCAGCTCTGCAAACACGCTAAAACAAACATAAGCTAACAGCGTAGAATTGATCAATCACATATAATATGATTATATAAGTAAACGAAAATTCAATAATTAGCCAAGTGATTGCTGTTAGCTGATACCTTGTATCATTAGTGTTGATTACCGGATAACCCGATGCATAGGTCAGAAACTCAGGTGATGTATAAGTAACGGCAGAAGCGCTACGAACAATGAAGGAAGAAATTATTATTTGTTTCAAGATTTGATACATTAAGGTCCGTAAAAAATGCAATGCAGAAAAATATTTTCTTAACTACAAACATCCATAATATAACCATATAACTGCACTGGTTGTGATTATAGCAATCGCAATCAATTTATTAAAAGCCGCTTCGAGAGACACTCCTCAGAGACGCACCGGACCGGACAAGACCAAACCACGATCCTAAGTGTAGTGTTAAAACGTTTGCGGATATGGGGAAAAGTAGGAACAAGAAGTTCATTATGAAGATAATAATGTGACGGTTAATGATGATTAAAAGCGCAATTTAATTGAAGGATGAAATCATGTTCTAGCATCTACTATATAATGAACGATTGTCATTATGAGATGATCACATCGTAATATACGTTACTAGGCCTAAATAAATTATTATACACATAGACAAAGTACGAAGAAACTAATAATTATAATGATTTTCGTTTGACTTCATACTGACGAACCTCAGTATGATTACAAGTTCAGCATATATGAAAAAAATGACGACAAGTTATTACAGGAGTCGTATTTAACTGTTAGTAGACATCACAAGGCTCAATTAAGATGCACACATACATCCAATTTAACATACGCGGACACCTAGCAAAAGAGGGATTAGTCAGCTGCACGCTGAAACGGGAATCGAACGCTGTTGCTCAGCTCTGCGCCCCAGTGTGTTACAAATTACTAAATGATGGGTGCTGTTTGCTAGTATGTTCAGAATATAATTACGACTAAACTCAATAGTAGGTAATAAAAATAAGGCGTTGCTGAATAGAGACTTCTGCACGTACAGATATCATGCTTTTCACTGCTACTTTAATAAAAACTTTGTATTGTTCTTACATAAAACTATATAATTAATTATATAAAAATATGGTAAATGATATCAAACTTACTCGTATAGCGATGCATAATAGCCTACATTAGTTAGTGAATATTAATTTGCTAACGTACAGGGTTTCCATTCCAATGCTCTTGCAACAGCTTGTGGCATTTTTCGAACAATACTGATTTAAAGCATCGGAAAACGGTACAAGAGATCCGACGTGATCTAACAGTATCTAAAACAAACAGTATTGTAATTATTTATTTGGAAAATGGAGAATAACAGAATAAGACCGATAAAATGCAGCCGTGAACTCGTTTTGCGCTACCTGTGTTACATGTACAAACGACGAACTGATTTATGTGGTATTGCTGACTTATTGTCTAAATATTTGTATAGGCCAACTTCAATTATCGCAGTACTATCAATACAACGACCATTTTTAAAATAAAGACAGACCTATTTTATTATTATTGCTTATAAATTAAAATCGACAAGTGCCCTGTAAAATAACACGATAAAGTAGTTGCGGAAGAGAACACGCTGAACAGGAGTAAAATTTAGCTGTAACGCACGCTGCAAGGCGACTATCTATCCTATTGATCATTTTACAGTCACCCCTATAAACTTGAAGGCCGAGTCAATCTTATGGGGCAATCACTTATCGAGTGTGCTTCCTTCTGATCTTAGTGTCATAATGTTACCATTCAACCATCTCCATCATCTTGAAATATGCAATGTGTGTTGAAAATTTAAGTTGGACATTTATAAATCATTGACCGAGAAAATAGATTTGCCAATAATTGTCATTGATATCAATGTAACGCATAGTTAGACGTAGCTGTCTAGTTGTCTTATGACAGCAATAGTTGCACATCTCAGCATAAAAGGCATCAAACAAGTCTAAACAACTTATCAAAGGGAACAAACTTTCAACCGCAAGAAGAGACATCAAAAAATATTATACTACAGACAATGTCATGTAGAGTTTGATCATTCCTGTAATAATTTCGTATTGAACCTATTGATAAGTTTATAAGATGGTGGAAATAAAGTAAGAATTTACTAGTTTCAAGTCTTCTGATGAAGTCGTGATTCCAAAACCCTGCGTCTTTTGTTCAGTATTATCTAAAAGAAAGAAATTCACTTGAGACATCAACAATCACCATGCATATTAAACAGAAAATTCACATCAGATTCTAAAACCATGAAATCCATGGTTATTAGTTTGTCAAGATCCGTAACTAGACAGCTGATTGGTTGAATAATATACCGCCCATTCTACTAGTTCGACAATTCGTTGAGACAGTGGGTTTTATCCCCAGGGTAAATAATTATGTGCTTAACTCCATGCATAATTGCATTCTAATTGTAATTAGAAATAAATAGAAATAATAATTAGTATACCCCAATGACAAAACATTACATGCAGGACATTATGAAGTCCCATGACAACTTCCCATAACCATGGTCTTCGTATGTACTGCTTATGGTCCTGCATACATGTATCGTCCCTTCTACTTAGACCATTATGATCGGACGTACGAAGCACGTATAAGCCTACGATTATTGTCAAATGGCCTTCGTATATCCTGAATAATAGGATATGGAAATAATTAATAGAAGAATCAGCGTGACCATTGAGCAAAATGTTAAAGGAAACCTGGACAGTCCAGTTCTTTGCAGAACTCCATTTCTTTTGTGATTGTGGTGCCACAGGTAACGTTTCTGGCTATAACTCCGGTGTCACAGTCTCTTGTACATGGAGTCCAGTTTTCGACAACTGAAATATGCCAACTACGTGTATAATTGTAAGCAAATAATGTTAACATAAAATTAGTTAAAAATTATTTAATTAATACCCTAAGTTCCAATATCAGCTTCAACAGATGATCCTAAATCTTCACTTTTAATTGCAATTAGTGCTGGTATGTTTTGTTGGTGCAGAAGTTTTACACAAAGCTTCGGTCAAGGACCATATTGCACTCTCAACCACATGATATGGCATAGAAATTCACTTTTATGCGGGTGTTACCCAACTGTATGTACGTCTCGGGCTACATAAGGTGGCAGATGCTATAAAAATGCCGCACTCATGTATTGATTTCTATGTATGCCAGACCTTGAAAATTTGACCTCATCCGGTTTGACCGTTTCCATTTACTCCAGTAGTACTTTCAACTCTCACTATGAACAAATTCTGTGCGATACCCATTCTCTAATGTTTGAAATCCTCGAGTCATCTCTGACCCATTACTGTTCCTAAAATCTCAAAAAACTGCAATTCATTTCAAAATCAAAAGGGGGGCCGTAGAGTACGCCTAAGGTACCGAGATCGAGACCCGTATCCCCAGAGGTTGACTTCTTTCCTTCTTTCGCTAGGCGGCGGCGTTTGTTAGAAATGAAGATGTATAGTGTAATGGGCGCCCTGTGTGGCTGCGGACGGTTAAATTCGACTCCTGTAATAACTCGTAATCATTCGCTCATACGGTTCTAGTAATCGCTCTGCGGTTTGTCAGTTTGAAATTAAACGAAAATATTATTATATTATTATTTAACAGTTTCGTTCTATCCTGGATTTAGTATAGTTGAAAACACTGGGTTTTTCTGACGAGACTTGGCTACTGCAACGTTCTAATGTCTAGTTTCATGAATTCTCACTACTTCCATCAACTAATATTGGACTCTTCGACTTACACGATTTTTTTGCAAAATGTGTCAGAAGCTAGTGTTATGTGGTTTAAGTTAGACCAAATAACACTTGCTTCTATCACAATTTGCAAACAACTTTCCTTACCAACCTGAAGGTAGGCCTATACATTTAATTCTATGGGCATGCGTGTATGTAAGACATGTACATGTACGTTACAATACTAATAAAGCCTTCTTTAACAGATTGACTATATGGGCTAGGACTCATCTACTCAAATTCTTCATAATAAACAGAACGAAGAAGAAGCCGTGGATGGTCACCACAGAATCGTTTAAATGGGAAAATAGCCAACCTTTTATGTCTGTCCACGAATTTCTGTTTACACTAGGAACGCATTGCAAACAGGAATCACCAGGGTTGTAAGCCTTGTCAGCGAAGCATTCGTCTCTGATTAGGCAACTGTTCTCCTACAATAATAAAATTTTCTTATAATTATTATTAGTATAGTCCGAAGTCAAGATTGAAATCCATAGCTAAGGTCTGCTTTGAAAACATTTTCTCTACTGTGCTTCAACTTAACCCCTATGGCATTCGCAATGCTGATAACTTCAGACCATGCCACTATCGAACTAATACCCGCATGTTTTCTGTAAGTGTCTCTGCACCTCAAGCGTGGAATAAATTGCCATAAAGTCTACGCCAGTCAACCACCATCTCTCAGTTTAAAAATAAGCTTAAAGAATACCTGCTAAAATTATATTTTACTGAGATTCTTGTCTACATTAAAGTTATGACTCCTAGTTTTATGCCTTAATTGTGTACAGTCTTAATACCCTTGTTTTATAATGTTACATGTTAGTTAAGTAATTAATTTTCTTATTCATTGTCTTGAACTTACTTTCATAACCGTGCTATTACTAATTTTGTAATGGGTGTCCCTGCTAGCGGGACCTCTGTCCCCTTATGGCTCCTCCTTTTGTGCTCTGTCAACCTTTCTATGCAGTTTGATTCTAATATTATGTTTGCTTAATTGGTTGGTGAGTAGCCAATAAAAGTTTTGGTTATGGTTATGGTTAAGTGTTAATCTCTTGTTGAGTTGTTTTGAAGACCTGGAAAATCAAGTTTTATATATAATCTTCAATTACCACGCAAATGGAATTGAAAACGATTGCGCCCGGTCCGGTCAGCATCAACTACTAGAGTTTGAATGTGCAGGTTCATGTATATCAGGTTTTGAAGTCAACAGGCTTCAAAGCTGTGAGAGTCACGTGTGGGGCTGCTGACGGACTGAGGGAGAGAGAAGGAGAGAGCAGGGAGGCAGTTTCGAGAGGTGTGGGACACAACGGGACTGAGGTAGAAGGAGAAGGTCGGAATTGTCAAAGAGCGTTGATTTTATGTTTAAAATAAATGTAAATTTAATAAACGTGGTTGGAAGTGAAAACGGTCGTCACATTAAATGGTGCCGTGACCAGGATAGCGTCATTTGAAGGTGACGGAACAATTCGAAGTCGGGGACGTGTTGAACAACATTCTCGAAGCTGAAGTCGGTGCTCAGAGGTCGGCGTGAGGTGATTTCACGTGGTCGAAGACGGTGACTGGAGAGGTTAATTCCGGTGACGGTGACGTGACGGACGGTGTAGTCAGCCATTGGCCGTTTCTTCCAAACGATTTCGGGAGCGGTTCTGTCGACGAAAGTGTTCGGGTGGCCCCATGACAGTCGGTGAAGTTTCGCTGGTGTCGGTTCGAGTTGGACTCGGGTACGCTATCGACCTACCTTTCTCTTCCAGAGACGGTTGTGAATCGAGAAAGAACAGTTTATTCCAGTAAAGTTCGGTTGTGAACATTCTCAAGTACGCTGTGAACTTTCTTTTTCTTCCAAGGACTGATGTGAAGCAAGAAAGAAAGGTGCATTCCAGTCAAGTCTGTTTCGAACAATTTCGAGCTGAAGTCTGAACTCAAAGTCAAGTCCTGGTGGTTTTCTGTTGAGACTGTCTGGTATTCTTGTTTCTTTTTGAATACAATAAGCATTGTCTCAAGAAACCTTAACCATGGACGAGGAGAGTAGACTTAAGCATCTTAGTGTGGATGCATTGATTGGATTGTTAGTTCGTGCAGGTGCTGATTCTGAAGCTATTGTGGATTTAGATAAGGAACAGCTTGTGGAACTAAGTTTAGTGGCCACTGGGCACTCTGAAGGAAATTTGCCTACTAAAAAGGCAAAGGAAATGACGATGGTTGAAATGATGCAAATGATGATGGAAAGAGGAGAAAGAAGAGAAGAAAAACAGAGATAAATGATGTTGAGGTTTCAGAAGAAAATATTGGAACGACAGGTTAGAAGTCAAGAGATGGTTTTAGAGGAGGCGAAAAGGGAACGAGAGAGAAAGACAAGGGAAGAACAATCGTCGGGAACAAAAATCAAGAAATTTGGGAATATTTTGAAAAATGTGTTACCCAAAATGCCTGATGAGGATGTCGAGTTACCCTTGTATCTTGAATCTGTTGAAAGCATGTTTTTGTTGTATCAGGTCCCTGATGATTTGAAATGTGCCCTGTTAATGCCATTTCTGTCTGAGAAAGCTAAGAAGTTAGTTAGGAGACTTCCGGCTGTTCAGATGAATACTTAATGCAACTTTGAAAACTGCTTTGTTGCGAGAGTTTCGGTTAAGGCCTTAACAGTACCGTGTGCAATTTGTTAAGACTGTGAAGGTGAACACAGAATCTTGGATGCAATTTGCGACCAGACTTCACACGTATCTAAGATTTTATCTTGATTCTAAAAATGTCTCTTCTTTTCAGAAACTACAAGATCTGTGGGTTGCAGATAGAATGAAAGAATGCATGTCATTTGTTGTTAAATCACATGTTGTGGCTAAAGAAGGTGATGGCTGGCTTGATCCAATCAGTTTGGTTGAATTAACTGACATTTTCTCAATAAACATGTTTGAAAATTTCAATTTCAGGGACACTCCTGACAAATTTTCATCAAAATTTGGGGAAAGGTCAAATGGTCGTGGAGATTTCAATGAAATTGAGAAACAGCACAGTTTTTCCAAGTTTAACTCCAAAGGGGCACAGGATAACTTGGGGAAGTGGAAAGGGGACATGCAAAGGAAATTGGATAAACCAAAATGTTTCATTTGTCTTTCTGATCAACATTTAAAGGCCCAATGTCCACGGAATAAGAGAAAAGCAAAGGTGCTGGAGGCAAAAATCAGTCATGTACTGGTTAAAGAGGAGGTAAGTGAGGTAAAGGGATGTAGTGTAATGGTCAGAGGGGATGATGAAGCAGAGGTGGTTGAACATGAAGGTTTCTGTAATGCTTTTGAGGTAAAATATGGACCAAATGACTATTTTCGGGAGTCAGAGTTTGAATTAGGTGAAAGGGAGAAAGAACTTCAGAGAGAGAGGGCAGAGAAAAAGAAAGAAGAGGTAGATGTAGAATTAAGTTCTTTGTTTACTCTTAAGGCTTTGAAGGTTACTGCGGAAAATGCTTTGCATGACGGGGTGTTTTTATCAGGTATACCCAAAGTAAAGTTACAAATTGGTGATGTTGAATGTGTTTCTCTTTTGGATTCAGGTTCTGAGATAACTGTCGTAAACAAGAGGAGGTTATCTGAAATTGGCAAAGGCGGTCAACCTATGGGCAAAGTGAAATTACGGGGAGCCTTTGGAGTACCCATTGAAGCTGAAGGATTTAATTTGCCCTGTAGATTGATTTCAGACGACGGACATCATAAGGTGTCAGTAATGTTGACTTGTGCGGCGACTGATGACTTAAGGGGGAACACGGAGTGTTTACTAACCTTAGATGACTATAAAGCCTTAAAACTGAGTCACACTATAGATGGCTGTGAATTGATGGTTGATGAAGACCAGACAGTAACCATTGAAGGTATGACTGACCATGAAGGACTGATGACAGGTAGTCATGAGATGGAGGATAGGTCAGAGGGAGAGACAGTGTTTGGAAATTTTGATATACAAGAGGAAGGGATACCTTTCGTCAATATAGTCAGTGAAGTTATAAATGAAGAGAAGTAAGATGGAGATGAAGAGTTTGATGACAGTCAGCAGTTAGTTGATGCAGCAGAACAGATGAAAATGGAACAGCTGACAGATGAGGGATTGAAAGAGTGTTGGATAAAAGCAGAGAAGAGAGAGAAGAATTTTTATGTTAGGGCTGGTGATAATCTGTTGTTTCATAAGGATAAGATTAGACTAGGGAATGTTCATCAGATGGTTGTGCCAAAAGGAAAGGTTAAAGAAATTTTAGAATTAGCTCACGATTGTGCATGGGGAGAACACTTTTGCTCAAGGAAAACTACTCAAAGAATTAAGTCTTCATTTTTCTGGCCTGGTATGAACAAAGAAATTAAGGAATACTGCCAGAGTTGTAAAGCTTGTCAGTTGAGGAGGAGAAAAACTGTTGGATCGAGTACCGATTACTCCTGTGGTGAGACCGACCAATGTCTTTGAGGTAATGAACTGCGACATAATTGGACCATTTGATCAAGTGTCACAGGGCTATAAGTATGTGTTGTGTCTAGTAGACCAGTGTTCAAGATACCCAGATGCAAGATCTATGAGAACGATTACCACGGAGGCCATTTGTGATAACTTACTGGAAATGTTTTCATATACCGGTGTAAGTCCTTTCATGATGATGCATGGACAGACAGGACGTGGACCTTTAACCATACTCAGAGAAACATGGACAGGAGAACAGATTGCTCCATGGAAACTAGCAGACACAAGTAAATATATGCAAAAGTTGAAAAAGCAACTGCAGCAAACAAAGGATATACCGGATGTACATGCAGCAAATGCCCAGGAGAGATATGCTCATTACTACAATTTAAGGTCAAAGGAAAAGACATTTGAGATAGGAGATCAGGTGGTGATGTTCGAAAAGGATCGCCATGATAAGTTAAGTGCGGGTTGGAGTGGTCCAGGCATAGTTACAAAGAAGATTTCTGCATGTAGTTATATGGTACAGTTACCTAATGGAACTGAGAGAACATTACATGTTAATTACTTGAGACCATTCAAAGCAAGGGTTAGTGCTGTTGGCTTGATATGTGAAGGTGAGGAAAATTTTGGTGAGATTAAATATCAGCCTGACAATGACTTGACAGAGGTGACAGATAAGACCACTGCTTTAAATCAAATTGTCTTGGATCATCTTAATGGAGAACAACAATAGGAGCTAAGGCAGCTCTTACAGAAATTTAAAACGCATTTTGGTGACAAACCGGGACTTTGTAAAATTGGTACCCACTCTATGAGGTTACAGGGTGATGTTTGCACGCGAAGGCAGAAACCATATAGAGTACCCCAATTGTTTAAAGAAGAGGTTGACCGTCAGATTAATCACTTGTTGGATGAGGATTGATAGTAGAATCAAACAGTTCCTGGGCACATCCTATTGTTTGTGTACGAAAGGCTGATGGCAAAAGTCTTAGATTGTGTTGTGACTTTCGAGAGATCAATTCTTTTTCTGTATCTGATTGTTTTCCTATGTGTCAGTCTGAGGATTTAATTAATCATGTGGCCAATTCTCATTACAATACAACTTTAGATTGTTCTTCAGGATTTTGGCAGGTGCCATTGCAACCAGAGTCTCAAGAACTTACTGCTTTTGTGACCCATAGAGGGATGTATAAGTGGTTACGGATGCCGTTCGGTTTAAAAGGAGATAGTGCAACGTACCAACGCATTGCTAATAAGATTTTGGAACCTCATTCTGATTATGCCGATGCATATATAGATGATTTTGCAGTGCACTCTAATTCTTAGAAGGATCATCTACTTCATTTAGAGAGGGTGTTAACATCTATTAGCAAATCAGGTTTGACACTGAAGCTTTCTAAGTGTGTGTTTGGTAAAGCCAAAGTTAAGTGGCTTGGTCATTTGCTAGGTTCTGGAGTTAAAGAGGTAGATCTGGATAAAATTATGGCCATTCAGAGGATTCCTCTACCAACCACTAAGAAAGAACTTAGACAGTTTCTAGGTCTGGCAGGATATTATAGAGCTCATATTCCTGATTATGCCAATATAGCTTTGCTATTAACTGAGTTAGCTAAGGGAAATACGTTGTTTCAGTTGAATCCACCAGGTCAAGCATATGATGCTTTTATTAAGTTAAAACAAGCGCTAAGTGGTTCTTTGGTTTTGGCTGCACCTGACTTTCATAAGGTAGTTATTATTCAGACAGACGCATCTGATTATGCAGTAGGAGTTTGTTTGGCACAGTTGGTTAATGGATTGGAGAAACCCATTTCTTTTGCATCTCATAAATTGTCGACCACTCAACAAAAGTGGAGTACTATTGAAAAGGAGAGCTACTCAGTGATTTTTGCTTTACAAAGGTTTGAACATGATCTGTTAGGAGCTAAAATACTCTTGTATACTGATCATAACCCTTTGAAGTATTTAACTGCATGTGCTCCCAATAACTCGAAGTTAACGCGATGGGCTTTAGCCTTACAACAATTTGACATTGAGGTTAGACATCGAAAGGGATCTTTAAATGACAACTGTTATGCACTCTCAAGATTATTCTGACCCTGTGTAATTCATAATCTGTTATAGATAGTCATGTGAAGAAAATAGTTTGTGTAACAATTGTGAAACACTTGTAAGATTGTCTTGAGCATATGAAAATATTGACATGTTATAACATTAATAGGTTGTTAGTTAGCATAATGGTTTATGTAACAATTGTGAAACGCTTGAAAGATTGTTTTAAGCATAGACTGCTAGTAAGATGTCAATGTTATTAGTGTGTTTTAGAGCGAACTATGGTTTGAAAGGAATGGTTGACGTGATGACTAATGTATAGGATGACTCTGAGGTGCCTGGTTGGCACGATAGAACTACTAAGTTCTGTTTTTGTTTGAAGTTTAAAGGAGCAGATAGAATAGTTATGTTTTTGATTGGCTTTGTTTGCATATTTCCGTGATTCTCATTTGTTGAGTATTATTAATTTATTGCGTCAAGCCAATGTTCTGATACCCTTGTCTTTTAATTTTACCTACCAGAACATTATCTTAAAAGAGGGGGGCGTATGTGAGAGTCACGTGTGGGGGCTGCTGACGGACTGAGGGAGAGAGAAGGAGAGAGCAGGGAGGCAGTTTCGAGAGGTGTGGGACACAACGAGACTGAGGTAGAAGGAGAAGGTCGGGATTCACAAAGAGCGTTGATTTTATGTTTAAAATAAATGTAAATTTAATAAGCGTGGTTGGAAGTGATAGCGGTCGTCACAAAAGCATCCAACAATCATTGGTTAGAGTATCTTCTCGATTAAACTCCGTAATATTGCTTGACGAGATGCATAGGTTTCCTGTAGAATTCTGAATGAGATTTCAATTTGTCTGTGTGGCCATAATCAAAACCACAACAACGAGCTCTTTCATGCTTTCAACCGATGCCATCGTTTGCATCCTACTATTCAGCATGTATCCTTGGTTGAGCCTCGACGTAGCCCTGACGTGATCTAGCGTGCATGATTTTTGTTGTCTCAGAAAGGAACCATTAGTTCGATGCAATAATTATTTCGATACTTTTGTCGCCTCAAAACTCATTATCGCTCTGTAGCTTTACAAAAGCTTGACCTTGTTGCACATTAAAATATAGTTCTACAGATATAATAATAAAAATAATTAATAATAATGATAGTTATTATAATTGTAATGGCAGTTTAAAATCAAAATAATCAGTCATACTTGCTGCATTTCTACTCGTATGTATTCTTGCTTCATGAATACTGAGGGTATTGCCAATTAGCAACAGATCATTTAACTGGCAGCTCTAAAAGCATCCCAACAAGCAAAGTACAACAACAATGGTCTACAAGTCGTATGGAACGGGATTTGATACCTTTTGTCGGCAGGTGTCAGTGTTGTTGCACTCCATACAAACGGAATCAAAGATCACAAAATCGAGTGTGTTGCTGTATTTGACACCATCAACCGTTATAGACACTTTGCTCGTAGACAAGACTGTTGTTCTGGCTGATACAGATCGTCTGCGTCTGTGTGTTGTCGTTTCTGGCACTGGACAACTGTATTCGAGAGCAGTTATAAACGTTCCACTTGTCTCTCTCCGATCACCGGTGTTTTGGTCCTGAACAAAGATTCAATGCCAAATACACTTACATAAAATGCACTTAATTAAAGGCATGATTATTATAATATAGAAAAATTTAGAGAGCAACTCATTCATACTGTTAGATAACTGTCCTTGGCTTACTACGTTACTGGTTGATCTATGTATATGTGTCTAACATTCTGCTGCTGACCTTACGTGCTTCCTAAGGCTTGGACTATCTTACTGGTATATCTGGTTCTACCATTGATGGTTCTGCTTGGGTGACTCTTACGATAAGTGCCTTCTACTATATTATAAGCGTTGTTACTTAAGGTGTGACGAGAGTGTGTTTCGTGTTTCTTTAGTTAAGTATGAACGGTGTCTTTGAGACTTGGGTCTCCTTTTGAGTATTTTAAATCCAACATAATCTCTCATTGTATAATTAAGTAACTTAAGGAACAGTTTCGTGGTATGCCTGTTGCTGCCAAGACGTGCTGATGTTCTGTCATCCTTCTGCTGACTTCGTCTTCGATTGCCGTCCCGTTGTGTCTTAAAACTCTAGGTAAATCTAACAATATCAGTATTATCCAATAGCTTTTTCTGAAAATGTAAAATTGACACATGATCTGAGCTCATAGTCGAGCGCAACCATGTCTTCAACCTCAGGAGTTTAGAACAATTGCGTTCGCACTCATAAAATGTGAGTAGGAATTCCTTCTGAAGCAAAAACGCATTGAGGGAATTCCATCTCTTTTAATGTGAAATGTGAAATTCACCCTTCTTCCAACATCTTTTATTCAGAAGTGCGCACGCTTCGACGGCGCAATTGCAGTTGTACTGCAGAGTAATTGTGCGCGACGGACTTGCTCAAGGTTCATACACAATGACTGACGACTCGGACGAGGGTCGAACCAGATCACTCAGCGCACACTGAGTGTTACGGGCCGAACGCTCTAACCGATCAACCACAACTTGCTTTACTCCAAGATATTCCTCCCAAGTTCGTACAACATAGCAAATATTGTTGTTCTCTTCATGAACATTTCAAAGATGAAACGTCGTTTCATTCGGCGGTATGGCCGACCACATGACATAACCATCCTTCAGATTTTGGAGTTCTTCTAAGTAAGCAATTTGCATACATCTTCTAAGCATCTAAAAACTGCTCCTGATTACCATAGTTGAATAGATTATCTTTAAAGGGCGCTTAACAAGTCCTCTGAGTAAATGAATGCATTGATGAACAGAAGAGTGAATAAATGAATAATCCTTTGGCTCCATTCAAATCCTTTTTTCAAAATTATCATCTGTCTAAATTCCTTGTAATTAATTTTACTCTCAATTTCAGTGGCAATACTCTATGTTAGGGCCTTGTACAGATTACTAAAATGGGTCGTCCTTATAGTTTATTGGGAGCCCAAGGATTCTCTTTTGAGATTTAGACCGTTTGAGGGCTCTTCAAAGTTTTTCCACTGATCTAAAGCCAATATGTATAGGAATGCTTTGAGAATAGGCTTTCTGTATCTATGTTAGTTAGAAGCCATATGGTAGATTACCGTGAAGCGACACTTCAACGCCGATGAAAAGGGAACCCCGCTTCCATAGACGCTGATGACGTCACAAGGACGCTTGCGTGCGTCACACACTCCTCCTCTAATTATGCCAGTTAAAGATGGTGGCAGAGACTGGTCGATGCTACAGTCGGCTCCGATAAAACCTACAATGGATAAGTGAAATGTGATGATATAATTTTAACAGTATCTGAGACGCCTAGTAAATGAGATCGTAGGTAAGAATTGTTTTATGCTACACTCGCCGACAATTGACGATAGGGAAAGTAATTCCCAATGCGAATGAGTCAAATAATGTGCATTCAGTGGTTTTTATTGAAGTCAATCTATCACTCAATTTGGTTTACTGGTCGTGGACACGTAATATTTACCGTAACATACATATATCACCTTTTGCTTATTCTAGGCAGAAAAGGAAGATCCAGAAAGAACTAAAAGCCTACTGGGTCAGGGTAACCCATTTATAAAATATTGTTAAGAATAAACACCCTGAGGATTATGCTGGATGGGGTTTAGACCAATGTTAAGAAGTTGAGTAAACTTCAATGTTTACTTTTATCTGAATTTTATAACTAAGAATGTCACAACAAAGGCATAATTTTTTTCTTAACTAAAAGAACCACAATAGCAACTTAATATTTATAAAGAATAATGAATAAAAAGAACAAATAATAGATAGTTTACATATGTGCAGCCTGCTTAATCTAAAGTGTCACTGTTGTTTTCAAAGAAAGTAATTTCAGATGCAGCGAAAGTTAAGTGGAATACTATTCCACTGATAATTGTGAGTGTTTCATTGGAAATTTCCGAGAATTAGTGCCGTCAAACCTGCAACTGCCGACAGGTTGGTTCCCTGTGCTATGGGTATGGAAATCAGTTGGAGACAGATCGATGGAGGAACATGAGGCAGATTATGGCGGGTGATGGCAATGATGAAGGAGGAATAAAAAAAATTTGGAATTCAGGAGGAAGATCGTATCAGATACGTGGTGCAGTTTTGGTCATGGCTTGATTGAAGAATTTGACAATGAATTGTGAGGTTAGTTGCGCTGGTTAGACCAGAGGTCGAGAAAGACTGAGACTCGGAGGATATGGTAGAACGGGCTGGTTTAATGGTGAAGAATTTTCGAAGTTTCTACGGGCGGGAAATTTTGTAAAAGTAATAGGTTAGTAATATGATTCTTATGTGTATCCTCTCTCGTAATTTTTGCCAGTTGAGTGATCTTCGGTTTTTGCCTATGAATTCTCTATCTTATTTATATTCTACTCTGAAAATTATGGCTTATTTGGCCGAGGTTGACCTGGGAGCACTTCTGAGTAGATTTCTTGTAGTGGCGCCATGCAAGGTTTCATTGACTGATAGATTGATTGATTGATCGATCGATTGATTGAAGTCGAGTATGGCCAGGACACATGATATTCACTGTACTATTGCATATTTTCTGATAAATGGCAAATCAATTATCGAACCTGCGTTGCAAGTGCAAGTAGCATCTGAGCATGTTCCTCTGCCACTGCATTGATTCGGACAAAGCTTTCCAGACACCGATGTCAATACGTTGTTTGAGGAATCGGAACTGTCTATAGTAGCAGCTATGTTGTTGAGGCAGCTTTGTTCGAAAAAGTAGGCGTATGCACCCATTGAAATCCAGTCATCGAGGATCTTTGAAAATTTAATAAAATTGACATGAGATAGTAAGGTAATAAAACATCTTTTGACAAGTTATAGTCACGTCGGAATATTTTTACAGGCCAATGGTATTAATGGCCGAAATTAAATTTAGCATCTGTGCTTCATACGTGCATAGTCAATATACATGGACATATCGACGTGTTTAAGGTAATATCAACGATTTAAAAACAAATATTTTGACAGAAACTAAAGTAGATTCTACTAGAAGATCGTAGCTATACGGCTTCACAGGAGGGGACGGGGTCAATTGACAGAACGGTATGCGAACGTTTCAACCCCGGACGTTTCATCAAGTGGACTGTTCATCATAAGACGTTTCGTCCCCGGACGATTCGTCACCAATAAATAACACTTCATTGCTTCACTATTTCGCAGAGTTGTGTGGTCTCGAGACAGTGTCTCGGTCTCGAAAAGTCTTGAGATAATTCTTTAGTGTCTCGGTGTCGGGAGTCTGTTGTCTCAGTCTCGGTCTGGCGATAGTGTCTCAAATTTTTATAAATTTATTTAAGTGACAGTCTTGTTCTGTCTCGAACAAGCGGTATCGATAAGTTTCGCATTAACTGGCTTAAAATCTTGCGCTAGAAACTGAAACCAGAATCTACGAGAAACGGTAATTCTGGTTAACGCGCGAGTCACATGATACTGAAATCAGTTAAATTATCTTAAAGTGGAAAAATGTCTGAGAGAGAACCTGAAATTGTAAAGTTTGTGCTCACGCAATTTGAAGTTATTGACAAACAATAGCTATGGCGTGCCGTTTGTCATTGCTGTAATACCACCATAGCCGAAACGATCGGAACAACTTCAAGTTTCTCAGGGTGAGTAAGGATTTGCGCAAATTTTTGATTTCGTTTGGTATTTGGAATCGAATTTGCTTGTTTAAAATCGTCTAGAAGATTTCAGACGTGTCTGAGAAAGGCTTTATATTATTCAGAAGATAGGCTGACGAAAAGATATCTAAAAAGATTAAACGAGGCAATATAAAAACTGTTCTCGGGCATTGGTACTACATGCATAATAAGTTTCAAATTGAAATTACAAATGAGCCTTATTCCCGAAAACTGATACATTAGTATTTAACAACCTTTTTATATAAGATCACTTGTCTTTTACTGTCTTGTACTGTCTTGAACCTAGTGTCTCGGTCTCGGTCTTGGTACCTCACTGTCTCGGTTTTGGGTTCTATCACGGCACCTCACTGTCTCGGTCTCGTCTTGGTCTTGAAGTCTCAAGTCTTGCATACAACACTGCTATTTCGCTGCAATCCTCTCTTCTTGGGTGGAAGCGGGATTGAGGAAAAGAATCATCCTTGAATAGAAGCTGGATTAATGAGAAAAATCTGCTTAGGCTTATATTGAAGCGGGATTGATGAAAGGAACTATGCCTATCTAGAAGATGGATTGATGAAAAAAATATGTTCAAATGGAATCTGGGTTGATGAAAAGAACCATACTTAAATAGAAGCTGGATTGACGAGAAAAGTATGCTTAAGTGGAAGCGTGATTGATGAAAAGTTAAACTGCCACGAAGTACACACCATGGCGAATAAGGAGGAAACTTTGCCATTATGGATGTGTGAGAGGTGCAGTGGCGTAGCTAGAGTAAACGTCACCCGGGACGGTCCGTTCAAATGTCACCCCAGTGACCCCACACGACCCTATGCTGAATGGTTAGGTGTAGCTAAATTTTCATACATACTCTACCTCTAGGCTCTACTTTACTCTACTGACCGGTACGTTACTGCTTACATGTATGATCCAAGACAAAATCCGAATCCAATACCACAAAACAAATAGTTCAAATCCAAAGATTTTTAAATTGCAACTGTTCACTTTCAGAACTTTTTTTTTTGAATTTTCAAAACTTTTTACAAATCTCGTTCTATCGGGACTAGAGCAACATCGGCATTTATAAGTAGGTTTCAAAATTCATAGGTCACGGAAGAAACTTGTTATCAGATATTAAGTTATTTTTATTTTTATTTTATTTTCTGCTTTTTAGTCCATTAGCAAAAGGAGATTTTTAAAAAGTTCTTTTATTTATATTTTACTTTCTGTTTTTTAGTCCTATAAATTTGACGAAAATTTCATAAATGTCCATTGTAGTTTGTAAATGGTAAACAACTGCTTTGTCAAATGTACATCCTTGCATCTTGCGGACTGTACATGCCCAGCATAATATCAATGGAAGCTGTCTTCTTTCGACAGCTTCCATTGATATTATGCTGTCGTCGACGTTCTTTCATATAATTCGACAAAGCCATGGTCGTCATTTATTTCGAACATTGTTCGAAATAAATTATCATAAAAATATAAGCAAAAATGACTCACCAAAAGAGCTGTACTCGCTCAGACAATATTTTCGACGGTTGATAGATTCAAATTCGAAATATGTGACGTCATAACGGTCACATTTCCTGTGTTGGTTGGGTTTTTTTCACAATTCTATTTTCAGACTATTTTCACACCTTAGCCTGGCTGAAAAATTTTGTTGGAGGTGACATAGTGTCACCCTCCATATGCTGTCACCCGGGGCGGTCCGCCCCCCCTCGCCCCCCTTAGCTACGCCACTGGAGAGGTGCACCGTAGGTTTTTGACCCTAGAGACCAGGAAGAGGGCGGCAGGAATCCCGCTACTGCGTGTCCCAGGAGTTCCCCGAGCCAACGACGAAGGTTCTGAACCAATAGCTGTAAAACTGTGGAAATGCATCGTCGGACAGAGTGACACACAGGAAGTCTTCTTTATTTATAAGATTTATTTTAAAATAAATATTTCGGCATGAATTCAATTAATCCTGCGTTCTGCGATCCTGCGCACCTGCTTCACTATTTAAGAATGTTGTCAGTTTGTAATAATAACGAGTAGCCTAGATTAATATTATTTTGACTAGTTAGTGCGAAAATACATCATCACAAAATTAATAATGGATTACGTTTACGATACAATTATGCAAGCCAATGCACACAGTGTAGGCCCCTATGTATTGTTTTAATAAAAATGTTAAACGCACATTTTTAAACTACATGTATAGTCCCTAAGAATGTTGCACAACTTGGATACGATGATCTTACTTCAATCCATTAGGCCTACTATATGGATACTTACAGCTATACATCCATCTATGCTTTCAGACAAACAGACACACACAAATAATTATAATATACATACCTTATGGAATTTGATCGGATAATTATATCGAATAAAATAAGCAAATTAAATTTTGTCTGAAATCCAATCTGACTGAAAGTAACTGTAACCATTTAGATGTAGGCTATCTGGTGTTTGCATTGATTCGTGACTATTACTTATGTTATTGGACATAATATTTGTGTAGGCATAAATGTTATGCCTAGATGTATTTGTTAACCATCTTCGGTGAATGATAGACATATTTTTGCAGCAACGATAACCAACAGCACAGATAGTTTTAGCACCATAGCCTGGTTAAGTTATATCCTTTAAGTCATAAAATTCGTTTCGTTTCGCCTACCTGTATATCACTGGTACACATAGCAATAATTGTTGCTATGTCAACGTTTGCGCTGCAATCTTCGTAAGCCGGAAAAGAAAACTCCAACATATCGGAACAGTACTGTGTGACATTTTGTTCAAGTTTCCCTTTTGGGGTTGGCCAGATGAAGGAAACATTCACTCCAACATTCGGATCGTAGGTATAAGGAGGAAACAAGATGTCGTCTTCCAGAATGAAGTCATTCCCAGAATCACTGCTGTCATACAGCGACGCTGACATCTCTGAATTGTCCGTCTGATTACAAACTACTCCAGAAGTCGATTTTCCAGTAAAAGGATAATTCGTCTTTGAAATATCCTCCATAGCTGGATCTATGTTGGAACATATTGGATAAGTCGTGTTGCAGCCGCACTTCGTTGCAGCTTCATTGAAAGTGAAAGAGCAATTTGGTTGGTGTCGAAAGTAACTTAGGTTGCCCGGAATTCTGAAAACATGCAACACAAACACAGCTTAGTACAAACGACAGTGAAACGAACATTTTGGAATCCGTCGTACTGCAAAATATGAACCAGAAAAAGGACGTTCTTGTAGTGGGTGAGGATCAATTATAATTCGGAGGTGCTGGACCGTTGAGTATCAAATAATATACAGCTCCGATATTATCACCTAGATATCATATTGTATTTGTGGTCGTGCATTCGCGTGGCGCCGCTGCAACGGGAAACCAAATCAGTGTTACCCAATAATTGTAATTATGATGTTAAATGTTATTCTGCCCTAGACAAATAACGATAGCAATATAAAAATATATAGTAGCATGTAGAAGAGTCGTCGGTGACGGGCCAACGCGCACATAATTTTTTATGGATCCAACAAACAGTTGCTAGTTGTCAGTTGTGATGTGGAATGAATGATACGATTACCTGTAGGGTACCAAATTGTATACTATGAGAGGATGAAGAAGAAACCTTAGCCGAATTGCAGGAAGTAATAATAATAATAATAATAATGATAATTATAGCGACAACGACACCGATAACGATTACGATTACGATTAAGAATAGGATTAGGATAATGACAAAGACAATAACAATAACAATAATAATAACAATAATTATAATAATAATAATACCACTGATTTGGTTTCCAATATCAGCGGCGCTACGCGAATACGCAATCACAAATACAATAAAATATCTATATTAATAATCTCTAAGTCCCTGGGGAATGAAGTACCTCAGGGAAAAAACAAAATAAAACAAATAATAATAAAAATAATCAAAGGTGGTTTCCCGGTCACAAAGGAACCTTGTGGACTTGCTAGGTCTGATGGGAGACGCCAGGATGGTGTGACTAATTCATTGGGTAGGTGGCACATGCCTTGCCTGAGATGTCACTGTCATCGACACCCTAGCAGAGTCATTCCGCACGAGATCAGCTGAGCATGCAGGTGCTGCTGTTGAGATCGCAGCAGTCAGAAAACATAAAAATATACCGCTATTTTGTCATCTTACTGCTTTGCACCATTGGCCTTCGAGACTCTGGGTCCCGTCAACCGGGATGGCCAAGCACTGATCAATCTCCTTGGTCACCGGTTTGCACAGGTATCAGGCGACAGGAGAGAGATCACCTTCCTCTACCAGCGCTTGTCAATGACTGTCTAGCGCTTCAACGCAGTCGATTTCTGTAGCACTTTTTCTACCAATTAAATCATCTGCGAACAGTAGCCATTCCAGAACAATGGCCCCCCCCCCTAATTTTTTTAATCGTGAGGGATCATATGTACTTCTGGAGAAAAATAATAATAATACATATACATGTACGTGTGTCCTTGTGGAGCGATGGTGACATGGACCCTCCTGCAGTTTAGGCCCAGGCAGAATCAGCAGACACGCTGTCCTAAACGATCGGATAAGTCGTGGCCTTACACCCGCTGGGGTTCCTAACATCAAAGAACAACCTGGGCTCTCAAGAACACACGGAAAACGACCCGACGGCTTGACGCTCATTCCATGGCAACGAGGACGAAGCCTCGTATGGGATGCTACCATCATCGACACCGTGGCGCCATCTTATCTCCACGCGACGTCGGTAGAGGCAGGGGCAGCGGCGGAACTAGCAGCGGCAAGGAAGATTGCCAAATACAGTCAGCTCATCGTAAACCACCTAGTGGTCCCTGTGACTTTCGAAAACCTTGGTCCAATCAATGGCAATGGCCTGGACTTCCTTTAAGAGCTAGGTAGACGATTAACTATCATCACCGATGATCCCAAAGAGTATTCTCGCCTTCACCAGCGCCTCTCAATCACTATTCAACGCTTCAACGCCGTTGCCTTCCGAGAAACTTTTACTCACGAGAGAGCAGCTTCTCCAGAATAATAATAGTCCTCATTATTTACTCAATTTATTGACAAGTTCACATTTGTAACACATATATATATACTATATAATAATAATAATAATATATTATTAATAAAATAATAATAATAATAATAATAATAATAATAATAACGGTAACGATAACGGTAATAACAACGACAACGGAGATTAGTTTTGTCAACCCGAGGGATAAGTATTTACTTCGGAAAAAAAAAATAATGATGATGATAATAATAATGATAATAATAGTAGTAATAATAATAATAATAATAATAATAATAATAATAATAATATAATAATAATAATAATAATAATAATAATAATAATAATAAAATTCGCCAATGCCTTTAACACTCTGCGCAGAGATTGTCTTCTAGAGGCAGTTGCTAGAGAGATCCCAGAGCTCTACCACTTTGCTCACGCTGCCTATTCAAACCGTCCACTGTTGCGCTAGGGTTCAAACACAATTCGATCCGAAGAAGGAACGCAGCAAGGCGATCCTTTGGGACCTCTGGAATTCTGTCTTGTGCTGCAACCGATTCTCATGAAGCTTCGTTCGGATCTGCGTATCGGATATCTGGATGACCTGACATTGGGAGGTAACAAGGAAACAGTGGCCGACGACGTTCAATTAATCGAGCAGGTATCAAAGAATCTGGGATTGCTATTGAACCGCAGCAAATGCGAAATCGCGTGTCACAACACCCAGATGCCGAACAATGACCCTGCGTTCCAAGAGTTCACGAGCATAGCCCTCGAGGACATGACCTTGTTGGGTGCACCTCTAATTTCAGGTCCAGCTGTGAACATGGTCGTTAATTCAAAGGCCAATGACCTCGAGAGGGCAATCGGAAGATTGTCCTTGCTTTATACACATGACGCTCTGGTTCTGCTGAGAAACAGTCTAAGTGTACCGAAGCTCTCGTACAGTCTGCGCACAGCCGTCTGCGCTGATTACCCGGGCTTGGCTCGGTTTGATCAACTGCTGAGAGAAGGACTGTCAACCATTTTAAATGTGGACCTTGACGATGACCGCTGGCTCCAGGCTTCTTTGCCGGTGAGAGATGGTGGTCTGGGAGTTCGTTGTGCATCTACGCTGGCACTTTCTGCCTTTCTGGCTTCTGCTGCTAGTACAAGCGAACTCCATGCATGCATCCTACCAACAGAGTCTGCTGAGGAACCATATGATCTTGCGAGTTCAGCACTCAACGCTTGGAAGACCCTGACAGATGCAGAACCACCAACAGGAGCAGCAAGTTATCGCCAGAAAGAATGGGACCTCCGATTCGCAGACAAGGCATGGAAAGGTCTGCTGGATTCCAATAACAATCCACGCGACCGTGCTCGCCTGCTGGCCTCACGAGCACCTCATTCTGGAGACTGGATGCTAGCGCCCCCTGTGACTGCCCTAGGCCTGCGCCTCTCAAACGAGGATGTACGACTGGCAGCCGGGTTGAGGCTAGGAACGACACTCTGCGAGCCACATTTGTGTCACCAATGTCAAGAGAGCGTCGACTCAAAAGGGCTCCATGGACTAATTTGTAGAAGAGGCAGCGGAAAACATCAACGACACAGCATGTTGACCGATGTCATCTGGAGAGCTCTTGGCAGGGCGAAGATTCCAGCGCAAAAGGAACCTCTCGACTTGCTAAGAGAAGATGGAAAGCGACCGGACGGCGTCACGCTCATTCCTTGGACACGTGGTCGATGTCTGGCATGGGATGTGACAGTGTCTGACACCTACACGCCAAGTCACATCTTGTCGACACATCTGTCAGAGCTGGCGAAGCAGCCGAACGCGCAGCTAAGACGAAGAGGGCCAAGTATTCCACCATAACCAACACCCACGACTTCGTAGCCCTCTCCTTGGAATCCGGCGGCGCTTGGAGCAGTGAAGGACTGGAGTTCATCTCAGAGTTGGGTAGTCGAACGAGTGCTGCAACCCACGATCCAATGGAGACGTCATTTCTGTTCCAACGTATCTCAGTTGTTCTTCAGCGTGGGAACGCAGTCTGCCTCTTCGGGACATTGCCAACACTCCATTAGCTCATCATGGGCGATAACAGCATAATGTGAAACATATATGTGTAATACTAATAATACTAATAACAATAATAATAATAATAATAATAATAATAATAGTTATAAGACAATTTATATAGCGTTGTAGAACGGCCGAGGCCGAAAGAAAAGGCGCTATACACGAGAAAAAATGTCAATTAGAGTCGTATGATTGTCGGAATGAAGGGGTGGACGAGAAGTTGAGAAACAAATGATTATCAATTTCATTGCACGAATCTAATAATAATAATAATAATAATGATAATCAGTTGTCTGGAATGACCTCGTCTGGGTTGCATGCACGTTTTACTCACACTATTTTAACCTATTTTTTCGTTTTTTCTGGTCTTTCAGCGTTTTGACTGGTTTGGTTTGTATTAATCCCTGTTTGCGACATTGGCTCTGTCCTGCTTTCCGAGCTAAACGTCCATTTGATTTTTTTTGGACCATTTTTATTATCAGTTCGGAAGGATTCACCTGGTCTACATACGCGCAAGCGCACTTCGAATTGGCGGGGATATTTGTTTACAACCCACACTTGCACACATGTTTCTATCCAATAGATTGAGTCACGGCTATTCTGCTTGTTGGTAGTTCTTATCCTAAAATCCCTGTGCACTGGTATTTCCTTGTCTGCTGGACACTATGGTTACACGTTCACTAGTCACCTTTGAGGTCATGCCCCGCATCTGGCGCATGACTATGACTTTGAGGGTCCATTTGCGTAAGGGGTGTCGCAGATGTCTCAGACCGATAGAAAAACTCAAACCAGTCAAGTCCAGATAAGTCAGTGCTTGTCGGCAAGACAGCTGCACTGAAGCGGGAAAGCTGCACTGAAGCGGGGCGCTGGGTCATCTTCACCTGCCATAGGTCCAACTGTCCACCACTGGAGCTCTTAGCGGGCGGAGCGACGCCGTCTGCAACCAATGGAGAAGTCGACGGTGGGACCGAGGGTACCGGTTGAATACACCCGTCGCGATTGTGGCAACGTTACCCGTCCCGCCCGTGAGGACTGCAGCTAAGGATCACGCTGCTGCTATTTCACATCCAGAGTCCTGCGGGCATCTTCTAGTGCGCATTTGTAAGGGTAGACCGCCCAGCTTGCCCTCAGGCTTTGACCTCGACGCTCCATAGCATATGCAGAAGACCACAATCAACCAAATCTCGGTTGGCCCTGCTTGAATAGTCACCCCCTCGATCTCCACCCAATCATCAAGGGCAAATAAACGCCGCGACGTGACAACTGTGATTAAGAATCGGACCGAGAAATGGTGATCGGACCCTGAAACACTCCGAGAGGAGTTGAGTCCCCGCGGGATAACTGGCAAGTCACCGGAGCCACAGTGAGGTGCTGCTGGCTGCCGTTGACGCCAAACTGGAGAACGGCAATTATATTAGGGTGGCGGTTCGCAATTTGTGCGAGGGAGGGCAACCGGCGCTTCCAAACCAGAATGATCTCCAGCTCCGGCAACAAAGACACCCTAAGGATCTCTGCCTGGAGACCCTTGAGAGTCTTCCCGACCAGGTTTCGGTCGGAGCGTGGCAGGCGACGGCTGAGGATGTGCTGGAGGCGATACGCACGTTTTCGACAGGATCGGCTGGGGACCCTGACGGGTTTGGATCGGAGTAGCTTAAGGGCCTGGTTGGATTCGGTGGGGCGGTGCAGCCCCTTGTCGAGGCCCTTGCAGACTTTGCGAACTTGCTGCTCCATGGTGACTGCCCCCCCCACAAGGTTAGACCAATTTTATTTGGGGCAACATGATCGTCCTGAACAAAAACTCTGGGAGACTCTAGCGTTTACCTTGGGCTACTTATCATGGCGACGATTGGCTGCCAAATGTGCCGACAAATACGCAACGACGAAGCTTGCATCTCATTTTGGACCTCTCTATAACTGGGAATCGGAGTGCTGGGTAGTTGCGAGGCCGTGGTGCATGCCACTCGATGCTTCGTCGACGCTATGGAACCCAGGCATCGGCAAGGTATCGGATGGCACCGATTGCTCAGCTGACCTTGACTGAACAATAAAACCGATGACCCGGGTTGGGAAAAACAGCCGTCGGACTCATGCACGTACCGAAAGACGTCAGCAGAGGAGAGATCTAGTCAACCGGCCGACAAAGGCAGTTCGAACTGGTTTTCACCGTCAGTAATGACCCCGAGCAGTCGATCATCATCGTCGTCGTCGTCATCCGTCATCTGTCATCGTCATCGTCATCGTTATCGTCATCCATGGGCTGAAAGCCCATATGTGTCCACTACACATTTGACAATTATTCTTCATGCCCCTCTGTCTCAGGTTAGCCGTAATAAATTATGTATATCGGTTCCACACCAATTTTCAATATCATCTAGCCATGCTCTGCAAGGTCTTGCTGCTGTTCATGCTTGCCATTGCAACCAATCCTGCAGATACAGTTTTCTAGGCATCTATCACTGTGAGGAGCAACGGCCATAGTAGCGGAGGGCGTGAAACGGACAGAGCACGAGTGCGGATTGATGAGATTGCAACCATCTAATCACCTCAAGCTAACCCTTCCGCTTAATCTCTTCTGGACGTATAAGACTCAATCGTGTTTAGTTAAACAGGAAACACGTCACTCAAGAGAAGAAGGTTATTATGTTTTGTTATGTGTTACCTGAATTGATCGAGATCTGTGGTCAAATCGTCAACTGTGATGTTGTTGCTGTTCCCACACATAGAATCAGAATCAGTTTTACCATGATATTCAGGCGGCAAAAACACATACACATTGAACCACTCCACTGTTGCATCAATTTCCACGCGAAGTCCGGATGGCATTCGAATCTACATGGGCAAAAATGCATTACAATTTACACATTACATCTGTTTAATATTTTTTAATTTCTCTTACATACTCCTGGACCTAGGCATTTTGTGTCATTGTTAGGTCAGTATTATAGGCAGCAAAATCATGTATATTTAATATAATGTAAATGTAAAGCATTGCAGATTTCGTAGTGCCCACAAATACCACGTCAAGGAGACCAAGTTATTACAGATTATTCATCGTCGCAGTACCAAATTAAGACCGGAATGGCCAAGCTTCTTGTTTCCTTCCAGTGTCAGGTCAACATCCATGCAGGTGAATCCGATTAGAGGCATCGGCGAACATCAGATAAATTTAATATCTATCTCTTTAGAAATTTCATTTAAAAGAATAATAATAATAACAATAATATTACAATCATGACATTACCAGCAATCGACAAAGATTATAATACCATGATAGTTTGGTAGGGATTGACTGTAAATAATAGGGAAGAATAGACCCTAAACGTACCCAAGTTCTGCTAACATGGACACCCTTACACCAAGTTGACTAAAAAGAGGTGGCGTATGAAAGTAAGATAGTAGACTGGACAACTGAAATAGTCAACTAACAAATTCTAAGTAATCGAAATCGTAATCGTAATCTCAACATTTCTACAGCGCCCACGAAAGCGAAGTCGCGGGAACCAGCTTATTCACAGGCGCTTAATCAAAACAGAATCGATAAGCAGAGGGTCAAAAGAGCAGTGTTTTCAGTTGTGAGTGAAAGACCTGTGTGGATATAGCAAGAGATGAGATGTTTGTGAGTTCGTAGGACTGATCGGATATTTGTTTTAATATTGGAGGGAGTTTGTTCCAGAGACAGCAATGGCTATGGAGCGCGATTTGCAAATTAGAGTGATGATGTGACGGGACGGTGAAGCAGAGTGAGGGTGGAAAAGAAATGGGTTGAACGATGTGGTTGAATCGTGAACAACTGACATTACTGTGGGTGGTGAGGATTGCAATGTGTTGTAGGTGAGTGAAATGATCCTATATTCGATCCGTTCAGGTATTTTGAGCCAGTGTAGCGATTCGAGAGCAGGAGTGATATGGTGAAGCTCTGGAGTTTTGGTGACAGCACGGGCGAAACCATTCTGAATGGCCTGGAGGCGGTTTAATTGGGTGGTGTCTATATTGAGGGGAAAAAGAAATTGCAGTAATCCAGTTTTGCGTGCACTATTGATGCGGCTATGGTGGATGCAGTTCTGGAGCCAAGCATAGGGCAGATTCTACGAAGATCACGGAGATCCATGAAGCAAAAGTGAGAATGATGGGTGATTTGATCAGCGAAAAATTATAGCTAGGTTGCGGACAGGAGAATTTGGAGTTAATGTGTGGGTGGATGCAAAATCAACGTTGAGGCAAATAGAAGGATTAGGAATTTTCTTCAGTTGCTCACGGAGGCCAATTAGAATGAATTCGGTTTTGGAAGGGTTCAGGCAGAGGAGATTTGAGATAATCCAGGATGAGATTTAGGTGACAACATGTAGAAGATGATCAATGGAGTTAGAGAAGCTGGTTGGAGAGAAAGAAATGAATAACTGGGTATCGTCAGCGAATAGATGATGGTCAACCGAGGATGCGTTAGTGAGTGAACTGTAGGGGGTAGTGTAGAGGATGAGTAAGAGGGGCCCGAGAACAGAACGGTATAGAGGATGAATAAGAGCAGAACCTTGAGGAACACCACAGGCGAGCGGATATGATTGTGATGGAGTGCTCGAAGATTTTACTGAGAAAGAGCGGGAAGAGAGATAGGACCGGATCCAGAGAAGAGCAGCATCAGAAAAGCCGAAATGGATAGACAGTCTCTGGAGCAACATAATTATTGTGGTCGATGGTTTCAAAGGCTGCAGAGATATCAAGGAGGCAGAGCCAGGAAACTTGTTGATGAGAAATGGCATAAACAAATTTATTGTAGATGAAGGTGATGCGACTTTCTGTTGAGTGCCGCTTGGTAAAGCCATACTGGTGTCTATTGAGGAGCGAGTTGGAAGTCAGGTCGTCATTTAACCGGGACAAGGCAATGCGTTCGAGTAATTTACAACTGAATGTCATGTTGGAGACAGGTCGATAGTTTGAACAGATTTCTTTCTCGAGTGATGGTTTCTTCAGGTTTGTAGTGTCTTATCAATGTGTGAACATGTGAAGAGTAGGGGAAAGTTGCCAGTAGATGGAGAGAGGTTTATTATTTTGGTAATGACAGGAACAAGGATAGATGCACAGTCTTTCAATAAGGAGTTGGGCATAGGGCAGAGTCGCACTGTTTGTTAGGAAGAGACTGTAGCATGTTGAATATTTCTGTCTAAGATGTTGATTCGAAGGCGGATAATGATGATGGAGGTGGGGAAGGAGAAGAGTCATGAATGGAGGATGGAACTTCTGGAAGTTAATCTACTGTGAATGTAGTAATTTCCCCAGAGAAGAAAAACAGAACGATTCAGCCATATAACGTAGAAGAAGATGGAAGCAAGTTTGGAAGTGGGCTGGAGGAGTTCCAATGGAAAGGTTGATTTTATACTTTCCAAAAAGACAAGGATTAGATGATCAGAATTTGACCAACGAGGAATAGAATCTCGTTTTAGCCTTAGCCAGAAGGTGGTGGTATTTATTTGTGGCCGATTATTTTAGGGCAGAAAGCACTCGAGGATCCTGGGTTTGTTTGTAGGAAAGATTTGAAGGGCTTGGAAATAACAATTATACCAGGATTGCTGGCATGAGATTCAGATTTGGTGAGAGTAGAAGTGTGTTTGTCAAGGAGAATGGACAAGGTGGTATTGTAGGAAGACAGAAGATCATGAAGAGAGGATGAAGGATTTGGAACGAGGTCTGGAACGGAAAGATCTCGCGTCAAGGCTTCAATGTTTTTAAGAGTAATAGCGGCGTCAATTGACAGATTTCGCCGAATGACTTTATTCTGGCGCAATTGATAAAAGCAAGACATGCAAAGGTAACTGATATGTTCCTCCAAGGACAGGTCTTCATCCAGAAGAACTCCCAGGTCCCGGACGACGCGTTGAACCTTCCAATAAGGAAATGCTGCTTTAACCGCCTCTCTGTCAACGCTCGAACGCGCTTGTCTCGCACCCAGCCACATAAGTTCAGTTTTATCTGGGTTCAATTTAAGACGATTGGAGTCCAGATCTGCACTTGCTCCATAATTGCCAAGATTTTTGACACGCACTCCAGGGCCTCAGATGGGCGGCATGTCAAGTACAGTTGGGAGTCGTTGGCATATGCCATATTGATGAACCCGGGCTCCAAGAGCACATGTGATCTTTGTTAAATTAGTAAATCACGCATCAATGCATTCTACGACTAACCATGATAGCGTATAACAAAACTATAAATCATAATAAAATTGCACAATGTCAGAAAAAATATATAAAAAACCCATTATTATTTGACTCACATTGAGTCAATGTTAATGAGATGGCGATGCTTGCATTTTGGTCAGAAGTAGGCCTAAGTCAATACGTGGGCTGGTGTTGGTTAGACTCAATCATTATTTACATAGAGCCTGTTCGTATATAACTATTTAGTCCTTTTCGTAATCGTAGCTGAACAACCGGTCTCATAGAGGTAGGTAGTTTAAAATGGCAGCAACACTGACAAGGCCTTGATTTATCGAAAATAAAGCGCATTACATTCACGTTACAATATTTTTCAGTAGAAAAAATGCGATTTCGAAGAAAAGTTGGCGACCCACTTGGATATTCTTTGCTACGCACTTGCGGGTCGCGACCCACAGGTTGAGAATCACTGCCCTAGATAGTAATATTAATGACAATGATAATAAGGACCGATGGCAAATGATTGATACCGTGTTGCCCGGATCGCTGCTTGACCTGGGACGTCACAGTGGCAGATATAGTGACCACAACCTTCGACCGGATGGGAGGTGCTGCGGAACTGGCAGAGGCCAGAATAGAAGTTAAACACTCTCAACTGATGCAATCCTACAACTTTGTCCCATTGGCTTTGGAAAATATGGGACATCAACGCCAAGTAACTAGCCTATCTCGCCGACCTAGGGCCCCTATTGGAAGAATTACAGGCGACCCAAGAACAACATGCTACTTGTTCCAGTGTATGTCTGTCGTGATCTAACGATTCAGTCCATTTGCCTTCCACAGCGCCTTTGTTGTCATAGATCTTGACAAAGATGACTACTAGAGTAAACATCGCTGTTTAACATAGTACGCCTAAGAGATCATAAATACATCGGTTAAAAATATATGAATAATGATGATGATGATGATAATAATAATAATAATAATAATAATAATAATAATAATAATAATAATAATAATAATAATAATATCACCTATAATAATACTAATACTGCTGCTACCTTTTTTACAGCTGATAGTACTACTAATGATAATAATAATAATAATAATAATCCTAAAAATAATTGTAATTATAATAGGCTAATATAGCGGTACATGATGATGGCAGTGTGAATTTGAGGTGCAAAGGTGCTGTCAGATGGTGATGAATATGGATACTGAATTGTGAAAGGCAGTGCTAAGAAGCATTTCCTGAAGTTCAAATCGTATAATTGACTCCCTCCTTGAGCTTTGCGTAATGCAAGAGAACTCATAACAGTATAGCTACTGTATATGATGACATGGGCAGAAGACCCGCAGATAAAGAGCGTAAACTATGGTTAACTGGCAGTAAACATAAGAATTGACTTAATGCAGAAAGAAGTTAACAAAATTTAGATATAATGTCTGATGCGTAGGTTTCCACTTACGCTAAATTTCAGGCCTGTGCCATCGACATAAACTGTAGAGGAATCTGCTGGATTTTGGGAAAGAAGACGGACAACTGTTGGGTTTCTCTGAACAGTTTTATTCCATGATCCTGCCTCACAAATACTGATCTTGTATGCGCTGTTGCCTTCACGAACAACGATGCCGCAGTTACAGGTAACCTCTCCACCATTACAAACTTCATGTCGGACCACGATCTGTTTAGAAACACCGTGTATTGATTAAATGTCAACTTCAGAAAATACATAAGCATGCAGTGAACGTTAAAGGGCGCTTAATAATGAGAGAAGAACTGAAAGGATATGAAGATGGAATCAGAATTGGCGGCATTTGAGTGTCAAACTTACGATATGCTGACGATATCATCCTGCTTACAAACTCTGAGACAAATATTCAAGATTTGATAAAATAGACTTAACGTAGCCAGTAAGTAATACAATCTTTTCATATACATCGGAAAAACAAAAGTAATGACAACAGAATCAACACTGTGCAAAATACAAATCAATAACTACTCTCTTGAATAAGTAAATACTTTCTTGTATCTTGGCTAACTCCACTCAGAAGAGGGTGACAATGGAAAAAAGATAAGATCACGCTTAGCAAAAGGACACGGCATAGCAACAGGACTCTAAAGATTTGGTAAAATCATGGAATACAATTAACAGCAAAACTCCGATTGCTGAGAACCCTTGTGTAGCCAGAGGTCACGTAAGGGGCGGAGAGTTGGACGTTAAGGGAAGACGAAGAAGAAGAATAGATGCCTTCGAAATGAAGTGTTTGAGACTTGTCCTAGGGATATCGTGGAAAGCCATGAAAACAAATGAATGGGTGTTGGAAGCTGCAAGTGTGGAGACATTCTTAAGTGCTGTAAAAGAAGAGAAGATGGAGTATTTTGGACATGTTATGAGAAAAGAAGAGGGATGTATAGAGAAAGAGATAATGCAAGGAACAATAGAGGGTGCTAGACAGAGGAAGGGAACACCAAGAACAAATTGGCTGGATAACATCAGAAAATGGACAGACCTTTCAACAACACAGATGATGAAGGCTACAAAGAACAGTCAGAACTAGAGAAGGATTGTGCATGACGCGGCCTACCTTCGTACCACAGACGGCTAAAGAACAGAACAGATAGTCCTCGTTGTCATCAATTAGAGTGCTATTGACCAGATAAGCAAATTGCCCACGCAAATCTGTTGAAATCTCTTTACTGTGAAAGTGATTCAACAGGAAAATTTTATTTATTCTCTGCCGTGTGCTTGGCTAACCAATGTAACCATGCAAAAGCAAGTTAACGCAAGGTTCAAGAATGTTTATGATGTTACTATGGCATCGTGTGCTTGACATTTGGTACCTTAAAGGCCGCGCATAGTAATAATATAATTTCTTCAAAATTGTGAAATATTCATGTTACAAATACACAGTGTACCAAACCACATTGATTATAAAAATAATTATCTAGTAATTTAGGCAAAGTCTACTTATTCATAAGGTAGCCTATTATGTTGAGTTCAAGAAGTTGTGTAACTTGTCAATTTAGCATGTCGTCCAATGTACGTTAATTCAAGCAAAACAAACGCCAAAAATGATACCTTGCTGAAGTAATAATATATTTAATTTGTCATTTTAAAATGAACTCTTGTATCACGTCACTTAAGTTGATGAGAACTGAATACTAGCACGTGGTTCAGTCCTTCCAGACACATGGAAGATCGCAAGCTGTGTTACAGAATTGTGCTAGTGACTACCGTACACTCCATTGCAGAAGCTTAGAGCAATAGCAGCTTAAATAAAACACTTGTTTGCTTACGTCAATGTCAATGAGTTAAACCGCATCTAAAATAACACCTGGAGTCTCTGAGGCTTCTGATAGCATTTCCTCCATTAACCTGCTGCTGACTAGCAAACTATTATTATCAAATCATTTTTTGATTTGCTCCTCTGAATGTAGAAAAATTATACATCAACTTTACAAATGGCAGCAAAGTCAACCTTACAACAGCCGCAACAGTGTTATAGACTATATATTATAAATATATATATATATATATATGTATATATGGGAGTCACAGTAATATAACTCCGCTACTGGTAGTACTCTGGCAGTGCCAGTCCCAAGCCTGGATAAAGGAGGAGGGCGACGCTAATGGTCTTTGTTACCACACAGTGTCGTTAAGCTGCGACAACCACCTATAACTAATATCTTAACTAATAGTCAGGTTAATTGTGTTTGCTTTTCAACTGTCGCCTGATTATTAACTCCGTTGAAAGCATCTGCAGAGAAGCGATTACATCTCTATTTTGCTCCATGTGCAATTGCATCCAGGTTGCTTTGCCTATACGAGAGAGCCTTCCAGTGTTGACTGCACCAGTGACTGCATGGAAGGCTGTCAAAGCCTTTACTTTTTCTGCGCTACCGTATTATCTCAATCCCCATTACCCTAGAGGTCATATAAATGGACGCATTCTTCAACATGAGGTTTGCTATGACTAACAGTGGGACATTTGTGTATGGGGAGAAAAAAGCCATCTATGCATCCGGTGGGTTTCGCTGTTATGCCATGACAGCTTGGTAGATCAACAGTGTGTCTGCTTCTTCGTGATTGTTGTCCTGGAAAAGCATATCTTTGTTGCTCTTGGTATGCCCTGACGAAGAAGTGATGATCAGTTTGTGTGATGTACTGTTGTATGGGAGACTGGGGCTGGTTGTAACAATTTACACATTTAGATGTTTTATGACCGAACTTGATCTCCAATAACGGTTGACAATATATCATTACAATCCTTCAAAAATGTACTTTGACTATGGAACGTTTCATATGTGTAACTCTATTAATTATGAAAACATTTGCAATTAAACAATTTTTTTAGTGTTACAACTTGCCTCGGCTTGGGGTTGGTTGTAACAAGACATGGATCAAATTGTAACACCCCTTTCAACACTGGGGGAGGTTGTAACACAGTGAACACCAAATAACTCATTAATATTCAATGGTAACTTCTCGGGCCTTTATATCGGCGAAATCTTTAATTATAACAAATGGGCTCAAAAACTATGAAATAAAACAAATCACAAAGATATTTCGGCGTCCTGAATTAAAAGACAGCGAAGAACGATGGTGTTTTGGCTTTAATACTGTATATGGTGCTGTCGGAAGCTGTTTATCAGTAAACAAACCTGACAGAGGTTGATGAAGATGATCATCAAAAGAATCAGTTTAAAACAGCAATTAAATAACATTTAAGGCAGGATTCGAGTCATATAAAAGTATTTAAACCATTGAGAATGGCGTATAGAGAAAATGTTACAGCTAGTCCCAACCATATACCTAAGATGATTAAATAAAATGCTAACATACTGTTATAGCTAACGGGATTTTGCGTTCAGTCACATAATCATAAAGAAACAAGCTTCGAAATGACCTACTCTAAGTAAGAATATCGTGTGCCTTAAGCGTACCATGAGAGAAAATAATACGTGAGAAAAAGTTACTTTTAGTGTCGAAAATCACAATTCATGAATAAAATTTCTGAAGTTGAAGCTTAAGCGAGGATAAAAGGAAAATAGATCGGAAACGATAGGACGCGCATTTTGGTCTGTATACGCTTAAGTAACGACGAACAACTTGATTAACGACGAACAGCGGCTTACTACAACATTTACAAATTAATAGCTCGTTCGCACCAGATATAAATGAAGGGACCTCTTAAACGACTGTAGACTTGTAAGTTGCCTGATCCCGGTGGAATCCCGTTCCATGTAAGTGGACCTCTGGACCTCAATGCAAAAGATCTTGTATCTGTCCTAGCAAATACAGTTCGGTAATGATCCACTCGTATTGTTTCATATGAGTGGGCATCAGCTTAAGTGCTAAAATAGTTATCATATATCGATGGTTATTGCTTATAATTATGTAAATTTGTACATGAATAGACCTAATTGATGTGAATTTACCTCATGAATTTTTAATAATAAGGTTAATAAAATAGGGTTGAACGTGCTATTATTCTAACGTCAGTCTTTTGAAGAATTACCAATTTTGACAGAAAGTGAAGGTTGTTTGAGGCCCATGCAATGGACCCAGGTTTGAACCCTGTGGTGCACTATTTTAACAAGGTTTGCCTTAGAGAGGATGCCATTACACATAACTTGCCGGTATCTTTCCTTGAGGTAACTTTCGAACCTCTGATGGGCTACTCCTTTTATTCCATAATGCTGCAACTTTTATAGAAGGATATTGTGATCCACCGTATCGAATGCTTTCGCTATTCCCACTGAGTACTTATTTTCATCAACATAGCTAAGGAAATTTGTTCTTGTAAGTTTATCAGTGATATAGCTGTCGAGTGGCCAGGTCTGAAACCATATTCATTAAGACAATATATCATTTTAACTAGGTGATTATCAGTTTATCATATACAAGCTTTTCTATTATTTTTTTAAATACTGAAAGTACAGAATCTGATATTGGCCTATATTTGGAAAGTGCCAACCTTCTTCCTTGTTTATGGATTGGCACTATTTCCGCCGGAGTTTAATTCGTTTTTCACAGCACCCGCAATGAAAACAGTTGATGATTTTCAGACAAAGGTTATGCAATAAGTTAGATTAGGCTATGTGCTATAATTGTGTCAATTCCGTCAAGGTCCGTACTGTACGTAGGCTTGATGTTGCATGCAGTGTTTATGACTTCAGTGGGGTAAGTGAGGGAGAGGGCAAGTGCCCTTCATATATTTAGTGTAAGAGTTAAAAGAAGTGGAGATCCTATCTGCTAGATTTTTAGGGATACTGATAAAGTAGTCATTAATCGATTGGCTATGGATTATAAGCAACTTCTGTCAACGTTCCGTTATCATCTATTTATTCAAATCTGGAATGTCTATTGTCTGTTTTGAGTATGGATCTCTTATGATCTCCCATTTTTGCTTTCAAATCAGTCGTGTAATTTTGGAATTCAATTTCGTAGTAATACAGCTATAAAATATTTATTTAAATTTGAAAACATAAGTGCCCCTCGTGTCCCTAGGGTTTGGACTGTGCAGGGGCCCTGCCAGACATATGGTGCCGACGCCTCTGACATCAATGCTGACTTAGGTAGAATGCCATTGAATATGCATGGGATCGACTGGACATACATGTAGTCATGGCCAGTGCTAATTTTCTAGAAATAAATGTGCCGAAACGCATTTGTGTATGCAAAAGAAATGAAGTTAAACTAGCTAACAAATAAAATTAATTTATAGAACACAATGATCACAATCACTTGCTTATAATTTTTAGAATGTAAAAAAATTGAAATTGTAATGTTATATGTCAAATTCGAGAGTTTTTGCCAATTTTCGTCCGACAAAAAATGTTCTCGTGAACAAAAGAACTCTTTCAGTCGAGTTGATTAAAATCATCTCGACTCAAGAGTTCCTTTGCTTACTGGCTTAAAAGTTAGAACATTAAAGACAAGTCAGTCATAAATAAAATGCCAAAAAACATAGTTAACCTAAAGTTAAATAATTATTTTATAGCAGCATTGAACACAAATTGCGCGGCACAACTACTATTCTAATTTTTTAACAGTTGAAAAAAGGTGCCGGAACGCCGTCCCGGCGCGTTCCACCAGAAAAAACACAGGTCATGGCTAATTGCAAGTTTCTAAATGGACATTAAAAATTTTTGTGTAGATATTTGTGTAGATATATAGGTTGAATATATATATATATAAAGGGTTTGAAAAGGCGCCATCATAATTTATTTATATATACATAAATTGTTCTGGGCCTTTACAAACCCTTTCAACATGATGAACATAATAGCTGTCTACTTGATCAAACGAGGCGTGTCTACAGATAAACAGAATAAGTGTGCGATGACGACGAGTCACGAAATGATACCTCCAGGAGTTGATTTTTGTTTATCGCCTTCACAAGGTAGAAATCTCCTTCCAACAAATTGTCGAATTTGCTAAAATAAATGAAAATATTATTAGTCCATTGCTCAGCATCGTATGAGAAGTATGCTGCTCCTATCACACACGTACTGATTGCAATTGGTTAACTTGGGTAATGGTCTTTTACACAAAATGATTACACTTGCGCACTTTTGGGCCTACGTTCTATATATATTATTATGGACATTGGAATTCTGAATAAATAACTCGAGAAGTTAATTCTAAAAATACAAGAATGGTCTCAATGTAAATGAAGATGAAATTGGAAGCAGTCAAATTAAGTTGTTCTTCATCTTCATCATCATCATCATGATCCATGGGCTGAAAGCCCGTAGGTGTCCACTGCACATATGACCATTGTTCTCCATGCTTCTATGTCCTGGATTAGCAGTAATAAGTTATGTATATCGGTTCCACACCAGTTTTCAATGTCATCAAGCCATTCTCTACAAGGTCTTCCTCTTCTTCACGTTCCCTCTATTATTCCTGTCATTACATTCCTTATTTTGCTCTCATTATCCATTCTATAAATGTGTTCAAATAGTCCCAATTTTCTTTTGATTATGGCTTGCATGATATTCTCTTTGATGTTTAGTCTTCTTCTTACTTTAATGTTTGTTACTTTTTGTGTCCAGTTCAATTACAATATCCTTCTGTAACAGTACATTTCAAATGCAAGTATTATTCTTATAACCGCTTTCGTTATAACCCATGTCTCACAGGCATATAGTGCTGTACTATTTCTGAATTTGATGTTTTCAGGTTGCTAGATGGCGCCTATGGTTCGTAAGTGGGACATGATGGTATTCCCCTCTGGTTTCTCTCTTCTATGTCCCACTTACTCTGTGGCTGGGTTGCCACCCTCTTCAATCGCTCTCTAACAGATTCTTTCACTCTGCCTCGATGGCATGCCAGTTGCACCCCCTCTGTGAGTAAAATTCCTCGTCCTGCCACTGAGGCCAATATCCGGGTAAATCTCCATCACTTCTAAACTTTGCCTAAAAGGCTGGTTGTCAGACGCTACTTTTACTCCATGGTCACTGATTCTCTGATTAACTCGAACTTCACAGACCAATATGCGCTTCGACCTTATGGTTCAACTACTGCCGCTCTGGTCTCCCTTCTCCATCAAATCCAAGATATGCTTACTACTAAACCGTATGTCCGACTCATCTCACTCGACTTCTTCCGTGCATTTGATTTGGTGAGCCACGAATACCTTTTTGAGCAACTTTCCTCGTTCCCAATACCTGATTTCATCTATAACTGGATGCTCTCACTACTATCAAATCGTTCCCATAGCACAAAGTTCATGGGTGTTGTCTCTCTCCTGTGTTTGAATAATGCATGCAGGGATCATCCAGAGTTCTGGTCTCGGCCCACTCAACTTTGTTGCTGCCATCTCTGACCTCAAACTTCTCAACAGCGCCAATAAGCTGCTGAAGTATGTGGATGAATGCAATGTCCTGATCCCTGCCTCAACTATTGCTTCCACCGACTCTGAGCTAGTCCACTTGCAGGCATGGGTCGCCAAGTGTAATCTAAAACCTAACACATCAAAATCTAAAGAGATGATTGTTAGTAGACCTAGGTCTAAAGTTGATGGCTTCCTAACCCCATTGCTTGAATTCGATAGGGTGGAGGAGATGAACATTTTGGGATCACATGTATACTTTGCCTTGAAGCACATATCGACCGGATCTATACTATAGGGTTAATCAGTCTTTCTACACCTTGCGCGTTCTTTGAGTCCATGGGCTTCATGGCGTGGCTCTCTATGATGTTGTGCTGACTACTACGCTTTCTGCATGCGTCTCCAGCATGGCATGGTTTCACTAATGCAACCCACCGTGCTCGCCTCAATACTGTTGTTCGGACACGAGATGCTGCCCTATGAACAATTACCATTTGATGAACTCTGCGAACGAGCCGATTTCTCCCTTTTCAATTCCATTCTCTCTAACCGTGACCACATCCTAAGAAATCTTCTACCTCCTGTTAGGAGTGTGGAGCACCAGTTGCGACCGCGTTCTCACAACAGGTCTGTCACACGGGCTAATGATTTCAATCGGTGTGGCTTTATTATAGGATCATTGTATCAGCTCCTTAATAACCCCCATTGACTTTTCCTACTGCCTGGCCCTTAGTTGCTATCCTGGCATTTGTCTAATTTTTATACTTCCGACAGATTATGTATATAGATGTTTTGTTTGTAACTGTTTATTTGCACACGTCGTACGTTTGCAGACGTCGGACTAAAATTATACTTACTTACTTACTAAATACTCAGGTTTTCAGTATCCTCAGTTTGGTATGGTATCTTATTGTCTTGCTTCTCCATATAGTGTTAAAGCCTGCCATCATTCCTTTCGCTTTATTAATATTCTCTTTATTTCCATCGTGCAGTTGATGTCCGACGTCATTAGGTTCCCCAGGTATATGAACTCTTTAAAATTTTAAATTGCTTCTTTTTCAATTGTAATTTCCTTTTATATGTAATTCTTTCCAAACACCAGTGTTTTTGTCTTTCCTATGTTTATATTCAGATTGGCATCTCTTCCTGCTCTATCCAATAAGCAAACACTTCCTTGTAACGCTTCACAGCTCTCTTCTATTAAGAGAGCTGTGAAGCTCTCAGAAAATCTCAATAACTTGAGATTTGCTGATAACACAGACCTCTATTAGGTCTATGTTATCACCAAATCTCAAGTTATTAATCATCTCTCCTTGTACTGATATTCCTGTGCATCACCATAGTCATAATTTTATACAATATCCTTGATGCTATCCATGACTCTTTCCAGCATCCTATAAATTCTGAAGGTGATATAGGATTTCCCTGTTTTGTGCCTATACTGATTTTGAACCATTATCCTGGTTCATGACCTAACTAACCTTTCTGCTGCTCTTGACTGTTCAACAGCATTCTGTACGATCTATGCCAGTTGCTGTCCAATTCCATATGATCGTAGTGTTGCCTATATGATGTTCTGTTTGACTGAATCGAATGCTCTTTGGAAATCCAAAAATCAGTTGTAGATGCACCTGTTTTTACTCTTTGCCTTCTCTGCAATTAGTCTTAACCTTAATATCTGTTGGACAGCACTTCTATCTTTTCTAAATCCAGCCTGGTCATCTGACGTATGTTCTTCTATCTTAACCTTTAGTCTGTTTGTTGATATTTCCTTCATCACTTTCCTCATATGACTATAGTTCATGCATTGTCCTCTTTTTGGTATTATTATTAGTATGGATTTTGTCCATGCCTCTGGAATATTCCCTTCTTTCCATAATTATTTGGTTACATAATTTGTGTATTTCTTTTTGAAGCTCCTCTCCTCCAGCTTGTATCATTTCTCCTAGTATTCCGTCTTCGTCTGGGCTTTTAGTTTTCTTCAAACTTTTGATTGCATTTTGCACTTCATCATACAAAATGTCAGTCATTGTATCATCTGTCCATGGAGGTGAGATTTTTCTAATTCATTTTGTAGTTCTTTACTTCCCTGATCCTTTTCCGTATATAGTTCACTGCAGTATTGTGTCTATCATTATAAGCACTGTTCTCTATCGATCAACATATTCCCTTCTTTATCCTTTTTTATCGTTTGTCTTGGTTGTCAATTTTGGCTAACGTTTTTTACGAGTTTGAATGCCTCTCTAGTTTTTCTTTCTGCTGTATACTTCTCGATATTGCTACATTGTTCTTCGAGCTATTCTTGCTTATCTCTTCGTGCCGAGATCTCTACTTCATTGAACTAGGTTTCTTGTACTTGATTGTCATTTCTACTGAATACTTCAGTCTTAATTTTACATTTCTTTTACCTTGACCAATTCCAGGATTGTTTCTATTTTACAGCAAGATCAGGCAGTTTTCTCCTCTTTAATTTCCTTCTCCATATCCGTATTTCTTCATTTTGTTCCCATCCAGTGTTATCTGTTCCAATCTTTGCATTCCAGTCTCCCATTACAATTTTATCATCTTTTCGGTGTAATTCTTTCAGAGTTTTCTCTAGGTTTTCATAGAATTCCTTAATTCGTCTTCTTAGCAATCTGCCGTTGGTGCATATACTTAAATCACTGCTAGATTTATCGGCTTCCCGTGAAATCTTGCTGCAATTATTCTTGAATTAATTGGTCTGTATGCTAGCAGTGCTTTCCTTGCTGTGTTATTTAAGAGAAAACCTTAAATAACTGACATGGTTTTGTCTTCTCCGGAACAAATAGCTTCCGCTCCACTCATCTCGCCAGTTCCAGCCCATCGCATTTCTGATAATCCTAGATAGTCAAATATCTTTCCATCTCCTTCCTCAGCAACTCTAATTTCTCTGTTGACGACAATGTGCGAACATTTCATGTGCCAAAAGCGATTTCTCTAGCTGCCACTTTTAAGCTTAGATTTCCGTCTAAATTTCCAGTAGCCAATTTTTCGATCCAACTCTGGTTACTCGATTGGAGACGCGTACCTTTTTGACCAGGGACTGACTCTAATGCTGTGAAGTATCAGAGGCGAGGGAGCGGTTTGACATCAGAGTTTTCCTTCTCCTACATGTATTTGTGCTCCTCTCCCGAGATACCCACTGGGCAGTGGGGGCCAGGTTAATTATGATGGCGACTTGATTTTCGCCATATCACAACTCCGTCAATGGGTATAATGCGTCAGAGTAAGTTATTCTTACACGCCATCGAAGGTAACAAGATGAGGATCGGTGACTGAATCGCAACGTTTATATGTCGATGAGTGCGGAAGAATATTCATCTGTAAAAAAAAGCGTCAACCGTTATTACAAATTTGAATGCTCAATTATTATCAAAGTTTGCAGCAATGCAGAAGGAACTGTGAGTGAGGTATATAATAGAACATGCTACGTACATAAAATAGGTTTAGCTGAAACTATAGACCTTGGAGACTTTGAATCCTACAACTTATGGTATGAAGCTGGCATTGGCTCATTATAGACACTTTCTGGCGTCGCCTACTGAATAAGTTATTCTAAACGAATACCCACCAAATAAAGGTTAAAAATGGCAAAATTACACGTCTGTGTTGGCCCTCATGTCTCTAAAAAGATTCGTAAGAATGGTGGCTGTTTCAAAAGTTGAAGCGCAAATGTTACCGCATCAATCCTAAACATGACCATGCATCTTCCTCTTACTTCTTCCAAGAGATGGGTGGTTGAGTGGATCTAAGCTAACCTTTTTGCCGCAAACTGGTGCAAATTTTTCTGTGCCTTTCTCTTGGTAAATTACAATATATTGGCCACAATATTTATATGGCGACTTATGTTATATTTAGGAAATCGCCGTGATCCTTACACAAAACAAAAATCACAGGCACTATTCTGTCGTTTGCCGTCTTTTGAGAAACTAAAGGTCAGTCAAAGTAACTCAAGGGACCCTTGGTACTTCAAGGTCATCCATGGCGATATGCTGTTACGTGTAGTTTACTGGGATTCCTTGACCTGGAAATATATGACATAGATACAATGATATGAATGAAATGAAAGTGAGCACTGTGAAATATAATGGTCCATTAATAATGGAACGCTACCCTCTTAAATATTCACCTTTCTAGGTTACTTAACTCCTTTAAAATCAAATATAAACATTTTCTGAGCAAACGTGTCACTCCAGATATATAAGGTACACGATTACATAGTTAACTAGTTACAGTTTTTGTTTTCCTCTCAAGCTCCCACTTACCAATTTCACCCAACCGCTGCTTGGCTACTAAATGAGTATATAAATAAATAAATGTATACATGTGTGTGCGTGCGCATGCGTGCGTGTGCGTTTATGTGCGTGTGTGAGCTTGTGTGTCCCTTAAGTGCTTCTTTCTCTTCTTTCTATTGATTATCTGCTGATTATGTTTATTGTTATTATTTATTTCTTTGCTTGTATGTTATCTTGGTTTGGGGCTACTCAATAAAGTAGTTGGCAAATTGTTAATATCATTGTGAAAGTTTTAACTTCTCGAAACCAACAGTCAATAATGACCGAGCAGTGACCTTGAACTTCAAGTCGTGTGATGGTAATGTGATGGTCACACGCCGATTATTGTGATTCTGCTGGATATTCGCAGAGAAAAATAAACTGTTTTTTGTTAAAAGTTCTATTTGTTCGTCATATAGACCCTAGAATATTAATATTATGATCAAAGAGCAAACGACTTTGAATGATCTTTCGATTGTCCTGAAATGGTTGCAATATTATTTAACGGCTGATAAAGCTTTTGTATTGCCAGAGATAATCTAGAGGTAATAGTTCCTTCAGCTTGCGTACTAAGTCATCCGAATCATGGTTTCGGAATTAATTGTCCGTCATCCATCAACATAATACGTGTTCTCGAATTTGATTAATTTCACTGCACTTAACCATGTTGGTCTATTATAATTCTGGCTGAGAACCCGTTGGATGGGATCAGTGTTTGTGCGGAAGCCTGAATCTGGCGGCTTCTACAGCTTGCAAGTCGTGGTTTGCTTAGTACACGGTGAACTTAATAATTAACTTCAATAGGTCTATATATATACATGTATATATAACTTCAGTTTTAATATTGATATGCCTAAATATAAAATGTAATACATTTAGATTACCATACAAAGCGTCTCTGATTTATGTCCTTAACACACAAATTTCAGGACAATGACAATTGCAACAAAAGCAGCCTCCCAAAAGTAAAAAACATTTTTTTAGAAACATAAGAACATCAACGATATGTTGATCCCCGTGTACCATAGTAAGTTAAACGAATGCATACTTCGACAGTTGGGATCACGTAGGCATGCCACAGCGACCGCCCACCAAACAACGCTTGATCATCGTTGTATGGCTCGAAGACTAGAGCGAAGGTTTCTGCAATTTGTGTGGCTGGCGGAACAAAGTAAACGGGCAGTGTTACTGTGTCTTCACCTCTCCACGCTATTAAGCACTGCGGGGTTGATGCATTATATTGCTCCAAGCGGAACGTGTAGACGCAACAACTGTCTAGAAATTTCTCTGGTACATTGACACAGTGATGACATGTGAACGGAAGTGTTGAATTAAATGTGACGTTGACGGTTGATCCAGTGGTCATGCTGATCCTGTAAACGTCGACTGTGCTCTGAGATAGATGACAAACAAATTCACGATATTCAGTTGGAAATTTTATTTACTTAAACCGTCTATCTATAAATTAAAGAAACGATCAGTTTATTCGCGTTATTTCACGCTATCATCTGTCGCAATCTGTTAACAAATCAACGTTCTTTTATTTGTATCATTGATATAGCATATTTCCGAGCTGCTTAGTTGTTTTCCTAAAGACATATTGAAAATCTGAATTTTTATTTTTTATAGAGGAAGTCATTGAAACATTGCAGTCCCTTGCTTGTAAACTCAAAAGCTCGAGGTACATTGTAGTTGAAAGCAGTGGGTTAAAGCAATATGAACGAGATTGAAATGCAAAGATTCCTCCTAATGTTGCAATGAAGCCGTATTGCCACCAGTCTCCATAAATTTCCAGATGAGCTTACATGTAGGTCACGCTGAAACGTAACTAAGATTAGAAAACATAATTTCCCATTACCTTAATTTTGCCGAATCACTGTGCCTAAGAACTGTCTCAGAATGGGAGAGGTCATAAAGAATAACCATAACCAAATAATGTTATCAATTGAATTGCTCTTTTCAGAAAGAAATTCAACCTTAGCAGTTGTCATGGGTAGTTTGAGGTATATATATGAGATATATATATGAGGTATATATATGAGGTATATATATATATATACATTATAGTGGGCCTACGTAAGATATAGATGGGTCATTGCCTGATATAGATTAAGTGGAACGTTAGTAGGTAGGAGGTAGGCTACCCTGGAGATTATACCCAAATTTTTTGCAATTTTAGACGATATGTTACGTGATTATATGGGAAATGTACTCTGCATAACAATATTGTATGCAAATCCCTTGCGAAGACCTCTATGCAAGTTTGCACTGTAAAAAACAGGAGCTACGCCTGTACTTAAAAATACATGGACGAGTGTAATTCTTGAATGTATATGTTTGCATGTACGCATGGGCCTATAGCGATTTTATGAACCTCGTAAGCTGCGTAATAATTTCCCACACTCGTCATTCTCGATGTTGCATCACCATTGCCTTCCCAGTATGACTCCACTTGACAGGAAATCTGTTGCACAAAAGTACAAATGTTGATAGTTTTAACTTACAAATCTACAAAGCAATAGGACTACTTTCAAACGAAAGTAAGAGGAGCAATCAAAATTCCAAAGGTGGGAATTACTAACTCTTGTTGGCCTGTAACGTTCAATGTGCGCTGAGTGAGCAGGTTCGACCCTCGTAAGGGTAGTCATTGTGTAGGGACCTTAAGCAAGTCCGCGCACATTTATTATTGGTCCGCATTACAACTGCAGTCGCGCCGTCGAGGTGTGTGTGACTTATTAGGAAGAAATGTTGGAAAAAGGGCAATATCAAATTTCAGTTGCATTGTATTGTATAGAATGCATTTTATTATGAAAGCACAATAAAAGAAGCAATCGAATCTGATCTAATCTGTGAACTGTATACGCAGTGAGAAACATTCCAAATCGATGGTTTATTCTAAGCATACTTTCAAGAAAGGCCGGCAACGTAATAGTCTTGCCGTTCTGGGTTTTTGCATATGAAAGCTAAACAGTCAAGTGTAATATATTATGTGAATCTGTTGAGTGAGTTAGGCTGAATGATGAGTTGTTTGACCAATGTTCCTCACACTGTCATCTGAGAGGCCGGATTGCGACTCAACAATTACTGGTAAAGAGCGAGACTGTGAGTCGAAAGCCATCGGATCTAATGAACCAACGGGACCAAAAGGAAAGGATGTCCGAAAGGATCGCATCGGAGGGCAAAGACTCAACCTGAGCTGTAAACAGAGGATGAAGATAGCCTCTTGGAACGTGCGAAATATGCAGAGTGGGAAGATAAATGTTATACAGGAAGAGATGAAACGACTACGTAGATATAGCAATATTAAGACTATGCGAGACAAGATGGAAAGGACAAGGACACTTTAACTGGAATGGATTCAGGATAATAATGTCAGGCCAAAAAGAGAGAGGAAGAAATGAGGTTGCAATCATGTATGACAAAGAAGTACCAATGCAATAATGGGATATGACACGGTGAGCGACAGAATATTGAGCGTAAGATTCCTGGGAGAAAAGGAAAACACAACGATTGTACAGGTATATGCTCCAGCATCGACAGCGCCAGAGGAAGAGCATGAAAGATTCTACATTGAGTTTACAGAGCACAATGGACAGAGTCTCAAAGGGAGATGTACTAATGATCATAGGAGACATTAATGCGAAAGTGGGACAGCACACAATAGAAGAAAGGAACAGGATGAACGGCTATCATGGCTTAGGAGAGCAAAACGAGGCAGGAGAAAGATTAATAGAGTTTTGTGAAAGCTACAGCATGAGAATCATGAATACATGGTTCGAACAACCAAAAAGAAGACTATACACATGGACGTCACCAGATGGAAAATACAGGAACCAGATTGACTACATATTGATAAATAAAGAATGGAAAAGCACAATAAGAGATGTAAGAACGAAACCAGGAGCGGATTGTGGAACTGATCACGAACTATTAATGGCAACATTACAAACGAAACTGAGTAAACTAAGAAAAGGAGAAAGAATGACCACATACGACTGCAAAGGTATCACACCGGAATACAGGATGGAGATAAAGAATAGTTTCGAAGTACTGGAGAGGGATGTGATGGAGGTAGAGGAGTACACGAACAATCTGTGGAAGAAGATGAAGGGAACGATACTGGAAGTTGCAGAAGAAGAAGAAATTAACAACAACATGGTTATCGAGAGAAGCTATTAGTATAGCAGGAGAAAGGAAAGCTGCACAAAACGGAAGAGAGAAAAATAAGGTAAGAGAAATGAACAGTGCCTTCCAAAAGCAAGCACGGAAAGATAAAGAAACACATTTTAATAAAATGTGCAGGAAAGTGGAGGAAAAAAGAAAGAAAAGAGAACGAAGGAAATGTTCCAAGAAGTGAGGGCAATAACGGGAAAATTTACACCTGGAATGGGTTCACTGAAGTCAGGAGATGGAAACGTAAATGTTGATGAAGAGTGGATGAAGAAAAGATGGAAGGACTACATGGAGGAGCTGTACAATGAAGAAAAGAGAGTAAAAATAGAGCAAAACAATATAACAGAACACGAAAAAGGAACCGGTGGTTATGGAAGCAGAGGTGGGATGGGCAATCAAACAGCTGAAGGACAACAAAGCGCCGGGTCAGGATGGAATACCCATAGAACTGATAAATGCGGGGATGACGCAATGATAAAGGCAATAACAAAGGGATTGTACGAAAACCAGGAGGCGGTGATAAGAACAGAATTTGGAGATACAGACAAATTTAAAATCAAGAAAGGGCAAGGGTGCATCCTGTCCCCATTTCTATTCAACCTGAATGCAGAATGAATAATGAGGAGAGCGAAAATGGAAGAAGCATCTGAAGGAGCAAAGATAGCAGGAAGGATACTGAATAATCTAAGATATGCGGATAATACATCAATACTGACAGAGAAGAAAGCAGATCTGGCAAAACTGATAAGAAGACTGAATAGAGAAAGTGAGAAGGTAGGCCTATACATCAACATAAGGAAGAGAAAGATAATGACCACAGCTGATTGGGACAGTTTCGAGATAGACGGAGAGGAAATAGAGGTGGTAACAAGCTTCACGTTTCTGGGATCATTAAACAGAAAAAGAGGGAAAAAGTGACTCGGAAACAAAGAGTAGAGTGGCGATAGGGAAAGCTGCAATGAACAGACTGGAAAAGATATGGAAGGATAAACACGTGAGCACAGACACAAAGAAAAGGCTAGTGAGGGCAATGATCTTTAACACAGTACAATGGCTGCGAGACGTGGACAATGACAAACATTATAGAGAAAAAGATCAACGCATGTGAAATGTGGATATGGAGGAAGATGCAGAGAATATCTTGGACGTAGAAAAAAGGGGTTCGCAGGGAGATCGGAGTTAAGAATGATGAGACGTTACAACAAACAGCGTTGTGAAGGAAGCTGGGGTTCCTCGGACATGTTATGCGATCAGATGGATTGGAAAATGAAATGATGCTGGCATGTGGAGGAGGAAGGAAGAAAAGAGGCCCAAGAAAAAACGGATGGACGAGATACACGAGAAAACAGGAATGAACCTGGAGGAATTAAGGGGCGCGACTTCGGAAAGAAAGATATGGAGAAGGTTGATCATGACAGTCGGTAGAGTTCTCCGAACTGACAGCACAATGTAACAAGATAATGAGTTCTGAAGTTTGAAATTACATTTTACAAATGTATCTTTTTGTCCGAGGTAGAAATTATAGCTAAACCAGGTTCTCGTCCCCAACGTGCTGCTCAAAAGATCCCCTAAATGCCACGGGGTATCTTATTCTGATGAATTTTAAGTTGATTATAATGAGCTTAATGAATTAAGAAGTGTGTTAAATTTAAGAGAACCCGCAGAGGAGAAGTACAATAAGTTGCATCACGAATAAATATAAATTGAATTGATTAAATGAAAGCAATAGTCCAGAGTTAGTAGCAGAAATAAATATAAGAATGAAAATATTAGCTAAAAGCACTTTACAAAGCGATGAATAACTGAACGTTTCAGAATAGATTAAACAATGACAACAGTCCGAAATAAATTCCATGATCGAAATAGTCACGTAAAGTAACGATAGAATGCGAGTTATAGGCCTACCTCTCTTCCAAGTCGTCCTCTCAGATAAAATTCACTCAATACAGCAACTAAGCTGCTGTTTGGGTATAAGACGGTCGGTAGGAGGTCCTCCGGAGAAGGATCTACTTCATAACGAATGTGCTCTAAAGGTTGTCCGTCAAACAGGAACGTTACACGAAATCTCGCGTTAGAGTCATTCGGTTGCTGGACATAGTTGACTTCGCAGGTGAAGGTAATTACCGCGTTCGGATATGCATCATCGCTAACGTTTGGTCCAGAAAATTTTGGCGATTCCATTACTGGGTGATATTCTGCAATAATACAAAATATACTGCAAAGCGGGATTCCAGCTGTAGCCTCACGCCTGAACGTTCGCTGTTTGTTTATACAAGCCTACTATATACATACTGCTGGTTCTTAGCCATTAATTAATTAACAACGGATTTTAAGTCTTGGCATACTGAAAGATGAGTGAAATAATATAAAGATCATTGCATTTCTGCGCAGTATTAGAACACTTATTAATGTAACTTGAAGAAACATTTGTCATGTGTCCATCATTTCTCTGTCTTACTATATTATGTCTGTTTTCTACATCTCTGTCAATGTATGCCTGTTTGTACGTCATCGCCTCTGTATAGCTGTCTCTCTCTCTCTCTCTCTCTCTCTCTCTCTCTCTCTCTCTCTCTCTCTCTCTTTATGACCGACAAAACAATAAAAGGTCGTGACGGCAAAGCATTTATTCAATATTTCTATAACTCTACACAGGCGTTATATCAAATCAAGTCCGCAATAGCCAAGCTTCACTTTCGTTCCGATGTCAGGTCAAAATCCGGGGATGTCAAGCCGAGGAGACAGCTTGGTGCTACGGTTGCAATCGGTGATCATGGTGGTCTTGTGGTGGCGCAGGAGTAGAGTCTGAATAGATAGCTTGAATAGATCAGTTTTCATTTGTGAATGGTTAGTATACCAGAGGATAGTGCGAGCTGAGGATAGGCGAATAAGGAACGATTGCAAAATTTGAGAGAGGATTGCCTTTAACTTATTTAATACTTGCCATGATCTGGCGCTCAGACGAATTGTTCGGGGTCGCTTCGAAAATCCGCTCAGTTGATTCGCAACGAGGATAATTGTAGGGGTAATCTCTAGAGGTGTAACAAGGTTTTGAAAAGTGGAAGGGCATAGTTTAAAAATATTTACTGGTCTCACACTGTTGGGTTTTGCCTTCCAGAAATGCAAAAAAAGGGAACTATAAATAAGAAGTGCAGGATGCTTTAAAGGTACACATCAAATAGCAATATTCTTTAAAATAACTATACAGTAAAATTGCATGCGAATTAATCTTTTCCATCATCATGAGACTTGTAACAGGGTCATTGCAACAGGGCATGGGCTGAATGCCAAATTAATTTCGGCTTTAGCATGCCACAAGATTCATGTCAACGTAAACGCTATTTAGATATAATACTTTGTCTGCATGCAAACGGACATTTCACTAGCAGCTTCACAATTACTTACTTAATATGACTGAGTTTGATTAGAATTTCATGATTAATCATTGACTACAATCAACTATGATGTGGCTATAAGATGGTCGAGTACATAAATTTTGGCTGGCGATAACAAGGCAAATGTCAAAATTCAATAGGTATATTCTTAATTGGATAAAAATTTCAGGATCTAGGTGGAAGAACAGTTCTCGTGATGACCCTGAGAATGCTATGAGGGTATGAAGTACTTACTGTATAGTTTCCTTGGCATCTGCATATGAAGTCGGAATCCCATTCCTCACTCACTTTCGGAGCTACCAGTTTGCAGGGTTAGGTCAGTGTAACGTTCGTTTATTGTGAGATCACTTGGTTGACACATTGCAATTAATAGCAGAATCTAATTTAGTATTGCCAATTTCCAAATGAGTGAGTTTTTGTCCAGTTCAATATCCAGAGGCCAACGGGACAACTCTAGATTCGAAAATTGGATTCTCAGGATACGGTTTTTGTCATGCAACTGGAAGTCATGGGGCTACGAATGTAGACTCAGATGATGGTTGCAATGGCTGGAGGAAAGACCTATCGTGCAAGAGACTTAAGTAGAGCATTAATAAGGTGGGCTTTGTTCCCCCAATATCAAAACTGGAAGGGCAGGTGCCCCTGCCCTCTGCTTGTTACACCCCGGGTAATATCTAAATTCATAAATCTATTCTAAAGCGGAGAGCACCAGCTTATTCACTAGCGCTGCGTCGTATCAGCGGGGTTGTCGAGAGATCGATGCCAATAGGGTTTCGAGACCGAATAATATTGGCGTACAAACTTTGCAATGCCTGAGGAGTGAGGACTGGCTTTCATGTGGCGCATTACATGCCACCGTTTTCTTTTTAACTTTTTTGTAGTCTTTTGCTTTGGTAAGCCATACTGTTTTCTTATTTTCGGTACAGCTGTGTCACTGTTAACTCATTGTCAGTTGTATCATGGCCTATGATAGATTCACCGCGATCTACTCTACCAATGCATTAATTCTATATTTATGTGTTTGCCAGTGCATTAATTCTATTATTACACGTATGTGGAACTTTTAGATGCGCTAAATCATTGTTAAATTATTTATAAAAATCATCATCATCCTAATCATCATCAAAAACACTTCACCAGCAGCAATAGGCCTACATCATCATCGTCATGAATAACCGCAAGAACAACACTATTTTCGTCAATATACTCTTCATTCTCTTCTACCTTCAGCACCTCGTAAATGAGCGACTAACGAGTTAATCGTTAAGATTTAACGTGCGAAACAGATATAATACACTCAATCATTGCTTGGTTTAAGGCAAACTCTTCTAAATCTGGCAACCGATACTTTAGATATGATTGCAACAATTAGAACGCACGCTGTGACTGCGTGAAACTTACTACTACATGAAAATCCAGTCCAGTAGTCTCCTGGTTCGCAAGCAGGTTTCTCTCCAACACAGTACGCATAGGGGCATCCTATAGGGGATTGTAGTTTGTACAAGTAGAAGTAGCTCGGGTCCCCTTGAACTGGGCATCTGTGAATTTGTATTATGTCCATCCAGTCGCAAGGTTCAGCGTTGTTGTCTGAACAAACTTTTGCATTTGCGGTTACAGAGTCTGTAACAATATTAAATTTGCAGCAATTCATATGAATACTGTAAATGTTATAGATAGACATGCAATTATTAATAACTTCTTTATGACTGAGAAATGATATCACCTTACATTGATAAAGATAAAGGCATGTAGGCAGACCTTAGGCGATTTCAATATTGACCTTCTTAAAATCTTAAATCAAATGATCACTATTGCTTAACCAGTGATTTTCTTTATATTATGGAGCATGGGGTGTCGAGCGTATTGAGGAGTGGATGCAAACCAATTGACTGCGGCATAACCCCGAGAAGACCGACCTCCTATGGTGCGCTACTAGCAACGGTGTCAACACCTTGACAGCAGCCCGCTGACCTTATGTGGGGCCTAGATAGCGCCTTCGATCTCGGTGAGCTGGAGTCAAAGCTGTTCATGAGACTCCATGTCGCGTCGAAGGTTGGCTACTGCTTTCGTCAGCTCCGTCTCATCAGAACCTGCATAAGGTCTTTGGCTTCCGAGGTCGCGACAGTAGCCGTTGTCATCTCGCATGTGGATCGCTGCAGTAGTCTTCTTGCCGGCGCGCCTGCGTGCCTCCTGGACTGCCTTCAGTTGGTGCTAAACGCTGCCGCTCGACTCATCTGTAACAGGCGGAAATATGAAAACGTTACACCGCTCCTTCGTGACGTTTTGCATTGGCTTCCTGTTCCGTACCGCATCAACTTCAACTTCAACGTCCGGTCTGCAATTCACGATCCTCTGTGAAAACCGATCTCCGTGTACGGAGGATGAGGTCGCGTTTTGGAGACCGTGCTTTCTCGGCTGCTGGCTGGTCCGCGGTGTTGGAACGGTCTCCCACCTACTATCAGATTGGCAGACTCAGTAGACTCATTTAAAACTAAGCTGAAAGTGTTTATTTTTCTAAGGCTGACCCTGTCACCTTGTCTGCCGACTATCGTTTTATTTTGTGCCACAACCTTGTAGTGGTTATGGCACCTTATAAATCGGTTTTGTTTTTTTATTATTTATTTCCCCGAGGTACATATGATCCCTCGGGATTAAAAAAATTAGAGGGGCATTGTTCTGGAATGGCCAGTCTTCGCAGATGGTTTTATTGGTGAAAAAGTGCTACAAAAGCGACTGCGTTGAAGCGCTGAACAACCATTGACAAGCGCTGATAAAGAAAGGTGGTCTCTCTCCTGTCGCCTGATACCTGGGCAAGCCGGTGGCCAAGGAGGTCGATCAGTGCTAGGCCACGCCGGTTGACAGGACCAAGAGTGTCGAAGGCCAAGGGCACAAAGCAGTATGATGACAAGATAGCAATGTATTTTGATGTTTTTCTGTCTGGTGCTATCTTGGCAACAGCACCCGCAACCTCAGCTGCTCTGATGCGGTATGACTCTGCTAGGGTGTCGATGACAGTGGCATCCCAGGCAAGGCATTTGCCGCCTTCCCAATGAATTAGAGTCACGCCATCCGGGCGTCTCCCGTCAGACCTGGCAAGTCCACAAGGTTCATTTGTTGCCGGGAAACCAGCTTTGACTAGACCACGCCAAACAATATCGTTTAGCATGGCGTGTCTGGCAGTGCGACCCGTCCCAAGGCTGCATGACATGCCATGTGAGCTATCACCTGGACCATTGTTCCACAGGGGGCACTCATGACTCGACCCTAAGACGCAGGCCTGTCGTAATACGGACTACCTCATCATTCAGCCTCAGTCTGCAAACGCCTATGGGTAGCGCTAGGAGCCAATCACCAGGAGAGGCGACTGCTCTCAACCTGGCCTGGTGGTAATCAGTTACTATGAAGGCCTCTAAAGCTACTAGGTCTTTCAGAATGAGAGGGCGATCCCAGGAACATTGCTTATGGGACAGACTTTCGTCAGGAAGTGGAGAACTCGACTCAGACAGCCATTGTTCATGAGCCATTGCAAGAGAGCGATCCTGAGGCGTAGCAAAGTTGGACAAAATGGAACCATGCAAAGATGCGGTGCCTACGGCTGAAGCCAAAAAGGAATGTCATGCCAGCGAGGACACACGATGGATATCAAGACCTCCATTTTTGATGGGTAAAGTGGCTTGAACCCAGTTACTACCAGCAATGGCCAGATTAAGGATGCTTACTAGACCGCTGCGCATTATCTGGTCAAATTGGAATACTAGTCGGCTTCCCATGCAAGGAAAACAGCGAAGGGTATGGGAAGAGTAGGTGAACTGAAAGAGCTGCAAAAAATTATTATTTATTAATATAATAGTAATAAAAATATTATTATTATTATTATTATTATTACCTTATCTCCTCACCTTCCTTCTTTCATTACTTAACCCGACGGTATTGCTGAAACTTCATTCGCATTAATATTATAACATATTCGCAAACAGTATAATATGAAATAATCGAAAATACCAAATTGTTGCTATTAATGACCTATCTGATCATTTTCATTTTATAATGTGGTTTGACCTTTCTTCTAGGTTAATTTCTGCCCCTCTACTAGATTAGTCAGACGGCATTATAATGCTTCAAAAAGTAAATTCTAAGACCACTTGTCTCAGATAACACGGTCTGAAGTTGATGAATCTTGCGATCAGAATAATCCTTCATATGCCTTTGACCTCTTTATTTATAAAATCAAATATGCATAAGAGATTCTACGTGTTCTTTGACCTCTAAAATAATCAATACTATTATTATCACCATCTTTAAACAGTCCTGGATGACAACCGTTATTGTTAAATCTCGCAAAACTAAATCTAAGCTTCTCTTGTTCTCCTTAAAACACCCCTCTCCTGAAATTATAGATAAATTTAAAGCATATAGACATAAATTTAAAAGCATACATACTAAGACTAAAAACTGTGTATGGCAATGATCTAGGACAGACTTGATAAATTGTTTGGTCGATTTTGAACGTAAAATCTTTGGAAATACTAGTTGATTATTTAGAAATCAATAATAATATTTAAATTACAGACCCTATTCACATCGCTCAAAAATTTAGCAACTATTTCACTAATATTGCTGGTGACTTAGTAGAAAAAAATACCCTCCTCCACTAGCTCATTAAGGGGAGGAGGGGCATGTTATATCAATATTCACTTGTTTGACGATGTACGTGGAATAGTAAAAGCTACTTCCAACCTTAGCAATGTGTTAGGAAGGTATATTATTACTTTAATTAATTAATTAATAGAGCGAAAACTAATCACTAATGTTAGAACGAACTACTCAATAAACTTAGTCTTAAATGAGCCCCAGCTGGTGACAACTGTCCCTGACGTTGGGGCATATTGTCTCACACACGGGGACTTGTTGTCACAATAACATTTGGCATTAAAAAATGAAACTGAATATGTAGAAATATATGAAATCAACTATATAAAGTCTAATCTGACTAAACATAAAAGCCCAAAACCTGTTAACTGACAGCAATAACAAAATCTAATTGCATTTAAAGATTATTGGAATTCGTAAACTTGAATGCCAGGTCATCGATGTTTCTTGGAGTGAGATCATGATAATATTATGTTATTGTGTGTTGCTTTCTTGATGTAATCAACTAGTAACAATTCGAGTTCACTACTGAATACCCGGGCGAATGTTCTTTTATCCTACGTGAGCAATGTTATCTTTCAACTGATGCAACTTGAAATAATGTCCCAAAATTGTGTAGTTAATGTTGCTGACTCGAGCTGATTATCTGATACTTAATTCCGATTTCAATATTGCGCCATGGCAATTTGCATTTGTCGTTTTGAATGTACTAGGCCTCTTGTGATTTTCTAGTATGATGACGCATCATATATTCTGCAACTAAAACAATTAGCATTTAAACTATTATAATAGTTTAGGCCCTTATTATAAAAATGTGACGCAAAGTGTGCCAGGGCATGTTGTCTCAGGCTGAAATTTACATGTGACAACATGCCTTTACAACTTTCAGCTTGAGAAAACATCACTGTAGCGCAAAACCCGTGCATTCTACGTTCCAGAATATTGCACGCCAATATGGTGAGTTGTTTTTATCTAAATAACGGACTTAAACGAGCTGCACAAGTCAAAAGCCTTCCTGCACTATGAAAATCATTTACATGCAAAATTATGACTATGGGTCATGAAAAATTACCTATTACCTCCCAACTAACCGTTATATCTGTGCTAGCCAAAGTAGCATATAAATAATCTGGATGTTGTGTGCAAACATCCTGATGATGTCAGCGCACAAAATATCCTACAGTTTTTCCTACACGGCGATTGAGACAACATACCTGTGAGACAACTTGCCCCTCCCCTATTGATTACCTTAACCCCTCCAGCATCAACTCGTTTGCTATCTATTTCCCCAGATAATTTATTGTCTCTAAAACAACTCCTTCCTCAGGTCCAGACCTCGACCCTTTTAATCAATCCCGTATTCTCCCTCGTCGCTGCACCACTTGCTTCTATTATTAATTCTTCCCTAAATGCAGGTCTGGTTCCTGCTACTATGAAAATTGAGAAAGTGATACCTGTTAAACATGACCCAGAGATCAATTAGTTAATTGCACATGTCCGTTCTACCCCATTTTTCAAAATTATCAGGGAAAGTTCTGTACTCTAGACTTTTTAACTTTGTTGACAAATCTAAATTCCTCTGCCCATCGCACCATGGTTTTATCTCGCATAGGTTATCTCTTGCCTTCAACTCTCCGCATCAGCCTTTGCTACTCCCTTGTTCACCTTTGTCTATCTTATTGTAATAATTATGGTCTGGGCATCTACCCAACACTCCAGACTCATAATACATTTTAACAAGGGGCCCATTGTGTTAATCGTCGTAACTCAAACTGTTTTTCATTTGATTCGTGTTCTCTAATACTTAAATTTGACCAAGACATTTGCGTTTAAACTGAACGAATTTATGTTCAGTGTCACGGTTATGCTCTAACATAAATTCGTTAACTCTAAATGTGTGATTTGACCGTTATTTAAATAATAAACTCACCATGTTAGCGTGCAATGCTCTGAAACGTAGAAGGCACGCGGGTTTTGACTTAATGCCATCATGATTTGCAAACTATTCTCAACCGTGTTCCAATTTGACCATATGGCCTCGGTAACGCTGATAACTTCACACCATGCTACTTCCGAAAGTCTAAGTTTATTTTAAAAGATCTCTGAACCTCAAGGTGGAATAAATTACCTCCGTGTCTACGCCAGTTAAGCACCATCTGTCAGTTAAAAAACTCAAGGAATATTAAATATTCATAGGGTCTTGCTAACTTTTTATAACATTTTGCTAAGGTATAATTTTCTATTTATTGAGATACTTGTCTTGCTCAAAATTATACTTATTAGTTTTATGCCCTCACTTATGTCTTAATGTCCTATTGCCCTTGTTTTATTATGTAGGCCATACCTGATAGAAAACTAATTAAGTTTCATGTTCAATGTCACGGTTAATGTTCTTACAAATTTTATAATGGGTGTCCCTTCTAGCCTCTGTTCCTTTAGGGTGCGTCTCTTTGTTCTCTGCCAACCTTCCTGTGCTTTCTGATTTAATTGTTGTGTTTTGTTTATTGGTTGGTCAGTTGACAATAAAATTCCTGGTTATGGTTTAAAAATTGTAGCAGCATGCATACCCTTAACGGCAGTAGGCCTACTGATTAGTAGAAAGCAGACAACCTGACATTTCCTGTCAAAGGATTTAGCTCTTGTTTGATACTTTAACGTTATTCTATTATTCTAATCAGTGGTTATCAGCTTTTAAATTGACCAAAATCAAATTGAAATATGAAGTAATCTCACCATTTGTTGGATGCGAACCACGTCCTCTTATGTAGATAGGGACTACAGTGCCGCAATGATAGATTGGAACAGATTCATTTTCGTCTCTCTCAACAACCGCATCTCCAGCATAGGAAGAAAACCTAAACCAGGTTTCTGAGGCGAAACAATTAATTAAAATGATCACAGTGTGATAATCATTAGGCCTTAATTTTGACCTGAGATGCAAAACGAAGTAGAAATAATGTATACCGAAGATTGTTATTTCATGATTATTATTTACTGTTTTTACACTAGTGTTGGTTTTGTTGCTGCTATTGGTATTGTAATTGCAGTTATTAACAATATTATGATAAATTTGTGCTAACCAGTGAATTGTAGTAACATGCACGCAGTCATTCTGCATTACAACTGCAGTTACGCCGCCGAGGCGTGTATGCACTACTGAACTAAACTGCATAAAGGGCGATATCAAATAACAGTGGTATTGTATTGTTTTGCATCGATTCTATATTCAAACCATCAATGACATAATAAAGTAGGCTATAATATCGAACACTAATACTAGTGATGTATAAATTATTCGCTTCGTATTCGCTTCGGAGCCGAATAATGGGCCAAATAGTCATTTGGTATTCGGCCGAATAGTTGCGATCGGACCGAATACAAACAGTGGTCATCTGACATAGGATTCGGCACAAGTGGCGGCTGCTATGTTGAGTGGACTGCAGTAACTCCCTACTGCCTGAACCACAGTAGCGCAGTGTCAGCCGACTGATTTTTAAGTGCAGTAAAAACCAAAACGATGACCAAAGGAAAACAATACAAGGAATTGGAGATGACACTGAACAGGATATTGCTGGAACAGGTCACAGAGTTTGTGTATTTGGGAGGATTAGTGACGGAGGACGGACAATGCACAAAGGACATAAAGCGCAGGATTGGCTTGGCATCTACATTATTCGGAAGACTGAGCAGGATATGGTGGACAAGCAGCGTTTTGAAAAACAAAAACAAAAACAAAATTGTACACGACACTCGTTGTCCCAGTGCTGTTGTATGGAGATGAGTACTGGTGGCTACGAAAGGAGGATGAAAGCAGAATACTCGTGGCGGAAATGAGCTGGCTAAGGAGAATCGTGGGAAGAACTAGACGAGACAGAATCTGGAACGAGGTTACTAGAGAAGAACTTGGACATAGGGAAACGCTAATAGACAACATCAGGAGCAGAAGACTAACCTGGTTCGGACATGTAACAAGAATGGGCAGGGAAAGATTACAAGCAAGGGCATTATTTTGCCAAGTGGAAGGAACAAAGAGTCGAGGAAGACAGACAAATACATGGATAGATAATATGAAACAAGACCTCAAGGAATGGGACAAGAACATGCGAGCAGCAATGGACACAATCGGACAGAGAAATGTGGAGAAACTTTGTGAAAAACTCATCGTCAGCCTCTGCTAGACGGGTGAGAGACTATAATAAAAAATATGAAGGAGGCAAAGATTGCCCCTCTAAAGGTATCGTTCGTCTTATGCAAAGTCTTCAAACCTAGGTCGTTCACCTTGCGTAGAATGCTTTGAGCTCGGAGCAGGACGTTTTGACGCAGGACGTTTTGCCTCAGGACGTTTTGGCGCAGGACGTTTTGCCTCAGGACGTTTTGACGCAGGACGTTTTGCCTCAGGACGTTTTGACGCAGGACGTTTTGACTCAGGACGTTTTGACGCAGGACGTTTTGCCGCAGGACGTTATGGCGCAGGACGTTTTGACTCAGGACGTTTTGACGCAGGACGTTTTGGGGCAGGACGTTTTGACGCAGGACGTTTTTGCGCAGGACGTTTTGGCGCAGGACGTTTTGGTGCAGATATCTGATACAATATATAATGTAATATGAAGCATGATCGATTAAATAAATTATGCTAAACTGGAAACTGGAATGATGAAAAGAATCATGCTTAAATAGAAGCGGGATAGATATTAGAATTCTACTTGTCAGGAAATGCCTTTAGTCACAATTTTTCATCAATCCTGCTTCCAATTAAGGGCATTACTTTTCATCAATCCAGCTTCCATTTTATCATTTAATTGTGATTATCTTCATCAATTCAGCTTCCATATAGGCATGATTATTTTTCGTCAATCTAGTTTCCCTTTTAGCATTATTATTTTCATCAATCCAGCTTCCATTTAAGTATAATTCTTTTCATCAAATCAATCCAGTTCCCAGTTACACAGTATCCTTGTCATGTCCAGCTTCTAGTCAACCATGATTCTTTGCATCGGTCCCTCTTCTACTGCCGACACTACCGAGGCTTAACAAAATTTGCCATGGGGAATAATTTACTACACCAAAGGGTATATTGCCGCATAAAATATTTCTATAATATATAATATACAATATTATTGTATCAGATATCTGCGCCAAAACGGCCTGCGGCAAAATGTCCTGCGCCAAAACGTCAAGTACCGTTTGAGCTAGATGGAAGCATAACATTAAGTAATTCTTGAAGACATAGAGGCCTCGAGACGCCCACTACCGCAGTTTCTAAGACAGTCAAATGTGTATTTGTAATATAGGTCTACTTCCTTTGACTATTGTACTTTACATTGATTATATTTCAAAGTGAGATTATTCGCTGACTTATGAGGGGTTCTTTGGTGGAGTTGATTGGTCATGCTAATTACATTGTTCGCTGTTGACTGTAACTCGTAAATGGTCAGTGTTACCAAACAGCTAAAACCGACAATCCTATGATGATTGGTCTTAATGACCAGTCGTCCATATAAGCAAACGTCCTATGATCAATGGTCCTATGATCAACAGTCCTATGACCAATGGTCCGTTTACCCTAATTAATACAAGGCCTCCGGTAAATTATAGTAATTGTGTGAATTAAATAATGAAATGATACACAAACACAGTAATGATGTGCATTTTACACTATTACATGGTTTTATGATATCGCCTAAACAGGCAAAAGTGCTTCATAAAATAATAAAATGAATATACTGAACAGAGTTACGTAATAAAGTAGTATGCTGATACCTTCAGAAATTCCGCTATCGCATAGGGGGGTATGAATCGCACCGTTATAAACAGCTTGTGTACTTCTCCGTGGATTGCTTATTACAACATAGCCTCCTTCGTTGCAGTTTTGATTCGTAACAAAATTCAAATAACCTAAACACAAGTCAAACATTAATTGCATAAATTATGTCCGCTCAAGGTTTGTTCTTTCGGGATATCAGAGTAGAATGGAAGGGCTATAATTGCTCTCATGGTCATTTTAAAATATCCGCATGGGTCCGAATCTCTACTATAAACGTCCAATTGACAATGTAAAGCCACGAATATTGTATCCTATCCCCAGTACAATAAAATATTTTATCCACACCCTCTCCACTTCATTCATTCATTTCGAAAATTTATTTAGCGCCCCTTCAAGAAACCTACTCAGAGGCGCTCTCAGCCAGGCTGCGGCCAAACAAAAATGACTTGAGGATACGATAGAAGGCTGGCAGATTGTTCCTAGGGAGTGTGGACAGCGCTAGCGGAAGCCCATTCCAAATGGAGGGGCCCACAACAGAGAAGGCTCGGTGCTGCTTAATCGAGGATCGAGCCTGTGGGACCAGTAGCTCTATCCGAGGAACGGAGAGCCCTACGGTATGATATATCAGAAACCGGGCAACAGAGACTACTTAAATAGGACGGAGCGCTTCCAACGAGGGACAACCAGACAAGCGCTGCGAGACAGGAAGCCAGTGGGTGGGCCTAGGGTGGGTGTTGGGAAAGTGGGACAGGTCACTAAAGTGAGACAGTTACACAAGTGAAGCTTACTTACCTATTATTGTGATAGTTATTCAATATCTATTTATATACGGTGTTCGGCAATCATCGATTATGTCATTACTTAGCGAATATACATTTCTATTCTAAACATTTATATTTGTTTTGGTTGATAGTGTATTATGTGACTAGCGAATATTAGTTAATTTGCGATGTTCATAATTTCGTTGACATTAACTTGCTAAGGACTGTATCAACACTAAATAGAAATAATTATATTGAATGCAACTTCTTTGGGGAATATATTGACAAAATGAATAACCATCGACTGCAATTATTCGCAAATGTCAACATACAATTACACAGCCTGCTTGATTTCAAGTGTTCCACTTTACCGACAGCTGTGTTGTCGAAGTGGGACAACAACACGCTATTAATGTGGGACGCTGTAACCCAGCTAAAATGGGCACACAATGTTGATATTTAATATTCAATGTCAATATTTAGGCCTATTTCAGCTGGTTTACAGGCCGATACGATGATTGTTTTATATTGGAAGAAGGACCAGAGGCGCAAATTGAGCAAATGGGATCCTGCTCGCATAAATGAATTTCATTGACTTGCAAGGCTACGCGCAATGAACATGCTCTAGTGGCTATCATCCAGACTGATTTAGCGGACTATTTGAAAGATTTATCCAGGCGTGGATTCCCGCCGCGTCCCCTTAATAGACCTATGCTAAGTTTGGCTTACCAGTTTGCAGTCAAGAACAGTTATAGGCCTACGTGGCATTGGATCAGAGAAAACAAGAATGGCAGTACAATATTGTTTTAACCGGTTTAAGCTTATATGCAGCAACATCCAGAACTCATTACCCAAGCCTGTCGGCAGCTAGAGCAATGGGCTGCATTAAAGAAGTTGTTTGAAAATGGTTTGCCATGTAGGCCTACGGTGAAACAGTTTTTCATGTTATCAAATTATTTTAGGCAAAAAAGGAGAGACCATATATGCATCTTAGTAATCACCTGGCAGTTTGAACTTCATAGGCCAACAAAATCTATCTTTTTTCATATTTAACTAGCTCTATATAAATTATGATAAGCGTACTCAAAGGGTATGTCAGTATTGGACCACTTTACCAGCAGTAGGTGGACCACTTTACCGTCTTCCAAAGAAATTATAGCATATCATTCCACTCTAAGCAGCATCAGGGTATGGACCACTTTACTAGCATTTTTGTCACACTTTATTACCTCCTTTGATCAGACTATGTCTAAGCTGTCTTCTAATGCATTTAATTTGGTCTGTTGTAATATGCCTACAATACGAGTTCGCACCATTCACTTAAGTGTCCCACTTTACCTACACTCACCCTACTAAGAAATATGACAGCAGAGCGAAGGACCCGGTCAAGGCGCCCTATTAGGCCAGCCGGAAGACCTGCAGGCAAAGGTGTAACAGTATTAACTTATATTTAATTGCTGTATTGCATTCGGCCGTCCGTGTTTGTCTTAAAATGTACGTAGGTGTCCCTACTAGCGGGATCGTTTTGATCCCTTCATGGCCTTTCCTTGTCGCCGCTATCAACCATAATGATTGTAATTTAATTGTGTATTCTATTTTTGTTGGTTAAAAAAATGACGATTTTATTTTAAAAAAAAAACAAAAACAACAACAACAGAACAACAATGATCAACCCTACTGGTATTAAAGGCATGAACAAGGATTACAGCAGCATCATGGGAGAGGGAACGCAGGACAACACGAAACTGACGAAGCTGATAGTAACAGCTTAGTGTAACCGAGTTAACGTGTTGCGAAAGACTGAGCCCTTGATCAATCGTCACACCGAGGTCACGAACAGCAAATGAAAAAGTAACATGAGGGAAGGCTTCAGCAAACTGCCGACCACCAAGCCAAAATGAACTGGGTTTCGGAAGGGTTCAGAAGTAATCGATGTGAGACTATTCAACCAGATAAGGGCATGCAATGGAACGACACATATGCCCCACAGTGACCACTGCATCGACTGGACGGTAGTGAAGATATAAGCTTGAATATCATCCGCATATAGTTAGTGCAAGAGCTCACATGACCGCAACAGAGAGCTGACATCAAATGTGTACGGAATATAGAGCCTAGGGCCCAAGACCGAAAGGGGCTGGGACTCAGTTGAACATAGAAGATCCAACAATGACACAGTTAGAGCGATCTGTAAGGAGAGAACAGCGCCACTCCAATGGTTTGCCAAAGAGTCCAAAGGAGCCACAAAGTCGCGGAAGAAAGATAGAATGGTTCACAGGGTCCGTGGCATCATAGAAGTCCGACAGGAAGCAGACCAAGAGCGTTTCGGTGGAATGATTCCTCTGAAAGCCTGACTGCAGAGGACTGAGCACCCACTCACATCCAAGTAAACAATTTATTGATTCACAGTAACGTGTTCCAGTATTTTAAATAGGAATGTCAAGTTTTCAATATGGCGGTAATTTGCAGGATCGCCTACGTCAAGACCGTCCCGCTTCATAGCTGGCAGGAAGTAGATAGATTGACTTCCTGGCTCGACCGGTTACAGCGCAGTGTGAATATTGGCAGGAGGACGTTGACGAACTCTTGGACCAGGAACGCGTAGTCTCTGGACATCAAGAAGACGAGGATGGTAGCTATTAGAGCGAGCTGCAGGTAATTGTTGTGGACTTCACCATAAAATATTTTTAGGTTTTCTTTCGTTTCCTTAAGCTGAGTTGACGATGCAAACTGGTGAATTGAGAACAGTTAATTTATTAATGCACTCATTTTAAAGATCTGCAAAGCGCCCCTAAAAAAATTTAATCGAAGGCGCTCCCACCCCAACCATGGCGATATAATCAGACATGATCAGCTTGCGAAACAAAGGAGTCCTCTGGTAGCAAGCCTAACTCTAAGGTTATACGTTCCAGATCCAGGAGCCAACAATTGCAAAGGGGCGGTGCCGCCTGATATAACCGGTGCTGGTCTAATCGACTGATGACTAAGTTGTGAGTGCTAAACTCTTCTTAGAATTAAAGCAATGGCTGTAATGTAGCGAAATGGACGTTACATTTAATTGCCTAGCCACAATGTTGCGTGATGTTCATTGTGTGCGTTGTTTGCATTTGTCCCCCTTCCCTCCACCTTAGCTGGCTACTCGCCCGCTGCTGCCGCTGTGTCCCCCATACCCCGCCTTGACTATGTCTAGGCCAAAAGTATAAAAAGAAGAGCTGCAAGGCAGTCCTTAGGTTAGAAGATACAACTCTTCAATATGTGACTATGATGTGCCCTACATAATTGTTTATATTATATTGTTTCATGTCGAACCTCAGGTGCATATGGAGATCATGTAGCGAGAGGGAGACAGAGAGACTAGAGGTTCAACAGATAAAACAGGTTCTCATCATTTACACTGGTCGTGTAGGTCTACTAACTATGCCTGACGTGTCCAGAATATGTACATGTAGTTGCTTGCTGGCACCTGTCGTATACTGGCGCACACACTGGCCAGAATATAGTAGTTTTCTTGCTGGCACCTGGCTTGATCAGAATATATAGACTCGTTGCTAGCACGTGGAGGGTTCCCAACCTTCGTTTTAACTTGTTATAAAAGCGAACGTGTAGCGTACATGTTAGGCCCTTTTGAAGATCTTGTTCGTCTAGAGCTCTTTCGGGTGAAGCTCTTTTGTTGGAATGCTGGATGACGTGTGAAGATATTTTCGTCTACGCGTTGATTAAATTATTTATGTACATGTAAGAGTTGTTGCATTCGGACCTTCTCTAGACAATTCGAGTAACACAATACGAGCAACCTCTTGCAATATTTACTTGTTGACGTATATCATCGTATATTGTTGTGAATGCGTCGTTAAATGAACTTATATCAGCCTTTAGTTAAATCCTACACTGTTTGCACCCTGCCTAAGCCAATCCCAAGCGTGGATAAAGAGGAGGGCGACTCTAATTACTGAGCTTAGTTATCACAGTGTCGTTAATCTGCAACTACTGCAGTCTTTTAGTTCTGTTCAGTCAAGAGAGCAGTTTTAGTAGACGCAGCCAGATGGCATCCCTACTGATTGGCCATATACCCAAATTCAACCACATCTCAAGCTATAGGGTGACACAAAAGTTCATTCACCGTTTTGAAAATGCGTTTTCTTAGTAACGGCTACATATTTTTTCTTTGTATTTTGTCAGTGCGCACACAACTAAAATGAAAGATATTGGTAGAAATGTGGCTTTGATCCGCTACGTGGTTGCCATCATATGATAAAAAATTGAACCGGACAAAACTGCCATTCGATTCAACTTGTTCATTGTTCGTTGGGGCTGGGCTTGAGCTGATCAGCGTTCTTTGACTCAGGGTCTTTATAAACGCTGAGAGACTAAATATTCAACAAGTTCTCAATTGGAGTGAGATCCGGAGAACTCTGGTGGCCAATCTTTTCGCTTTATTCGTGACGGGAGTTTGTAGTCGAGCCACTTCGTCGTCACAGCTGATGCTGCTGAAACACTCCAAAGAGCATTGTCAACAATTAACTTTCGTTGCACAAAACTGCTATTATCTCTCGAACGCTGGTTTCGCGCATTGCTCGAGAATGTATGTAATGCAGTACTGCGAGTTCAGTCTGGTACCATTTGACGGCCTAAACTTTGTCAGTCGGGCAGACGGATCGTTCTTTTTCTATTAAACTCAAACAGTAGCGTTTTGTGCATTCGGTACATGAAACACATTGAACGGCGACTCATAGGTGAACTAAGCATCAGACCAGCCTTCCGCAGAATACGTCGATGCTCCTATTTTTTTACTCAATTAATTAAGCAGCTTGAACAATGGCTACGTCATATCCAGGCATGAGCCGAAAATGCACCTCGCGCGCCTCTGTGTACACTGTCACGTCATTTAACGCACGTTCGAGTATTTGAGTCATGTATAGGCTTGACAGATAATTTTATTTAAAAGATCCGAATCATTTTGTCCTAGATATTTAAGTTTGAAAACGGTGAACGAACTTTTGTGTGACCATTTCCTCTACTGACTTCCCCGTAGGCAGCGAATTGAGTATAGAATAGTCGCTTTAGTCCTGCGATGCCTGCAAGGCGTCGATCCTGCCAACCTCGTTGAACTCTGCAGGCTCACCCATAGTGCTCGATGATCGCGCTCTCAGCTCGGCTGAGCAAGGTCACCTCTATGTTCCACATACACGCACCGCCACCACTCAGCGGTGCGCCACTCGATCTGTAATGGCCTTCCTTTGACTCATCGCTCCCTTCCTAGAACCTCTTCTCAGGAATTAATCTCTCATCTTAAGCCTACTTTATTTGGCCGGGCTATGGATGGGAGCACCTCTGAGTAGTCACCTTGAAGAGACGCTTAATTCTCTTACTGAATGAATGAATGGGAAAAAATTATAATTGGCCTAACGTTACTTGTAGCTTGATAGGAAAGTTGCTATTTGCCTAATTAATTTGAACTGTGTAAGTAAGGTTTTTTCTCCGTTTTTACCGTTTTTTTCTTTTCCTCAAGACGCCGTTTATTACCGTTTTTCATTTTGTTTTTTCCGTTTTTACACCTATGAGAAAAACCAATTCCTCGATGAAAAAAGAAACATAAGCTAAAGCTCTGAGAATGACTAAAAGAGAAAAATGTTCAAATTTCCTCTCACAAGTTTCATTTTTGCAAAAATCCCAGTCACTTAATGAGAGAATGTCGAAAGTACATTGAGTGGAAAATTGGAATCCAGAACACATGGCTAAAGAAATAAAGCAGAATGAGATCTAAGAAAATTTAGAAGATATTTTAAAACATGTGATGTAGGGCCTAGATGTTGATGACGTGTAGCACATCCATGTACATGTAGACACCCGCGCCACTAGACACATGTGTGACAACAGAAACTTCTTTGAAAAGTTCCGACACAACATATATAGCAGACGTTTTCTGGCAAACTGACAGAAGATCCAGACTTCAGATCCTTAACATACTACATGCTCCACCTTCTGATCGATAACGTAATTTCCTAATTTATAAAGCGCCACCCGATAACCTAGCGCAGGGCGCCAACTTGCTATTCCAGCCTCTAATTCTTTTCCTGCGCATCAGTTTCGTAAACATTTGAGACCTTCGTTCAAGATCTCCTTGCTTTCATATCTCGTTCCAAATCCTTCATCCTCTCTTCTCCTCTTCTACAATGGCGATCGTTCCATGCATCTTTACAAACCAGCTCCTATCGTCATTAAGTCTGAGTATCACTCTAACAACACTTGTTACGGTTCCTTTCTCCAGGCATTGAGTTTGGATAGTGCAAGACAATATAAAAGTGTGGACATTTTTCATACACATGATGATGAGGAAAAGTTTAAAGTGGAAAGAAGTCAGTTTGTCCAATCTCTGTATGACAATTTGAACCAGAGATTTCCATTAACTAATTTTCTGGAGAATGCAAATTCCTGAAAATGTAAGGGATTTGCAACTCTGCCTTTCTTGATATGTTTTCTGCCTTATATGCCATCGACCATGACATACTACTCCAAAGAATGTCTACCTGGTTCGGTTTTTATTGACAACTAGCTGAAGTACCCGGCTTTGCCTGGATTAAATCAAATTTTTTTTAAATTTTTTATCGGCTGCTAAAAGTCTTCTTACCAAATTTGGGAGCAATCGCTTGAGTTGATGAAAAGCTTTTATAGTTGTTACTCTTACTCACTGCCTATAGCGGATCGCCTATGTTGCGAAATGTTTGTCGCCTCTTTCGTAGGCATATCTTGCCCCAACTAGGCGCCAATTTGGACTCCTACATCTGCCCCATCCACTCTCGACCGCACCCAATGACCGCCTCTGACGGCGTTCTCGATATCGTAGATGCCAACGTTGCTTGGTGGCCGCCGACCGGAGTGTCTCTTGACGTCAAGTTTTCCCGTCGGGGAATTCCCCGCGCCCTCGAACTTTCCCACGCTGTACAATGTAGACTCATCGGATGAAGGAAAGTTTTACACAAAATGGCAGTTTATTTTCTGCATTCGTTGAAATTATCGCTGTAAAAGATCGGAAGGTGTAAGCTTTTGGAATTTCGAACCCTCCCTGTGTTTTTTTCTGGGCTGCTAAGAAGTATTTGGTAAGAACTTGGAAGCAGTTGATCGAGTGGATAAAGAATTTTGTGAAGCAAACATGCACACTGTTGGAGTTTGATTCACACTTAGATTCTCTCATCTGGATTCAATCCTATTTGTCTTCCCATTTGTTCTCATCTATAACAGCGGAAGCCTAATACCAATCAAGTCATTCTCATCTGTGGTGTTCCACAAAGTTCAGTCCTCGGGTTCATTCTCTACCCTACTCCACTTATATTATTATTGTTATTATTATTATTATTATTACCGAAATTTGATACCGCCCTTCTTCCAACATCTTTTGCTCAGAAGTGCATACACACGCCTCGACGGTGCAATTGCAGTTGTACTGCAGAGCAATGGTCCGCGAAAGACTTGCTCAAGGTCCCTACACAGTGACTGACGCCCCGGACGAGGCTCGAACCCGCGCTCAGCACACACTGAACGTTACGGGCCGACCGCTACAACCGATCGGCCACTGTACCACTGTGATATGTTGTAAACTCATCAAAAGCTCAGTTGGGTCGTTCGACTAGTTTGTCGAGGATAATGTAGGGTATTGTTGGTTGAACAAACAATTAGCTGGAATCCGTCGTTATTATATTACTAATTATTCATTCATCTCTTTGATATCTCTAAGTAACGTCTTCTTTGCCAAAGATTAGCTTCCTTTAATGGTTGCCCAATTACATACTTGTGGGCTACCCCTACTGGAACAGATCCTGCTATGTCCCTCGATCTTAACTCTGCCTTATTTTATTTATTAAATTTGTAACGCGCACAAGCTCACACCTAAATGTGAATCTTCATCCACTCACACATCCTCTGCAAATGGTCCTATCCGCAACTTAGGCATGACATTTTAACAAAGTCTTAGCTTCTCCGACCACATCACCCATCTAACGCATCTTGCTTCATTCGTATCCGCGAGCAGAGTCCGCCATATAGGCCATACTCGATTTCAAAACTGCATCTACATTCGCTATATCTAGAGCTCACACAAGCAAATAATTATGCGCAGCCAAATGTATTGCCATTGCTATTGTTTGAAATGATCAATTATTAATTTTATTCTTTTTCATTAAGTGATTCGAATACTGAGCCGGTTGTGTGAAATTGAGCAGCTTTCAATAAAATTTAGACCAACCAAGTAAGATCAGTGTCCGCAGCACCAGAATTGGATGTTCCATTCTTTGTCTCACACCGTATGTCGTCGTTGTTTCAAAGTTACCACCGCAGCGATTTGGAGTCTAGTATCCGCGGCGTCTTAACAAAGGCAGCATGTAGGTCTATACATGATGCATTATATATAGGCTAGACTTGAACACATGTTGAACGACGAGTCAATGTCAAGTAAAAGTTTTCAACACAAAGACTTATCACCCACTTAGAGTCGTGGGGTTTCCAGCTTAACTTTCTTGTACATAATTGGTATTTAGGCGATAGCCCTCGGGCCCACGGTTACCAATTGCGGAAGTAACCGTAATTCCTTATCGCCAAAAACAATCCATTAAAATGAGTTTAATCTTGAGCGGTACTTCACTGCTTGCTAAAACCATCTATTCACGAAAATCAATCATCCGAATGTCGTGTCCATGGTTGCCATATCAAAATACAGATTTACATGTACAATAAATGATCACATAATGATTGCCAAATGCCTATTTCTGGCGTGTCCGTCTCTGGAGCGTTGCCCTTCTATGACAACGCAGATAACATGAATCTCTTCTGACTCGGATATAGGTAGGCCTAATGCGCAATCCAAGGTTCATTGGGCAGCTTCCATCGCTCTTATCAGCCTATCCGATGCCATGTGCCTGCAAATTATTTAACACTGTGCCAGGAGACGATAGGCGAGATAACTCAAGTTAATAATATCGACAGTCATGAGTATATACAAAATACATAACACATTCGTAACTGAATAAAAATTTATCAGCTGAATCTCACTTCCTGATCGTTGTCTATGATTCAAGCTAGGCCTATATAACCATGAAATCATGACGTGACTGCAAAGAAATCGCTCAATTTCAATACAGAAAATGATATCTGAGAGACCTGTAATTGATAACGTTACTTGTCCTTATAATAGTAGGCCAAAGTCTACTCAAGTGAAAGATTAATTGGTCACTCAGCAACATGTGTCATCTATAATCTCACTTCCTTTTGATAATAGCCTTCAGACTCACGATCAATAATAACGTCATACTATCAATTTCAACGTGTAATTGAATGACAGCTGAGAGAGCTGTCATAAACAAAGTTCCATGCAACGACTAGTAGTTAAATGCAACATTTAGCTTTAAACCTACCGAGATATCAGTTTGCAGTTGCTACAAGGTGTAGAGTCACTTGGCTTTATTCGTCTTAGACCTATTCGTATTATTACAGCGATGGCAGCATGGCGCGTTTTTGAACCTCTCCTAATTTTAGCTCTAGTTTCAGGTATGAACGGTTGTGTTTAAATGAATATACATTTGTCTATAATGTTTCTAGACGATTCTTTGTTTTCACTTATTTCATAACAAGACAATGATATTGATTCCCGTCATAGATGGACGGCAGGCTTGAAACATTTCTCATTTTGCTGAATACAGGAACTATTAATTGTTTTTTGCGTAGCTGTTCGCAAAACATGACTTTTGCTGAGATAATGCTCCTGAATATGATTGTGATGCTCTACTGCGCAGGCGAGCTGTGCGCGTACACACGAATAATACCATGTTAAGCAAGGTCAAGCTAATATAAATAGCTCGCAGAAAACAGGATGAGCCTAGTAATTGGAATTTCAGAATTTACCTTGAGATAAATAATGATGGCGGAGGTAATAAAACATTTATGTAATGGCGCTGTTGCAGATGCCGATTTTAATGATGTAGATGGGGAGAGAAGGAGGGCTGAAGAAATAACACGAAATGAGTGAGCATGCTGATGTCAATAACACCGCCAATGATGATGATGATGATGATGATGATGACGACGATGACGACGACGATGATGACGATGACGACGACAACGATGACGACGACGATAATCACTTTGATAATGATCTCACTTGAGTCTGCAACTCATCTTTTCTATTCTGCTAATTATAGTGCATTTCAAAACTGTGATTCCAGGATGTATATGTGTGGATCCCTGCACTGATTACGTACTGATATGGATGGAATATGGTCGACGTAGCAGCGACTTCTATTCTCTGGGCACGACCACAACGATATGTGACGCGTTTCTGGATCAAGGTGAGCTCGACATCACTCGACTATTCTAGATGGTACATTTTAATAATGCAACCATTGTAATATTATATCAACGTTACACGACGTGGTGTAGGCGTCACGTCAAATGGTTCCCCGACAAATGATTGACGAGTCAATGACGACGGATTGTTCACGGACAAAAGGTTCACGATCAAGTTATTAAGCGCCCATGGTCAAATATAAGTTGGATTGATGAAAATAATTCTTGCTGAAACAAAAGCTGGATTAGAAGACTCGTTGGCTTGTGGTAGGGAAGTAACAGGAGAGAGATCACCGACAAATGGTTGATGACAAACAGTTCACTGACAAAAGGTCCACTACCAAACATTTGTCTACTGTATGCGGTCAAATAGACGTTGAATTGATGATAATTATTCATGCTAAAACAGAAGTTGGATTAGAAGACCCGTTTGCTGTAGGAACTGGAAAAATATAACAGTCTCTTAAAGGTTTTGAAAGGAGCAGAAATATGGGAAATGCTGACTGTTGAGACTCTTTCGTACCGATCATTGCCTGAATGTTGCCTGTGCTATTCTCCAGATGTCTGGTATCGATTTGAGCACGACACAGGTAATAGACTCATTGAGACACCTGTTGACCTTTGGTACTGTGGAACTCAAGCTCCAATCTGGTTAAACGGAACACACCCGACAGGTAACCATAAAAATATAATACAGGGTGCAGTATCATTAGCCATTTTCATCATCATCACCGTAAAAAGCATGATCACAAAAAAGCATGATCACAATTATAATAATTATCATACTATTACTGTAGTAGTAATCTAAAAGCCAGTTCTGACACACATTTAGTCTAGTACACTGGCGCAGTCATATATTGTTTTGGCAAACTAACCTAGTCATGCTTGAGTGATCAAAACCCTTCATCAGTTCCTCTTCCATTTTGTTTGAAACAAGGTAGGACAAACAGAAACGTCATGTAAATAGGATGCGTTAAAGTACGGAAGCCAAAAGTGTTTTGTAAGTCAGGAGAAACCGTTGACCAGCGGAATCTGATATAAAGTATGTTCAGGCGAGATTAAGAGTGAGTGGAATTAACAAGTCAGAATCATTGCTTCATGCTCCAACCAGAAGAACATAACACAAAAAACAATAAAACTGGTAGGCATTGCTGTGCCACTGTCAGACTCTGTCAAACACTTGGGGTTACCCTTGACAGCAAGCTCACATTTTGACCTCACGACTTAGTAAATATTGTTTCTATAACATCAGGGCAAAACGTTACTTTAGGTCTGCTCTATCTAAAAATGTGTCGGAAACCATAGCCTGCTAACTTGTCTCCTCTCGCCTCGATTATGCTAATTCACTCAGATCATGAGCTCAAAAGGCTGCAACGTATCCAAAACATTACGAACATGCTCCTCTGCCCTACTCCACCTGCTGCATTGGCTTCCTGTTGAATTCAAAATCAAATGTAAATTGACTTGTTTGACCTATAAGACCCTCATCACCAGTACACCTATCTGTATTCATGCTCTACTAGCTCCTTACATTCCTCCTCGTTGCTTGCGTTCATCAAGTACAGGTCTTTTACTTGAGCCACGATGCAGAACAGTAATGGGCTATTTCACACATCTGCTCCTAAGGCATGGAATCGACTGCCACTCTCTCTTCGTAACTCAAATTCACTTCCTTCAGAAATCGACTCAAAGCTCACTATTTCTTATTAGCTTTTAAGACTTTGGAAATCTAATTGCATGTTCTCCTGGCGACTGACTATTCGCGCCTCAGATTCACATTTCAGTGCGACCTTGCGCGCGTTACAAACTTAGTCAATAAATATATTAAGTAAAACCGACGTAGCAGATGTGGCCAATCACCAATGCAAGTTCCTACTACTTATATCTTTTCATCTACTTATTATAGACACAACAGAAGTAACAGCCGTAGTTTGCGCTACGCATTCTTCTGAAAACTATTGTGGATGGAATGGAACGGTTCGTATACAATTGTGCAACGAATCTGGAAGCGAATATTTCGTCTACCTACTGTCTGTGCCAACTGGATGTCCATACGCCTATTGTGTCGACGCCGCGAGCCGCAAGGAATGTATTCCACCTGACATATGGCTTCCAGATGAATTAAAGTGTGGAGGTATGCTATAGTCAAATTATACTACAGATTAAATATTCTGAATTGGTCCGAGCACTCACGCTGTAGAACTCAAAGAATTACCGACTTTGTGACTTTTCTGTTTTTCGCCAGTTTACAGAATAAACACAGCAAATATTTAAATACTATCTAGAATGAATAAGGATTTCTTTTTGCATTTCTGTACTCCAGTTTGGTTGAATGTTGTTGGATGAATGATCTCTTAACTTAATGCGATGATTTTGCGGAGTTCTTTCGCTAGACGTGTGGCAACTGTGTTAGTTTTACAAATTGTTGACAATGAAAATCCACACATGAGCGCATTATTTTGCGTTTATCCAACCTATAACAGATGCTAGAGTAAAGTGCCAAACCGAATGAGCAGGCATAGGGGTAAGTATTGTAAAAGTAGGGTTATGGTTATGATTACAGTGCAGTGGCGAGTAAGAGTGGCAACGCAATTTTTTTAGTTACCTACTTATTTATAAATCACTCGCTTAGTGCGACATGTGACGTCATTAGGTGCTATGTTTCTACGAGCGGGAAGCTAGCGAAAGCTGAACTGTAAAAATTTTATTTGAATTTGTGGATTTTTCGCCTTATTTCCGACTTTCGTGAGTATCCGTTATATCTTGTTTACATTCAATATAAAGGTCGCTCTTGTTAACTCTTTGTTTATGCTACACAGGAAAGTGTGTTTATTTTTATTAATAAATGTTTGATCTTCCTGGTCAGCGCAATAATGCTGATTGCTGCTCATAACTGTGAGCACCCAAATCTGGTAAAAGCGGAACTGTAGAGCCAATCTTGTCCCTTTTCCCGTGCCATTGTTGCTCCATGACTGACACTTTTGCCCCCATAATAATTACTGACTCTTTTGCCCCAGAGAGATGCCATTCTTGCCCCCGCGTTTGTTATAGGGCTACATAATAGCTTACCAGGTTTGCATTTCACATTGTAGCATCATGGTTCGAAGTTATAAGCGCAATACTTAGCGCCGGAGTTGTAAACACTGACGATATTGTGTCATTCATTGAAAATGATGGCAAGTGGTGATTTGTCAAAACGCCAAGCAATGATGAATTTTGGAATTCCGAGAGGCACTATGGCTGCGCGCCTTAAGCAACCTGACATTTGCCTACAAGCCTAACGGTGTCTGCTAAGTTGTAATTCCACTTTCATCAATGTTATATATCTGGCTTTTCGCCACCTGGTGATGAGATGAGTGAGGTGGTTTTCCGTTGCCTTTCTCACATACAATTATGGGTGAGCAATTTGTCCAAGGTCGCTACGTAGCGACTCGGGGTGGGTTCGAAAGCCTCCGGGCACAAGGCACCGAACATTCCACTACGCCACCACATTCTTATGCCTATAATAATTATTGGCAAAAATGCAGCTGGCAAGCATAAAGGAAAGAGTGAGTGGTCAGCAGTGTTGACAGCAGGTCTATACAGAGCAAGCCTGGAAGAAAAAGTGCAAGACCTCAAGTAAAAACGAAGATACCTACTGCTAAATGAAATGCCAGTGTGAATACAAGGAAATCAAAATGCAGAAAGAGCGCATGTAAAATAATCAGAAAGGCTTCAACAAAATACATACTGGTATGCCTCTATTGCCCTGAATTATACACAGAACCAATTATTACTGAAGACTGGCTCCAATGCCACAAATGTCAGAATTGGTGCCATGAATACTGTGCTCCAACTGAACCAGCAGTGAAGTTTGTGTGCGACTACTGCCTTCGCTTGGGATAAAGCGGTCCTAAGTATGCAACGATGAAAAATCTGTTCAATTCTTTTATGCATCAAGTTCTTTATTATGTTTTAATTTATAAGTCACATTAGACTTGTTTCCTGATTTTTATTTTTTTTTAATTACTGACTAAGAATTTTACTTTTACATAGGTTGCAAATGTGTGATTCAAGTTCACTATTTTATTAAATGTTTTTTAGCAAGAGTTTTTGACTAATTTCATAACTAGTAGCTTCTTATTCAAATGCATTGCTGTGTTCAATCATTTCAATTAATAAATTTCAAAAAATTCTTGCTTAATACTGTAAGAGAAAATACATAGGTCTATGCTCCTATTTATGGACTCAAGCAGAGCATACCAGTGTTGCTGTCAATAAGGGGCAAGCGTTGAATGGTATTCATGCCCCCCCCCATGATGGGGTAAGTGTGGCCTTTTGAGTAACTCTGCCTCAAGCTAAATCTTACTAAAATGATCAAAATGCTCGTAGGCATATCCCGATTGTTAGTTGTATGTGAGGTGCCCATGTAGCGGTATGGCCATGTTACGGCGCCATATAAATCGTCTTTATTATTATTATTATCAATGTATCAATTTAACCAACTTAATAGAAGCACAGATGTTCTAGCTTTACTACAAAACAAATTTTATCTTGATATCTTTTATCGAGCGTTTAATGAGTTTGTGTCTTTCTTGCCCCGCCTCCTCTATCTGCATTTAGAATTTTTTTCGGTACATGACGTTTTGGCGCAGGACGTATTGGCGCAGATCTCTGATACAATAATATGGTATATTATATATTATTTAAATAAATAATATGGCGAGCTACCACTTTAGTGTCGCTAGTAATTACCCATGGCAAATCAGGTTAAGCCTCGAGAAAGTCGGTATTAGAAGAGGAAACGGTGAAAATAATCGTGGTTAAATAGAAGCTGGATAAATGATAAAGTTAATCGTAAACTGGGAGCGGGATTGACGAAAGTAATCATGCTCTAATGGAAGCTGGGCTGATGAAAATAATCATGTGTAAATGGAAGCTGGATAGAAGAAAATAATCATGCTTAAGTGGAAGCTAGATTGATGAACATGAACATACTTAAGTGGAAGCTGAATTGCTGAAAAGATTGTGACTAGAAGGGTTCCACGACAAATAGAATTCTTATATCCATCCCGCTTCTATTTAAGCATGATTCTATACATCATTCCAGTTCTCACTTTAACATAATTATTTTCATCTATCATGCTTTATATTATTGTACAAGATATCTGCGCCAAAACGGCGCTGCTCCAAATCGTCCTGCGCCAAATGTCCTGCTCCGTGTTTTAAAATGGAGTGACATTATTAGCATTTTATTCGATTGCTTAGTTGGAATATCTATAGAACAGAATCAGTGTCATGTGTGGTAATCGTTTACTAAGTGACCCAATCTGCAGGATTTTAAGACGCATCGTAAATTATTTTTTGTTTTGAACATTCTACTGCCACAGTTAAAACAACACCTGGCCCATTGACTACAGTACCTCCAATTCCTGACTGTTGCCCGTGGGGACCGTGGTCAAACTGCTCGAAACCTTGTGACTATGGTCTACAGACGCGTAACAGAACGTGCGGTCAGACGCCATGCCCAGGCGATGACAATATGCATCAAGTATGCGCCAAGTCAAATTGCGAAGGTAATATCCGTGTAGGGTACAAAATGTTTCACGGGGGTCTAAAGAGTCGCTAGTAATATTATTTGTCTACTCTGTTTGGGGAGCTGCTGACTCGTCATGATAGCTGCTAATGACGGTTAAACTTCATTTTCCTATTTTTATTACTATTGAATTCTCTTTCGTGTCATATTTATGAATTTTAAAATTTTTCACAGTTTGTATCTGCTATCGTCATTATGTACTCTTTTTTAACACTTCCCATATATGTGTGAACATTTTACGATGTCAGGCCCAATTTCCTGCCCATGTTTTGTTGCTTACTATTGTTTTTGCGTTCATGTCATATTTATGATTCGCCAGCATTCTTCTCAATTCATATCTGCTTTTAATTATATTCCTATCAGACTTTCCTGAGATTTGGCTGTAAGGATTACACCTTACGATATCCTACTTAATAAAAGCATGCAAGCATTACTGGCTCATCCGGTTTTTAATTACTTTGTACAGAGCTACCAGAAGAAAAGGATAAAGGAATAGTGTTAAGTCTAAAGTCTGAAAATGGCGCTCAGGATACAATGTTTGCGGTTAGTCAACAATTTTTATTAAACAAAAATTTCATTATTTTACCGAAAATCGTAAACCTCGAGTTTGCTGGAGTTGCTCTTTAAAAAGATTTTAAACGAGTTCTTTGTTTTGAACCACGACCTTATGCTCATATTTAGCTTATATGTTATGCAGGTTGTGGCGAACCAGCAGACGATTGATACCATTTTAAGGAGCAATATCAACATCATCTGCTCGCAAAATGCCTCATTGTGCTGTGGATTCAAAATTGAAAGGTAGGGGCCCTATGTAGGCCTATATGTAACCAAATATTTATTCCATCATTTTATTTGACAAGCAAATTTACATTACAGTATTGTTGAATACGCTATTTAGCAGGTATAGTCACCCGGACAGTAGGGCAGGCCTACTTTGATGTTCAGAATGAATGTAAGCAACTTGAGGGATCTGAGGTACCCAGAGGATAGTATGCCACATTGTGCTACCAAGTAACACTAAGCACCGTGTGCTCAAAGTACAATGATGCCAGTGACCTCCTCCATTGAGCCATTTAATATAGCACCGTTACACTCTGAGCACACGACATATTCTTACATATTCTTATATACCAGTACGAAATAAAATCACTAATAGCAGTTACAATTACACTTTTATTGATAACAATTACAATGATCTGACTAGGCGCTTGCTTACATAATCTACATTGCATTTAGTAAGGTCTACTTTTGACGTCGAAATTATTTATTTCATTTCTATTTTGACATAATAGAGTATCATAACAAATGAAGCTGAACCTGTTTTAAGCCCGTTATTCGTTGAAATAAGTATGTGATTTGATGGGTTTGTTTCGATTTATTCCAGCATTTCTTCAGATTCGATCGAGTTCGTGACATCTAATGACATCTACGCGGCCAAGGGTTTTCCGAAACAAATGTCAGACGGAACTGTCGAGTAAGCCACGATCATTTATCATTGTATTTCATTTATGTTTCATGTATCTTCTTCTTCTTCTCGTCTTTCTACTCTGAATCCACTGAAATCTAGGTCAACCAATACTTTGAATCTCTATTCCGTTCTTTCTAATTTGTTCAGGAGGCTTCGTTTTGTATGTAGTCAACATATGGACGTGTAATGTGCTTTGGAAGATTTTCTTTCTGGTCATCATTAAGAATATTATGCTAATTACACATTGGCCTATGTTTGAAACAGTTCAGTACTATAGGCCACTCTATGCGTATCTTTTTCTACGCATGCATCCTCTTTCTATTACAGTATATGTTTATTACGCATATCAGAAGTAATAATTGTTATTGAAACTGGTATTTACAATTATTCATTCTGAACAAACACGTGCAGCCTACATGTACATGTATCTACCGAATTTTGGGTTGTATTCTTGTTATTCGCATTATTTAGCTTTCAGCATATTGACTGCGGTTATACGGAATAGCAAGATATTAGAATGGTATTGGCTAAACTGAATATCCATTAATAATATAAACGAAGATTCTGTTCTACTCACTGTATATGTTTTGGTGCTTTTATAAGTATACTTAACATGCTTTGCTATTAGGTGGACATGTTATATAGATAGAGTCATGTCATGTAGACAAAACGTGTAATATAGGCCTCTCTTATATGCATTGGCGCCTACATATAAAGATTTGACTGTATTTTAAGTTACAAGGTAATAGCCATTGTCAATGAAGCTGTTAACCAAGCAACTTGCAGCGGCAATTCGAAACGCGTAAGAGCCATACATGTTCGGTCGACCGATTCCAACTTTGTTCCATTTGAAGTTATGGAAATGGCAGCTAAAAACAGCGCTCCTACCATCCTTGAGGCAAGTTTGCTTATAACATGGAAATTAAATTGCAATTAAATTTTATATTAGCTTACATGTATGTTTGTTGTAGGGTTATCGGCATCAACTGCCCTGACAGTCATAGGATATATAGTTTGTCATAAATATTAATATGCTAAAAACATACTTGTTTCAAGGGTTTATCTGTTTGTACATGTATTTTAAAATCTCACCTGTTTATACATGTATTTCAAGGCCGTACTTTGGGCTCATGTACTACTTTACCTGGCTATTGGATATTGGGAATGATCTGTGCCCACTTGAAAATAAATGAGAAGATGGCCAAAGTCTTAAGTCATTATCTGAGTGACGGAACGAGGTCGTGTCATTTAAAGATCGGTTTTGTGATAGTCAATAAATTAAAAGTCGGTCGACTTGTTATTGTCTATATAGCTAGGTTTACTGCAACAAACGCATAGTTAATTGCTCAAGGCGTTTGTTATGCTGAAGGAGTATACTAACCGACGACGTACTAGTCTAGTCAACTTGAAGACTCAGGGAAATAAGTTTATCAAGCCCATTTGGGATCACGCATTGATGAATAAGTTCAATTTATATGAAAGGTAACCGCGAGATGTACGAGTCAAGTTGTATAGAGCAGGGGTGTAACAAGTGGGAAGCAGAGGGGCACCGGCCCCCTCCCAGTTTCAAAACTGGGAGGGCGTGCTCAGCGCCCCCATGTGCCCCTCAAATTGATTCTTTTTATGTTTATCCAATGGCTTTTTAAGATTACTTTTGTTAAGAAAATGTGTGCTCCCCATTTTTCAAATTTCTGGGAGGGGGCAAAATTAAAAAAGTGGGGGGGCCAAAAAAAATTGTTTGCTTAATATTTTTTTCATTATGCCCCCACTTTTCAAACTCTTCTTACACCTCTGGTATAGAGTGTCCATATTGCTGTGCTTTGAGTTGTGTTTGTATGTTATAGAAACGTAATGTGTTGAACTGAACTGCTGTCATTGTTAAATATTACCAAAGAAGGTATCTATAACTAATGTAGATGTTGTAAATAAAACTAATGATTGTCAATATTGGAAATAAATTCATGACATCGCTTTAGACAAGATAATGCCAAGCTCTTTTCAAACGCTTACAATACAATTTTACCTCATAATATTCATATAATGCGTTTAACTGCCACTCCGCCAGTCATGTATATGTATATATATATAATTTTTATATGCGTAAATATTGCAGGCCTACATAGATAAAGCAAGTGAATGAAATACTTCAAGGTCCACTTACTAGTAGGCCCTATGTAGATTATCACTGTTATCACTTAAAGTCATAGGTGAAAGGATCTTTGAAGATGTTGATAGAATGTCTGTTTGCAAACAAATTTTACGTCTTAATTTATTCAAATTTATCTTCAGGAGACTGGTTTAGGTGTAAAAGATTACTTAGATCCCGCAACTTATTCTTCCGACATTCAAGATGACGATCCTTGTCCTGTAACCACTTGCATCGTCCCCATTGTCGTCTGCTGTGCCGTCATTCCAGCCATAGCTATGATCGTTGGTTGCATAATTCTTCACATGATGTAAGTACTTACAAATTGTAACTTTATACAATTACTACAAAGACTGACTATGTTGTAGAGCATATACATAACGCGATGGCGCTGCAAACAATTTTGAAAATATGCATGAGATACATGTACGACAACAATTATTTTTTTCCCATAGTAACTGTTCTGATGAAATCTCTTGCAACGTTTATAGCTGACGTCAACCAAGATATGCGGGGGGAAATTCAGATAGAAATGTAAGAAATCTATCTTAAATACATTTGACCACCATAGGCTGAAATACTATAAGCATTTTTCAACCAGTTGAACAAAATTCTGTGGACTATTTTTTATTGACCAGGAAGTTGCTTACAACATCCTTCAAAGATTGTCTTGCTGTTAATCTGACTCTCTTCAGGAGTTTGTTAAAGCGAATGTCATTAATAATTAGTCAATTACTTGATAATTATGTGGATCCCCAAATATGCCTCATCACATCTTGCTTTCAGCTACATGCGAAGGCACTTGTCTCTTAAGTACTTGAACCATGTTTTGTTATGTTCATTGCCTTGACAAAATTCTTCACTAGGCCAAGCTTGGCATGAAAGGAATGCAATCAAATTCCATTTGGAGCTGTAAGCGGTTTGTGGTGAGTGTTATTTTGGCCTGGCACCAAATATATTGGGTCAGTCCGGCTTGATGTTGTGGGAATCTCTTGTCCCTATAGCAAATGAAACAACAACTTTATTATGGCTTTGCACACAGGTTCACAAGTAAGATGGTTATGGTTGCAGAGGGAGCTTTGCTGTTATATCAGCAGAAAGACTCTATTTCTTTAACATCTCTGCTAGTTCTTGCTATGCACCGACAGACAGTTACATCTGTACGAGAACTGCTAAAATTTTCAAATCACACACATATTTCAATTATACTTACACCAACTGTATTGGATTGTAACTACTTTGTAGTGTCTTACATGTACGTTTCTTTCACGAGAACAACAAACCCCATAGGTATTGATAGACAGATATTTTCATTGTCAAATTATGAAATGTGGCAACTAGTTCTACAGTGGTTGTAAATCAGTATCAATACAACTCTGTTTAGGCATTAAATGCTAGTGTAAAGTATACCATACAGTATGCTACTTATGCCTGTTGAATAGCAATGTAGTCCTACGTAGGCCTACACATAAATAGCAACGCCGTGACTAGGCATATCAGGGAATGCTCATTGCCCAGGCTTGCCTAACCTTTGCCATTTGCATTGAACGTTGTGCTACCTACACTGAGTGCATGTCCATGCATGACTGGAGCACACAAAACAACTTACATTGTTGGCAGCATTTTTCTGACAATGCAATAGGGAATTAGAAATAAGGTGATCACTGATCACAAAACTTTACGCCAAGGAAATAATTCAAGGTAATTTTCGTGATTAGCTGACCAAAACCCATATGGTGCAGAGAAAAATTGTCAGAATACAAACCTCTGTTGTCCTGCGCCATAATTTGAAATGAAAGACATTACAAGTTAGCTGCATGGAAACTGACAACAAAATTCCTTCACCCTGGGTCCCATGCTCTAAAGTCAACCTTAATCAGTATAACATTTCTGTGAAAGGGCCTAAGCGTTTTGGGTAAGCTATATCGAATAATACTGACACACTTAAAATGGGTTTCAGGAAGAAGTCGAAAACAGCACCGAAATCAACTAACAAGTACGTACTCTGTCCAACAAATATTGCTCATTAGGAAAAACTCAAACGATAGTTTTTCTATTCTGTTACCAGATACTTTTATAGACCTATTCTTTTAAAGCAAAACTCCGTATATTTTCTAGGATTTTAAAGCTTTTTAGAATATTATTGCATTGTATTAAATGATTAAATTCAATCGATTCATATTTCGAGTTTTGTCAGACAAAATAATAGTCTGACTGTAGAGCAAATACAAATACATTGACGTGAATAAATTATTCAGATAGATAAAGAGGACTCTAAGTCTATCTACTCGATTCTATTTTCCTGTTCTTAGTGGCTCTTCATTAGGTATTACTTTTGTGTTTAATCACTTTTATTCGTTAGTTTCTTCAGTGTTTGTCACTTGTCATTTCTTGGTTGTGAAATTTAGTAACTTGTCTCTTTTTGCCGAATAAATTTCTTTGATTGATTAATATCTACGATGAAAATAGTACGAAATACGTAAGCTACTACATACAAACCTGTGGTCATGTATGCAGCCTAGGATTTATTATAATTACATGTAGATCTATTGCCATATACAGCAGTTTGCAAATTTAATTTTTATCTAATGCAATTGTTTATTATGGTTGGTTTTTTAAATTTCTTGCAGGAAAGACCCAAAGTTTGCTGAACCAAACATGGTTCACCCATACGTCAATTCCGGACAAATCGGGTTTGGAAGTCTGCCAGCAAAGCCATCATAGGCCCAAGCCTCAGAATCTATAAGTAGAGTAAATTCGACATGAGCAAAAATTAATTGCTCTTGAGTTTATTTGAAGATACAATAATGGAACAATCACAAAGAAATTGTTTGAGTTTCCTTATATTCAATCGTTTCGTTTATGCTGAGTAATGATAAATATGATCTAAATGTGCATTATTTACAGTAGTGGCAATTTAATCATCGCATTGTCCTACTGAATTGTGCAAGTGTTATGTCCTGTGATGTTGTATTGACCCTAATCTTGGCCAAATCTTATCGCCAGAGGCAAGATTTCAAGCACAACACTTAAATCGATGAAAACGATTTTCTTGCGTTTTGAGTAATTCGATCTATGCGAAATGCACCACTAAACTGTTACAGTCTGCAGATCCACAATAGATGTGCATTATTTGTAAATAAAAAAATAAACAATTCGGTTTCCAGTAATTTTAAAAAACTGTGCATTTCTCTTCAATACTGTTTTCCAGGTTCGACATAAACGGTTTTACGGCATTTAATGCTTTTGATAATTATGTCTACAACCAGATTCCAAAGAGTAGGCCTAAATATAATATGATGCTTTGGTTCATACTGATGCTTCGTATAGTTTCTTTACTGCAGTATTTATTCATTTTGGTTCTTAACTAGTTTTGTGGAAATCATATCATATCTGTTAGTTTATGTCATTTTATTTGTATAGGCCTACATAAGTTTCTATAGTCGTACTCGCACACTGTGCATTTTCAAATAGATGCTCTGTAGCATCATAGCATGGGGCAGGTCGTGTCAAAGAGGATGTCTCTGTAATGCTCAAGGAAAATTCGAATCCAATTGCAAGAGAGTGAAGAGGGAATAGGTAGAAGAACTGCTTCAGTTGGTTTAATTGAGGTCGAGGAAGCCTGTATGGCGGAGAATTGAATGATTTATTAAATTGTTCAATTTTTAGTGCAAGGAATGAAGCAGAACCCAGCGGTTGAGTGACGGTATGGGGAACTAAGAAAATGCGGAATTCATGAAGGATACCATTCCAGAGCTGAGGTGCAAAATCTGTCAAAAAATTGAAATATCACAGCTATTAACAATCACTCACAAAGTAACAATGTTAGAGAACATGTGCTACTAAACGTTGTGCTATCTCTTTAATCTAACAAAATTGTAGCACCAGAATTTACCGCAGCTTTACAATAATTGGGCATAAACTGCTACGCAGAATCAAATTGGTAAAATTATTTAGCAAGTCAATGATACTCAGATTTCTGCAAAATGCATATAAAACTAGCATCTTGCGCTGCTACCTGAAATCCCAAAAGCATATATCCATGTGTTGATCTTTGGAGTCTGCTTGTCATCTTGGAACCCACAAACTTCGAGCCAACTTTTGTCGCTATTAAATTCAGCTTATCAAGGCGTAATTTAAATTGAACTGTTTAGGATGATGCATGCGCAATAAATGCAATCAATTTGGGATTTTGGGTTCCTACTTCTGTTCAAATAATTTTGGTCATGAAATTCGGCTTCAAGCGATTAATTTAATTTATTTACTTATTTGGAGGCTCTACATGTGTAGCGCCTTTCAAGACATCTATTCAGAAGCACTCCTGACCCAACCCCGACTAAACAGAACAGTCTTAAGATTAGTATAAAACACGGTTGAATGTCCTTTTGAACAAGGTGGATGGTGACAGGGAACCCATTCCAGTTTGCCGCAACCGAGAAGGTTCGGTGCTGCCTCATGGCAGTCCGAGAGCGAGGGACAAGAAGCTCGACCTGTAAGGAAAAACGGAGGGATCCTCGGTGTTGGACACTTAGTGTTGAACAGCATATTTCCCGCTGGGAGCTGATCCCTCGATACAATGCCAAACCCAATGTTGAGACAAGGTATGTGATCCGCTGAGAGAAAGGGAGCCAATGAAGGACGTCCGGCATATATTCTGAAACATGGCCGAATCTTCGAATACGGCCAATGAGGCGTGCCGCCGTGCGCAAAACCAGATCCAAGCACACGATCCAGCATCCACGGAGTTCGCCATAGAGGACGCTACAGTAGGCATAGGACCCATAATGTATTAAGATAATTATTCCTAAGACTAAATTTTCGCGGTCATCACGGAAGAAATCGTCCCAGAAGCTCAAAATCTAGGCTGCTTGTCTATAGATGACATAATTCGGTTTAGCCAGCCTGCAGCAAAGCTGCAGGCTGGCTGGTTTGATGTGTTAAAGGCAAATGTTCTAAATATTAGACCTACATGTAATTAGGCCTACAATTTTGTGTGCGAGAACATTCCGTGTCAAGAGAAAGACGTTCAGGCCAAAGAAGAGCTTTCTCGTATGTATCTCTCAGTTGTTGATGAACTGAAGTCAACTATACTCATCCTGGAGAATTCTCGTTTGACACGTCGACACGATATCCGATACTTATGAGATACATGTAGCTCCAATTTGCGTGAGCGTCCCAGCCAAAGGGCCTGCTTCTGAACGATCATTCGGTCGGTACTCTGACGTCATGCGGGACGGACGATCGCCGTAGTATTAAATGTGAAATCTAACAATGTAGGCCTACAACCTTCTATACCAGAATGCCGACAAACTGTAGCTCGTGAGCGACCGATAGGCGATTGGTTGATTGATCTCTATTTTCTAGAAGTGAATATAGTGAACGATTTAGTTAGTCAAGTTACTGTCTCTCATTGACATAGATCTACCCTTTTCATAATTGGCACGAATGAATGTTGGTAATAGTCAATTATTGACTTATTTATTGTGCTACAAATTTGACCGAGAATTCTGTGTTATTAGCCACGAATACGCCGCGCATATTTCACTTTTTGACTGGAAATAATTTAAACAACTTGCAACCATATTAGGTTACCCCACCCACTTTTTCACAGAGCCGGTTAAATAAAGGTGCATTTTTCCAAATTAAAATTCACTAAATTCTAAAATTAAAAGTGGTGCCCGCTTAACCGAGCATTATGGTCGGCGTAAGGCGAAATTTAGTTATATGCAGTTGCTTTGGCAATATCTTGAGACTTTGTATATGGAATTAAATTAATTGTGTCACGTCCCAATTACATGATCACGCAAGCACAGCTCTGGTTTTTCCCTTTGCTAGACAAATTTACGACGTGATAATAAATTACCGGTCAATCAGGTTTATGATAATGCACTCATGCTAAACAACAGATCAAGCAGGCAACACTCTGGGGCAGGTAGATAACACTTGATAAGAGCTTTAGATTAAAGACTAGCTTACTATGTCTTAAACAGTTAATCAATGATGAATGACAACATCGGTGCGTACTAATATCGCCACCAATGTCAACTGCTAAGAACAATGTAATTGTCAAGATGACATCAAAGCTATTTTATGATATGTAGAGCAAAGTATACAAGAACAAAGAAGTTGTTCAGCTTTGGTGAATTCCGCTTGTTTCAGATAAGCAGCGAGCTTTCGTCACCTACTTGACAGTTTCGCTTGGGTGTTCACATCAGATGTAATTAATCGAACTGTCTAGCAACCGGGTTATTCGGCACATCGTCACTAGTGCCCAGGACAACAGCGCCCAGTCAAAAGCGCCCCGTCATAATCGCCCCATCAAAAGCGCCGGCAAGAAATGCCCTTAAAAGGCGCCCCGTCATAAGCGCCAAGGCTGTACTATTGCCACTTGCCCATTGCATTTTGATGTAACGTTGTGTTGGTCTTCGCGTGAGCATGCATCAAATCATACATCAAAGTATGTAGAAATTGAAATAGTTTTTGCCATAGTAATTTAAACCGATCATTTCTTTTTAATTGAATGCGGTATATCTGGCTCTCGTCTACTTATTATTTGTCCATTTTGATGCATCTTGACGCTGGTCTTCAAGCACGTACACATAAATCTCTTACACAGGTGTTTAAAAATCTTTCGGTCTTGCGCTTATGACGGGGCGCTTATGACGGGACGCTTTTGTCAAGGGCGCAATTGACGGGGGGCGCAATTGACGGTGGGCGCAATTGACGGCGGGCGCTTATGACGGGGCGCTTTTGTCCAGGGCGCAATTGACGGTGGGCGCTTATGACGGGGCGCTTTTGTCCAGGGCGCAATTGACTCTGGGCGCTTATGACGGGGCGCTTTTGTCCAGGGCGCAATTGACTGTGGGCGCTTATGACGGGGCGCTTTTGTCCTGGGCGCAAATGACTGTGGGCGCTTATGACGGGGCGCTTTTGTCCAGGGCGCAATTGACTGTGGGCGCTTATGACGGGGCGCTTTGGTCCAGGGCGCAATTGACTCTGGGCGCTTATGACGGGGCGCTTTTGTCCTGGGCGCAATTGACGGTGGGCGCTTATGACGGGGCGCTTTTGTCCAGGGCGCAATTGACTGTGGGCGCTTATGACGGGGCGCTTTTGTCCTGGGCGCAAATGACTGTGGGCGCTTATGACGGGGCGCTTTTGTCCAGGGCGCTAGCAACGGGACAGCTGGTTATTCATCTCATGTATTCACCCATTTACTGATTATCGATTATTTTTTCGTCGTTCAGTTTTTAACTGGACCGAATAGCTGAAGCTATTGACCCTGCGATCATTGCCATCATTATTCCAGTGATGACGATAAATCTCCGTTCTGAGTCCATCACCGCCTGGGATGAATTTTCAGATATTATATCTACAGTTACACATATTTAGTTAAATAATCTGGCATTGCCCTCGTGTAAAAAATTGTTTTTTGATTTTTAATATGTCAAAGGTAGGTTTTACAAGTCTTAAATGTGCTGAGCATTGTTTTCCCATGTTGGCGTATAAATTCGAGACCCCATAGAACGAATCGCATAAACGACGTAAACTTTCTGACTTCGCTCCCTGGTAACCGATCGAGGGATCGAAATTCGAAAATCTTATTGGAGATTATAAGGCCTATAGGTTACACATGCGCAGTGAAAAATTCAAGGTCACGCTTGTCATCGGCAATCCATGTTTGTATTTAAAAGTTTTAGACAAAATGGCGCCCTTTTTTCGCATTCGTTGAAATGATCTCTGTAAATGATCGGATGGGGTCAGATTTTCGGATCATGAATCTCCCTGTGTTTTTCCTCGGGTGGTAAGATGTATTCGTGGAAAAAGTTGGGAGGAATCGGTCTAATTGATAAAAAGTTTTTGTTTAAGATATATACATACTTTTCTGCTTTACAGGTATACAGATGACAATCTGTTCGTTTGTGAGAATCTTTGCTATCCGAGCAATGATTGATGTTGTTTCAACGACGTCTTAGACAATTTATTAACATTATTCGAACTTAAAATTGATAGAATGTTATAATTCCAAAACGCCGTGGAAATTGCGATAGGCCTACAAGCGAACCATTGAAGTCTTCCACGGCTGAGTTAAATGCTGGTTAAGTCTTCCACAACGGAAGCTTGACTGCTAAAGCACCAATTCGCACTGTCATTTTTCCAATTACATATTCATATCACCTGATCAAACAGATCAGTCCAGTGGAGTTTGATGATGCATGGATAATAATTCAATATAGAACTATTATCAGACAGCAGTAGCATTTGCAGGGAAACTTCTTTTGAGGAATCTGTATAGAGCTATATAATGAATTGGGAGATTCTCTTATGTCCACTACAACATCAGTGCATTTTAATAGTCACATCGTATACATTCTCCATTCTCCAACTTATGACTTAGTTGTTGGTCTAGTCTAAGTGAATGTGGTTTTACGTAATACAATACAACTGAATTTTTATTTTGCCCTTCTTATAAAGTTCAAAACTGCACACACGCATAGATGACGAACAAGCTGATTGAAATGCTACTAGTGCTTCAGCTGATTTCAGGTGAATATAAGCATTCATATCTGTAAATCAGGGCAATAAGAAACTCTGCAATTTTGGATGTTAGGTCCTGGCTCCGATGAAATTCTTATTTAATATGGCAATGAAAGATAATCAACAACAAAAAAGTCGATTTACTAAGTTCTTCTTCAATTCAGGTCGTCGGATCTAACGTGAGATTTGGGAGATAAGAGAGCAACACTCAATATCCTGCCAGTTACACGTATTATATTTGACTCCAAGTCCAATGAAAAGAGGTTCAAATCACACGAATAACATACCTTAATGCAAAACATATTAAAGCGTTACTGATATCAAAGGAAACTTTGTGGGGCGACACGATTGGTTATACTGGTTTCGCTGGCAAATTCATCCAGTTATAGGACATAAAATAACCATGTGCTAACTGAAACAACTCGACACTTCAAATTTCTATGGGAGTTATTGACTTGCAATGTATGTAGATCGATCGGTCATGCTGGTAAAAATTAGATATTATCTCGAACATTAGCCACTTCGTACGTCTTGAAAATGGTAACATTTAATATGAACATTAGTTGTTCTCAGTGGAGTCAATATACATCTCCTGAATGCGCTTGATTCTCCACTCTTCTGCCGACCTGTTCATGTACATACGAAAAACTTCATGTTACACAAGATCCAACCGTTATGACAACCGCCAGATAAATTCGATTGTGATTGGGGGTCTAAAAAATATACTTTTAGAAAATAATGATGGCTGTGGCAATGACAAATGTGCAGGCTCTGCCTCTGATGTTGCCGATCGTGATGATGTAAAAAGGGAGAAGGAAGGAGGAAAGAAGCAGGACCAATGAAGTGAGCGAGAGATGCCAAAGATGGTGATGGTGACCACGTTCATTACAACCTCACTTTAGCCTACATTGCATCTCGGCCAATCTGCGAATTGTAGTGCATTTCCAAACTCTGATTATACAGGATGTATCGGCGTGGATCCTTGTTCTGAATACCAACAGATGTGGATGAAATATGGTCTAAGAAGCAGCGACTTCAATTTCGAGTACACAGACACGTCAATTTGTGATGCATTTATCACCGAAGGTGAGTTCGACAACACTAAACTATTCTAGATGGCACGTTTTAGCAATACAACCAATATATCAACGTACAAATCATGACACGTCTAATGGTTCACCGACAAATGCTTCACCAACAAATGGCGCATCGACAAGTGGCTGACGGCAAAATTTAATGGATTACAGACAAAAGGTGCACGACCAAACTTTATTAATCGCTCACTGTATTTGGTCAAATAGAAGCTGGATCGATGATAATAACTGTTGCTGAAATGAAAGCTGAAATAGAAGGCCCGTTAGCTCGGGATGGGGAAGGAACTGGATGGAGACCAGTCTGTTGAAGATTTTGGAAGGAACAGAATTATGGGAAAGGCTCAGAGTATTTCATGCGATAACTTGAATGATGGGTGTATTATCTTTCCAAGATACCTGGTATCGATTTGAACACGACTCAGGTAATCGACTCATCGAGAGACCCGTTGAACCTTGATACTGTGGAACTCAGTTTCCAATCTGGATGAAAGGAACACACCCAACAGGTAACTAGGAATATATATTTTGGGGAGCAATATCATCATCGATATCATCATCATTAACACCGTCATCTTGCGTCGAACTCATAATAATCATCAAAATTGGTGTTACTGCAAATACTATTATTACTACTTTTACTGCTACACCATTAGTAGTCCCTACTGCTTTTACCTATTTATCTGAATAGCTACTGGTAGAAGTTTCTATTTTAGACACAACAGAAGTAACAGCACTAGTTTGCGCTACGCATTCTCATGAAAACTACTGTGGATGGAATGGAACGGCTCGTATACGATTGTGCAACGAATCTGGAAGTGAATACTTCATTTACCTACTGGCTGTGCCACGTGGCTGTCCGTTGGCTTACTGTGTCGACGCCGCTAGCCGCAAGGAATGCATTCCACCTGAGGTGTGGCTTCAGGATGACCCTACATCAATTCAAGTCCGCAATAGCCAGATTCTTTTTTCTGTTTAAGTGTCAGGCCAGAATCCGGGATACGCCGAGCAAGGAGACAGCCTGGTAGGCCTGGATGGCGGAATGAGGTTTGTAAGTCTTAAATAAGACGAAAATTATTTATTACTATTTATATTATTAGTATTAGGCTTATTATTATTATTATTCTCTGCCTCTGAATCATTGTTTAGACTGCTTACGAATGACGGAACTTGAATTTCTATTATCATTATCAGAATTGATATTATTATTATTGTATTTTAAACGACACATCTGCCAGCAAACTCACCATCTTGACGACTTGTTTATCTTAGCTCCTGAATTTTGCGAGTAGCGTATAAAGTCAACTTTTCTCAAACCACTCCAAGAAACAAATTTGATATTGGTCAAGTTCACCAAGACCAGTTCGTTTTCAAGAGAATTTAATTATTGAACTGTCCGTTGATAAGATATTTATAATTCAGACAGGTGTCTGGTTTTAGTATCTTTTGATTATCACCTTTAACTCTCATACCTGAAGTTTTGCATAAATAATCTTACTCCTGGTGATGTCGAAAGTACACGTTAATTACAATTTACAAAACGTTAATCGATAAACTGAGTATTAGTATTTGCATCTACTTTTCTTTTAAATAATAGTTTATAAATAATTAGCGTAAGTGAAATACTGAAAACATATGCACTGAATACCATTGCAGGCTATACATTGTACAAAAGATATATTGTAAATTACATTTTAACGATTCACAAATTTTTTGACGATTGAATAAAACTTCCTTTAAACATCTTCAAGACTATTACACTATATTTGTATTGTTTGGTATTCTATTTTAGAATTTCTCAAGAGTCTCCAGTGTAGTGGAACGTTCAGTAGTGCTCCAAGACTGTACATGTATATGCAGCTGCTATCATAGCGAATGAACTGAAGCGACTTTCTCATTAACATAGTATGCTGTGATTGGAGTATTATTTCCACGTTTAGCTAGGTTATAATATTTTCATTCTTAGTTTACGCATACTGGAAGAAGGATGCAAACATAACATGTTATTTACAGTTTACTTTTAGTTTATGTATATTTTTCACTGAACTGAAACTTATGCTAGCATCTGACATTTTGAATATTGTCGGCAGACCGATTTCTCACGCTACTCGTATTCGTATACGGCCGAATAGTTGGTCCAATAATTCGTATTCGGCCAAATAGTGATAATAACCAATTCAAATTCGGTACAGTCCTAGACATTTTCAGAGCTTTTCATATTGTCGTATGCTTATTGAGAGTTATTATAATTCTTCCATTTTCATCGTTCTACAATTATTATATCAAGTAGGCCTGTTTCATAGTTATAATTACAATATTAGATAATTTAAAGAAAATATTCAAATAACATTCCGGTTTTTCAGATGGGGGTGCACAGCATTATGATGTCAAGTTTGAAAAGGGTATGGTTCCTGTGACGACAAATGTGACAAGGAGATGGAGTCAAACTTACTCAATTGGTGGGCTTATATATCTAGGATGACCCTGTTAGCAGAACCATATGTTCCTTTGGTTTTTAATTCATATTCATGTATATGACGTCATAACTATGTTCCTGTGTTTTAAAACGTACATTGATTGATTAATTAATTGATTGATTGATTAGAACGATACAATCAATGACTGCATAGCTTATTTAGTCAATTGAATGCAACTTTGCTGTTATGTCTTTGACTTAAACTTTTCGACCAACTTGTAGTTGATCATTCCCCAATACTCATTCGTGAACAATGAAAACTCTGTGGGAAAGGCGGAATGAATGACGGAAAGTGTGGATGGATGAGTGGATGTTCAGCCAGTAAGATGTTTTGTGAATCCATCCTTCTATCTAGCTGCAGATCGTTTGCTCTCTAGAAATTTCTCAGGCTATTTGCGGATAATGTGCATGGAAATATTCCAATGAAAACAAGACATAGCAAACAAGGACATTTTGTATTCGTCCAAAATAAAGACAGATACTAAACGATTAACACAGTTTTTTCATATGTAACACGCATTCTATTAATGTTCAGTGCGCTAGTTGGGTAAATATAGTGTCTTCGTATTTATTTAAAACCAAAACCTGTGGTATGATTACAAATAGAACAGAAACGAATGATGACAAGAGTCGAATTTGGCTGTCGGCAACCATGCAGGGCGCCCAACACGTTACTATCTCATCTAACCAATACCACAGAGAAAGAATGACTTGTCAACCTATATAAAAGGAAGCGGGTATCAAACTCGCTTCCATTCAAGGCATCCAACACGTTATAATCCAACTCAACCAACAACGCGGAAACACTGACAAGTCAAACCCACAAACTGCTGTATGATTACAAGCATACCGAAAGAGGGGCCAGCGGGGCCGTGGCCCCGGGCGAAATTGTGGGAAGGGCGCAAATTTCAGGATGGAATAACTTATTATTTCATAAAATGAACTATTTTCAAAATGTGGGGCGCCAAATTGATGCTAGGCACAGAGCGCAAATAGCTAGGCACATGGTGCAATTATAGCTCGGCACTTTTCTCATAAACATTGTATATTTTTTAAATGCTGAAACCATGTTTACATGTTATTGCATACTCTCGGTTCAAGTTTGCTCAGACAACTAGATGCGATGTTGACCAGTAATTCCATTCCAATTTCATTTGCTCTCGCTTGTGGTTTTGCTACGTACACAACAATATCCCGTTCAGAGAAACAAACCGAAGAGGCTTCAACAGATGGGTCAACCCATTGCCGCCATGCGCGTATTAGCAGCCAAAGCAAATGCAATCTTGCCAGTTGACTGTTTATTGCTGCTTCTTCTGAAGTCTATGGCCGTATGGTAGGCACACAGTCGCCAAGTTTTCATTTATTCCAAACTTCTGATTAAACTTATCCATCTTCAAATTGACTCGATTAACTGTGTTTCAATGTAAACAAAGAACTAAGCACTCCTGATTAAATCTCACTGTGACTAGCCTGCCGCCCACCCATAGGAGGGCCGTTAGCTGCCAGAAGCAAGCAGCCACATTTTCTGCCTCATCCAAATGGTACAGGCCCAGTGCAACCACCGCCATAGATTATGCGCCCCGACTATATCCTCGGAGAAGGCAGTCTGACAAGTTCAACTAGGGTGCGCCAGTGAAATAGTAGGAAAAATGTAAAATATGCTGGTAAATCTCATAATACTGCTTTAAGAAATGCTATTATTTAGCAATTTTCATGGGGAAGTGCCCCCTTGCCACCGCCTATGGACGCCCAAGAATACAATGATATTCAGGAAAATTAATCATCAAAATCTTGTGTCATGTCAAACAGCCTATCTGTCTCCGGTGCACTGCCCTCCCATGACAACGCATACAACGCTCGTATCAAATGAATACGCAACTCAAAGTTCATTGAGCGCAGGTCAGCTTCTATCGCTCTTATCAGCCTGTGAAGTGACTTCAAATTAAACACTACCAGAAGATGATAGCAAATAAATCTCGCAATTTCAATTCCGAGGAAGGCGATAGCTGACTGAGAGAACTGCAATAAAGGAGGGTTTCCTAAGATGAGATGATTTTCAAACTTACTCAAATGGTGGGCTTATTTCTACCTATTAACCAGATATAAATGTATCAACTTGTAGCAGTCCTATGGTATATTGGGTATCATATCTGTCAATTGAAATTTGTGCATCTCAAACAGGAGATTCACAACGGCGTTACTAGAAGGCTTACAGGTCCAAAAATGTCTCAACTTGGGCAATTTGTCGCCTAAGATGAGAAAGTGAGTTGCATAAGATGAGACAACGTTTATAATATAAGTGTGCATTTAAATACCATATTATGGTACTCAAAAGGGCTGTAATGAAAAACAGCAACTGGTTATTGTACGTACAATCGTGTCTACAATATGCAAATATAGTATTCTAGTAGCTACTACAGACTGTTTGATGAGGCAAGACATTGTAAAGTATTTTACACTAATGGACAAGGAAAATTTGTTTATCAAGAATTGGGTTTGATGCTACTAGCCCTAATTAAATTCAAAATGCGTACCGACACCTATTGATGACAGATGATTTGATAAGCTCAGTGTGATGTGTAAAACATGTTATTAGAAATAATATCCAATATGTAACTTATGAATATTCGAGATCAATCGGTAGCTTATGTTATCTCAAACGGCATAGTTCAGAGCAGACAGTCTTGATGCAAAATTTGCAGTGTTGACTAAAAATCGTAATATCATTTAAATGCGTGATATAATATAAAAAAATGCATCAACGATGAAAAATAAAATTGTGAAAATCAAAACAGAAAGTTAATTCGTTCAAATCAAACAAACATGACCTCAAATTGTATTAAATGTATGGTCCTGACAGTTGTAGAACCATTAATGAACAATCTGCAGTAATTGCACTAAGCAGAATGCGATTCAAATCCCTATAGCGTAGCGCGAAGTTCATTAATGCAGCTTCCATTCATCTCTTCAGTGCATTCCATACGAGGACGACGAACACCCAGAAGCCAATCAGATTATAGACTATGACTGTTCGTGAAGTGGCTGAGGACGTTGACGAGGGAGACCATACAGACAGTATCGTTATCGATAGATCCTACAGAAGCAACATCATAATATGAAATTAGTTAACATTGAAGCTATACTTTCATTTAATGATTATTTTAGTCACTGCATTTACAGTCAACAAAATCATTGTCACATATGCAGGCCAAATCTCCAGTCTTTCGATCCCCTAGGAGAATTTTCAGAGATTATTTTCCATTTAGTTTCTTCCCCATGTCGGGCAAGCTGGGCTCCCTCCGGAGCGGTCAAATCTGGATTTAGGAGTCATCATTCCACAGATCTTATCCATTTTAAATATGTAGCCATTGACCAATCTCGCCTTTCTCTGCTTTCTCTGTTTTGACGTCTGTTTTCTCTAGTCTGTTCTAACGATTGTATTTTTTATGATCTTCACCGTTGGCTGGCCACTAACAGACTGTCCAAATGCTACAAAGACGAAACTGATCGGGCTTGGAATTAGCCAACAACCTGTTAGACTTGACTTGCAACTAATGACTGAGAAATTTTCTGCTTACACATACTCTCTAACTTCTGATATCGTCACACTTGATTTCTCCTTCATGATCACATACTACATAATTTATCTACCCTTAACAACTCCTGCTGCTTTCAAATGAGGCGATATAGGGTCTCTCACTTTGTCTTTATCACCATAGTTCATGGGTTTGCCTGTTTCTGCTTAGACTGCTGCTGCAACCCACTTCTCATGGGTCTCCCGAAACATCGCCTTTCCTCCCTTCAATCGGTCTTAAATGCCTCAGCTGTGCTCATAGCCCGACTCCCTAACTTTGCGCATATCTTAACATATTTGTGCTTGAATTCTTCCACTGGCTTCCTCTCACTGCACGAATCCGTCACAATATCCTCTTTCTAAGATACTCAATGTCCCTAGATACCTCTCTGACTCTTTCCGAAGTCGTCATCTTCTACTTCATCTCGTTCGTTACGCTCTTTTTGGTCCCAAGACAAGGACTGCTTTGGCCCAACACCGGGAGTTTGCTGTTGTGGGTCTCTCTACTTGGAATTACATCACTGTCAAACTAATTAATGGATTCTCTCTATCAATCTCTAACTCTTTAAAGACGGTTCTTTTTCCGCGGGGCGAAAGTGCCGAAAGTGTCTCTGAAAAGTTATTATGAGAAAGGCGCTACCGAAATCTCTGGATACGCTGTGCGTATAACATAATTATAGAATTTATCATAAAAGAATGTCTGCAGCATTTCTCTGTTTGCTTAATTAATTCCGTCTCACCTCGTCTTTACGAGGAGGCTCTATGTGCACATGCACACCTACACACATACCTACACACACACACGCACACAAATACCTACACACCTACCTACACACACGCGCACGCACAGACACAGACACAGACACATACCTACACACATGCGTATACACGTATTGGGAACATTTAGAACAGTAACTAAGAAACGACAAACGTTTGAATATTAATGAATTACAGAGGGTGATGTATAAACCTAAAGATACGATTACGCATACCTTCTCAATTTCGCTCTTCTCACTACTGACAGCGTCGTGAAGTAAATTTGGAGCACCATAGATGATGTTTGACTCTTCTGCCGGTGTTTGAGAACACTCTGCTGCCAGCTTTGAGCGGTCGATTTTCACAATTATCTTTAGGCTGTTATACATATCAAACAGAATTTACGCAAATTTTATTAATTAGCATATTTATTTGATTTTATTATTAATTACGCATAGCACATGAAACATACGGTGTAGAAATTATGTGTGTCATGATTATATAAGTATGACAATGATTTCGCCACCAATTATGACAGTGGTGGGTACTGGTTGGAAGGGTGACCACCGGATCACGAACAGGAGCACGCGAATGTTCTTTGTCACATACTGTCATTGTTTTCTTGAGCGTGCGTATACTTCATGAGATTTACGAGTATATGATTTCGATGTCAGCGAGAATCAATTACAACACCAACAACAAATGATGAGATGTTTTAATTTACCCAAACGAATAGCCCTACTACTAGTAACTGTAGACATTAAACAGAGTCAAGGTTTTCCATCGTCGCCTGATGTACTCCAGCAAATCTCAGAGAGGCTGCTATAGCTGCGACTCATCTCTCTCTGTCTGCTGTCTGATTATTTTAGAAGTTGCATTTTATAGGTCAACCTTACAGTGAAATAAGTTAATAATGCAAGTTCACTGCTTAGGTATAAGGAGCAGTTGCATAATTTAAACAAAATTTGGTTGAAATGGCCTATCATTCGGGCATGCAGCAGTGCTACTCAAGGTGTGGTCCGCGGACTGGTACTGGTCCGCAAGTAATAGGTCTCCAGTCACCGAATGGATGGTTACTAGTCAGCGAGTGATTGGTTATCGAAAGGCGGAAAGTTATCACAATTTTGACTATAACTCAAATAAATTAATTATTTGGATTTTGTTTTGAAAAAAATACTGAGAAATGAGAAATATCAGAAATGAGAAAACCACGTATGAAATTGTATCAAAAGTATAGCAACTGTAATAAACAGTGACAAAATGTATGAACGCGAATTTTCAAAAGACTTTTCAGCCTCAACTTGCATAAACCTCTAATTAATCGTAACATTGTCAAAAGATTGAGTTTATGGAAAACGCTATAGAATACAGTGCAATACAATACTGTGTTCCTTAATCGAGTCATAAGGTATGAAATATTAGCTTATACCTTGTATCATCGGTGTTATTTACCGGATAACCCGATGCATAGGTCAGGAGGTCAGGCGATGTATACGTAACGGCAGAAGCGCTACAAACAATGAAAGGAAAATAATGATTATCTGTTTTAACATTCAGTAAATTTGAATACGTTACAAAAAGCGATGAAGAGAAACGTTTCCACAGTCTACAAACATTCGTTATATTAATTATCAAGTAAACTTTGTAATGCATTAATAATCGCAAGCATAATCATGAATCTTTATAGCGCCACTTCTAGAAAATCGCCTCATAGGGGTATCTGACCAGACAATACCAAACCACGATCGAAAGAATGGTTTTCAGACGCTAGCGGAAATGAGAAAAAGAGAGAACAAGAAGTTCACCACAGAGATAATGCGACGGTTAGTGATATTGTAAGCGCAATTTGAAGGCCAAAATAATGTGTACTATCAGATAAACAATCGGACGAAAAATATCAAAAATAATAATTACCTAAGTCACGTGTTTGTCTGTCTGTCATATTCGAGGCGAGTGATTGGACAGAAGCGTCGTATGCAAATAAAATTTATCAAAATATACGGAGCGCAAAAGTCACTACATTCGCGTTAATGAGTTAGTTATGCATCGTGTAATGTAAGAATAATTGCATCAATTATCATTAGAAATCGAAACTTAAGGAGTAAATGTGTATTTTTGTCTATTCTAAACCCGTTTCGACAACGTGTAATTTAGCGTCTTTTTTTGTTTTTGCGTGAATCCTCTCAACTCACGGAAAAATAACTTCTGCAGTGTAAAGTTCATCAAATAATTAATTATGTGTAAAAAACGACACCAACACTAACCCGGTCTGAGCAATATATCGTGCAATTTAAGGTTAAAATTCAGTACGACCTGTGATTTTTCCCTGGTTAACAGCTAGAAGAGTGGCAATTGCTGCTGAATCGTGACTAAAATATGATCCCACCCACGATTCGTTCAGTTTAATTTCATGCCGACAAACCGCAATATGATTACTAACATGATATCAACGAATGATGACAGATTTGCTACAATAGTCGAATTTAACTGTCGGTAGCCATACAAGGGGCCCGTTACGTTATACATCGAATTTAACTAACGCCGTCGCAAGCTATAGACGGACTAGACAACCTTACGTAAGCATGGGAATCAAACTCATTTGACACAACTTTCACACAGGTAATGTTTAGATAAGTAAAGCATCTCCGACCGTAACAAACGAAGAAGCGCTATCTTGCTCTCCTAAGTTACTTCAATAAAGGCTTTGTATTTTGCTAACCTAATAGTATTATTACTTGTATGAACATATGGTACATGATATCACACTTATTGTAATGCATATTATTATAGCATACATTAGTTTGTGGATATTAGTTTTCCAACGTACATTGTTTCCAATCCGATGCTACTGCAACAGTATGCGGCATTTTTCGAACAATACTGATTCAATGCATCAGAGAAGGGTACAAGAGACCCGACCGGAGCTAACAAAATCTATAACAAGTAGTACGGTAACTATTTAATTTTTTAATACAGAATGACAGAACATCAGTAAAATGCAGCAGTGAACTCGTATTGCTCTACTTGTGTTCTGAGTTTTGTTGCATTGTTGAATAAAACCCTATCTCAATATTCGCATATGATGATCACTGCATGACAATACAGCGACCATTGATTTCTACACAGACTTCTTTCATACTCTCATTGTGACGCGCGACAGTCTTGACGATGGCGCTATATAAAAGTCATCTATCGCCAGAAGAGGCGTAGGAGGTCTACGGATGAAGGTGTCTACCTGACACATGAGATGGGAGACATCAATGGGTTTTCTCCGGAGGCAGACGGCCTCAATACAGACGGCGGGGATTATGCAAAGATCAACGGGGTGTCAAACAACGAAACCCGATACCTCGAGGCAGATGTCAGAAACGACTGTCCCTTCCATCTCTACGACCCACAGACAAGAAATTCATGAATCAGTTGAAGATTTGATCTGGACGGTTGGTTGACACGGATCATGAATAGGGGACAATTCCGATACGAATGGCGCAGCCCATTAGGCGGTATAACGATAATAATGAAATTCGATCCCTGGGACCAGTTGCTCGTCGATGACACTGGCAAGGCCCAGCCATAGCAGCCACTAGTCAAACAGTAACTGTACGCCTCTAGGGATCTGACGTTACGCTAGGGATGCCAAGACCCGACCAATCAGGGTTTAGTAATGATGTCTGCAGGTGATCTGTCGTCCAATAGAGATACGAGTTTTGCGTTTGGGATGGCGAAGGAAATCGCCTCTAGAAGGATTGATATAGCGTAGCAAGCAAAGGAACAGGGATTTGTTTCGGAACTGGGGGAGACGCTAGGTCGTTCTGACGATAAGGATAATCAACGTAGTCGGGAATCTTGTCTCCAACGTAAACCAGGAAAACATTTCTAAAAAGGAAACTGATAACTACAGTAAGTGTAGATAGGATGAATGATATATATATATATATAATTAACTATACATATTAAAATCATCAAATGTGTCGTGTTGCTGAGCTTGGTGGTAGAGGAAAGAACCAGCGGGTACTCTCGTCATCAAGAAGAAGGAGTGGCGAGAGAGAAACCCCGTGACACTCATATTCGTATATAAAGTCAGGCTGACAAGAACCCAGCAAGAATACCCAATATTGTTGAAACAGACGATAATAACAAGTTATACAGAAGTCGAATTTAACTGTATGGCATACTGCACCTGTCCTACTATCATTCTAACATACGCCTCTGAGAAGTTGAAGGCTTTGTCAAGCAAATGGGTCCTTTTGACCATTGTGTCATAGTGTCAATCGTCTTTGATGGAGAAAAGAATCTCCAATTGCCCTCATTCAAATGTCACTCAGTTAGGCTTAGCTGTCTACTTGTCTTATGACATCACGGGTTGTATATTTCTGTTCGACAAGGCATTCGGCAATTCCAATGAACTAATCAATTGGGACAAACTTTCAATTGCAAAAGGATACGACTAAAAGTATGTGGGTCCACTAAAACACGAAAGGTCTACAAACAATGATGGATAGATTGAACATGATATCATATATGAACACGGAATGAAAGTGAACAGCAAGAAAACGAACGTACTGAAGATAAGTAAAAGAACAGAAACTATAGTCAGAATATACATTGGAGGAAAGAAATGGAAAATGGAAATAGAACAGGTGAAAGAATTCTGTTACCATAGGAATGTGATCACGACAGATGCCAAATGTCACAGGAAAATTACAGGAAGGATTGCAATAGAAAAGGAGGCGTTCTCAAAAAGGAGAAGATTACTTACAGGAAAACTAAACAGGAATGTAAGGATAAGAATGATAAAGACACCGACATGGAGTGTGGTGCTGAACGGGTCAGAGACATGGACCACGAGAAAAGAAGAAATACGAAAACTCGAGGTTTTCGAAATGTAGACATAGATAAAAGTGAAGAATTTTAGCTGGACAGAACACAAAACAAACGAAGAAGTAATGGAAAAGATTGGAGAGGAAAGAACATCGATACATACAATAAAAACAAGACAAAGAAAATGGATTGGACATACACTGAGAGGAGACTCTCTACTAAGAACAGTCATAAAAGGAAAATGAAGGGAAGAGGACAAGAGAAAGACCAAGACAGATGATGACAGCTGGATATGGAAAGCTGGAAAGCAATAATATCACATGACACCTATCAATCCGTCATTAAGACGGTTGTAACAAAACAAGAATTTACTAGTTTCAAGTCTTCTGATGAAGTCGTGATTCCAAAACCCTGCGATGTTTGTTCAGCATTATCTAAAAGAAAGAAGTTTATTTGAGACATCAACACTCACGATGCACATGAAACATAAAATTCATAATTCATATTCACAGCAGATTCTAAAACCATGAAATCCATGGTTATATGTTTGCCGATTCGTTGAGACGGATGAGTTTTCACCGCGATTAAATAATTATATGTTTAACGCTATATGCCATATAATAGCGTTCTAATAAATATGATAATAAATAAATGTAAGTATATTCCTGCGGCAAACAATCATATGAAGCCTCATACCAGATTTCCATAAGAACTTTATGGCCTGCATATGGTCCTGTATATGGTCTCTTCTACTTAGATCATGTGATCGGACGTGTGATTTCTTTTGTCAAATGGCCTTCACATGTTGTACAATAGTCCTTGTAACAAAGGAGTTAAAGTTTGAAACGCACCTGGACAGTCCAGTTCTTTGCAGAACTCCGTTTCGTTTGTGATAATGGCGGTGCCACAGGTACTGTTTCTGGTTTTAACCCCTGTGTCACAATCTCTCGTACATTGACTCCAGTTTCCGATAACTAAAAAATGCAAATTATAACTGTTAATATATGATGCTAACATCAAAATGAGTGCAAATGTTTTCATTTATATCCTAATTACCAATCTCAGCTTCAATACAAAGACAACAGATGATCCAAATCATCTTTTACCCAACATACATGTATATACTTATACATACGTACATTTTTTATGGTTAGTTTTGGTTCTGTATATACCGTTGCACATTAAACCGCTACCTCTCGTCATGGCATAGAAGTCCACTTTTATGCTGTTGTTACCTATCTTTGTGTCGGGCATATAATGTCCATCTCTGGATACATCAGCTATATAACGCAGATGTTACAATATGGTTGCACATCTGTAGGGATGTCTATTCGTGTCAGACCCTTGCAAATGCGATCTCATCTCGTTTGACCGTTCCTCCGAATTCCAGCAATAAGCTTAGCCTACGCTCACTCTCCACTTCCTCTTCAGTGAAGTGAATCACGGTTGAAAGTAGATATGTGACAAAATTAATGTTGGAACTCCGCTGATTAATCGGACGGCCGAATTAAAGATGGACTGGAGCTAAGAAATGTTGCGAGAGAAGTGTTCAATGAAGGAAATGTTGTTAAAGTCTACCTTGGAACAGATCAGAGCGTGCACACAGCATGCAGGACTGTCTAGTAGTGGGGATCTGGGGCATGCGATAGAAGCAGGAGCGGGAATGAGAACTCAAGGGTATGTAACACACATGTACGCTACGATGCTATAAATAATACATTTTAAAAAAAAGACTGACTGACTGAGTTAACCTTCTATGGAGCCAATATTTTCATACTTTTTGATTTAGAAAAAAATATAAACATGCTGCTACGTGTATGTAGATTGTGGACCTATTATGGGAAAATTAGAATGTTTCAGTAAAAATTATTTAGGCCTAATTACACCAAATTAGTTAAAGTGACACTTTTGTACACGTGAGGACAATTTCGTCGTTTTGTGTCAAGTCAATACCATCATCAAACGAATGTTACTTTTCTCATTTATTAGGCAAGTAAATGCACTAGGAATGGAAAAAAGTTCAGGCAAGAATCAACAAGAATTCCAATCAGGCACACAAGTAGCCAAGACCCAATCCCGATGCTGCAGTATGGTAGTCCTTGAAACAGTTTCTCGCATTGTTCAGGCAACGTAAGACTTAGCATTTTATGTATCGGTATGTCTCTTGCACATTGGGATCCTGCAGTGCATGCATTAGCCTGTTAGTTGTCTCTGGTAAGAATTAACCCCACGAATTAACTCCACGAATTAACCCCACGAATTAACCCCACGAATTAACCCCACGAATTAACCCCACGAATTAACCCCACGAATTAACCCCACCAATTAACCCCACGAATTAACTCCACGAATTAACCCCAAGAATTAACCCCAAGAATTAACCCCACGAATTAACCCCACCAATTAACCCCACCAATTAACCCCACCAATTAACCCCACGAATTAACCCCACGAATTAACCCCACGAATTAACCCCACGAATTAACTCCACGAATTAAAGTCACGAATTAACCCCACTCATGTGTAATTGTGCATGTTATAATGTGAGGGTGGCCTTAGGACACATGATCTCCTTTCTAACCCTCTCCTTCTTGCTGTATATCTGGATTAATTGGCATGGTTCCGCACCAACAAAAGTGGAAACTAGACAGATTTCGTCTCTTGGAACCGTTGAGGTAAATCGATTACGGGTTCTTGGATGTCCAACAGAAGCAGACACGAAGAAGTCAGGTCGAAGATCATGCGCAGAATATGTCACTTTTGTCGAAGATGTTGGCTGGTATGACAACAGACTCTTTACTCGAGGTCCCCCCCTCCTATGAGGATGAAGAAATGGCCATGTCTCGATGAACATGAACATAATCGTCATTGTTAGTACAGTTGATGCCAGCCCTGAGTCGGCACTGTCAGATTGATGTGGCCGGATAAATCATGACGATGGTACAACTTTTCATTCCACAGAATGTTATTTTTATTGGCCAGTCAGTGTCTGCAACATCTAATAAAATCGAAATAACTAGATATGTTGCAGTAAGAAACTGAGGTATATTGGAAGAAATTTATGCAAACGATGACACGTGAGCATGCAATGCTCCAGACGTATTATGCTAATTCACTTTTTGTCGGTCTCTCAGACCTTGAGAGACCGACAGAAGACTTCAACGTATTCAAAATACGTTAGCTCGAGTAGTGCTACGTGTCCCACTACAAACATGCTCCTCTGCCATACTCCACCAGCTGCATTAGCTCCCTGTTGAATTCAGAATCAAATTTAAGTTAGCTTGTTTGGCCTACAAAGCCCTCATCACCAGTACACCTACCTATATTCATGCTCTACTAACTCATTACATTCCTCCTCGTTGTTTACGATCATCAAGTACATGTCTTTTAGTTGAACCACGATGCAGAACAGTTATGGGCTCTCGTGCATTTCATGTCTCTGCTCCTAGAGAATGGATTCGACTGCCACTCTCTCTTCGTAGCTCAAATTCACTTCCTTCCTTCAAAAAGCGACTCAAAACTCACTATTTCTCTTTGGCTTTCACGGATTTGAAAATCTAATTGCATCGTCTCCTGGCGACTGACTATCCGCGCCTCAGATTCACATTTAGGTGTGACCTTGTGCGCGTTACAAATTTAATAAATAAATAAATAATAAATAAATAATACGTACAGAAGTGAAAAATTTCACTCTAAAGTTAAACATGATTTAGGGAAAGATAATTGAAAATCATTTAATTTTGCCTAAGTTATACTCTGGTGTTAATGATAGTTGTGATAAACGACTGAATTTTTGAAACTTACCTAGAGTAAAAGGTAGAAATGTGGTAATTCCAAAGTTGCCGAAATCGACCCCAACACATAATTTTATTTTTCTCGTTCGTAGAATTGCAGGTAAACAGCAAGCATGATGTCCTTTGAGCTAGAACTACGAAATTTATACATCGAGGGCATGAGTCCGTTCACTGTAGCGCATACTTATAAAAATGCACTACGTGCTGAACTGCATGACCTGTTTTATTATTTACGATCTTATGGTGCAAATATGCGCTTCACAAGGTTGAGTTATCTACGCGAATTCTTCATAATAAATTGAACGACAAAGATACTTTGGATGCAAAAATAGCCAACCTGTCACGTTTGTCCACGAATTTCTGCTTACATTAGGAACGCATTGTAAACAGGAATCAACAGTGTTGAAAGCTTTGTCAGCGAAGCATTCGTCACTGATTAGACAGCTGTTATCCTGAAAAATGTTAATGTTCTGTTAAGTTGTTAACTATTATCATATGCTAAGGTTTCAGCTAGAAAGTTAAGTTGTTAGCTATTATCATATACTAAGGCTTTAGTTCGAAAACTGCCGAAGTCTTTGCAGAGTTGTTTTAAAGACTTGGATAACCGAATTATTTTTTATAGGCTTCTACTTTCACGCAAATGGAACCCAAAACGATGACACTATTCAGCATGGACAACCATCTGTATTTCTAAGTATATCGGAATTTGAAGTCAACATGCATAAAATGCATCCGAAATTCTTTGCTTAGCGTGGTGCCGCGTATAAATCTCTCGCTTAAACTTCTTAGCATTGGCCATATGCATTGGCTTCCTGTAGAATTTTGAATAAGATCCTGAATGGTTTGTCCGAACATAATCAACAACGAGTACTTTTGTCAGCTACCATCACTCGGCTAATCAGTATGGGTCTTTGGTTTAGCCTCGATGGCGTGAGATACTGTGCACTCCATTTTGCTGCCTCTGGGTAATAAAACCTTGTCTCAATATTTGTCCGTTGAAAGAATTCTTTCGACTCTTTAAACCCCTCAAAACTCACTATCGATCTGTAGCTTTAAACAATCGTCACCTTGTCGCACATTAAAAATGATGTAATAATTGAATAAAGCATTACAACAACAACAGCAACAGCAATATAATAATAATTACTACAATAATAATAATAATAATAATAATTATTATTAATAAATTTATTTATTCACAAACCATCGAACATGGATACAGACTAATTAGTTCATCATTGCTATACGCAAGAAACAATCAGTCACTAGTCATTTCTCGCCTGGACTATTGTAACTCCTTCCTCTCTGGACTTCCTGCGTCAACATTACTCCCTCTGTCACAAGTCCTACACTCTGATGCCCGCCTAATAGAAGGTCTTGCTCCTCGCGACCACATGATACCATCCCTACAACAGCTACACTGGCTCCCCATCCATGCCCGTATTGCCTTCAAGATTTCCTTTCTCATGTACCACATTCATAACGGAACTTCCCCCTCGTACATGACGTCCATGGTTGCGTCATGCACTGCCTCTACCTCAAGAGGACTCCGTTCATAAACGCGTGGAGACTTTACCATACCTCGCACTAATAAGAAGTTTGGGAACCGTGGATTCTCAGTCGCAGGACCCACAGAATGGAATATTCTCCCAATTACAGTCCGTCAAGTCACAACCGTTGCTCTTTTCAAGACAAAACTGAAGACGTACCTATTCTCCCAGATCTATGACTAAAAATGCAGCACAGTGCGCTTTTGTGCAAGACTTGTCTTGTCAGAGCTCGGTATGAATGCCTAGTTGTAATGTATTGTATAGTCTTCACTATTGTTCGAGTCTGAGCCTATTATTATTATTATTTTTGTTTGTTTTTAATTTAATTTAAATTTTATTTTTTTTTGTCCGGAGGGTTAGGCTTCGTCTTCTGGGGTCAACGGAAAGGTGCCCATGAAAGCGACTTATTATTATTATTATTATTAGTATTATTATTATTATCATTATTATTATTGTTATTATTAATACTACTGGACTCCTGAGCAGCGAAAGTTCCCTTGAAAGCAACTGCGTTGTAGCGTTGAATAATCATCGAGATGCGCTTGTAGAGAAAAGTCGTCTCCCTCTGCTTCCCAGTGACGGCGCTCAGTCTGTGTCCCAGTTCTGAAAGGAAGCTTTGTCCTTCGGAATTGATGGGGCCAAAGGTTTCGAATGCCACCGGTGTGAAGACGTACGTGGAGGCTACCTCGGCGTATTTTTGAGTTTTGAGGTTCGCCGCCCTCTCGGCCGCAGCGCCTGCTCTTTGTGATGTTTTTCTGGCAGATACGACGTTACCATTGTATTTGAGACTGTCGCGTCCCAAATAAAACACAGCCCCGACCACCATGGTATATGAGTGAGTCCGTCTGGTCTTTTATCATCAGATCGGGTCAAGCCCACCGGCTCTTTGACAGTGGGATCCCTGCACGGATTAAACTTCTACAAATAAGGTCGCTCAGGGCTGCGTGTCTGGGCCAGCGTTCCGGGCCCAGGCCACATGAGAGACCGTGATATCCGTTTATCTCGATCAGGGCACCGCATGGGCAGGAATGAGGTAAACAGACAGGTAGCCTAAGTCTGTAACCCACCGCCACCCTCAGGGACTCATCGTCAAGTCTCAGCCCGCAGTTTGTAATCAGTAGGGCTAAGAGTCAGTCGCCTGCGTGTGGTGCTGCCACTGCTCTAAAACGTGCCTGATTCTGGGAATCAGGCATTCTGGAGGCGAGGTCTGCCACTCCGAGCTCGATCAAAGGGTCGTCCCATCTCGATTGTTTGTGAGCCCAAGCTTCTTACGGCTCTGGTAATCCGCTGGTTTCCCTCCATTTGGCCTGAAGGATCTCCAGGGCAGGGTTCTTTTTAGGCTTTCCTCGCAGAATCCTTGTCTGGAGTATATCAGTGGCTGCGGCCGATGCCAAGAAGGCTGGAAGTGCCAGCGAAACCACTGATCGGATGCCCAGTCCTCCTCTTTTGATGGGCAGGGTGGCTTGGAGCCATGCCTCGTCGGTTAGAACAAGATTGAGCACCTCAGCGAGGCCCACCCTCAAGGCCTTGTCATACTCCTCCAGTCCTTTGTGGCCTTCGCATGGGCAGCTTCTGAGGGTATATAATAGTCGGGTGGCACTCAGCGAGTATCGGAGCAAGATGAGGGCGTCATGTGTGGCGATGGACTTTAGTTTTTCCATCATGCGCATTAGCTCCACTGTGCGCGCATTCAAAGTGTTCGTCAAGGCAGTATCCGTTGACAGAGGTGCGCCTAGGAGTGTGGCCTTTGAAGGATTAGTCCATCTGAACTGTCTTAATGGTTCGAAGTCTCTCTGGATATCAGCAGAAGTCGAAAGGATCTCGCATTTTTGTCGATTTAGGAAAAATCCGAGTTTTTCGCATTCGGTTTCGAGTCTGTTTATATCTTCCGCAACCTCTTCCGCTCTGCCACCTAGTGTTAGGTCGTCCAGAAAACCTACTGTGAGCGGCGATTTCATTTGGATGAGGATGGGCTGTAGAGGGAGACAGAAGAGTAAGGGACCCAAAGGGTCGCCTTGTTGGGGCCCCAACTGGGACAAGACACAGTATCGACCGTATTTAAGATGTGAGTGTTCCAAGTAAGCTAGATTGCAAAAAGGTGCCAGTTCAAGAAGAATGTTATATAATGCTGTCAACATTTCAAGTCTGTATAGGTTGTTGAATGCGTTGGAGAAAATCTATTTTGGCTATGATTGTTTCGTTGTCTAAACTGTTCAAAAATCGTCTTGTTGCGTGTACTGCTGCCTCAAATTCTCCTGGTACACCAACTCCGACTTGTCTGGGAGAGAGGTATTCAGCAACTTTAGGCGCCGCATAAGAGCTGGCACATTTGGCTGTCAGTCTGCGCCAGTAGTAACCAATGACAATGGGCCTCAGACCTCCAGTGCTTTTCCTAAGGGCGAAGAGAGTTCCACCGAAAAGGGTTGCTCGAATCCCAGAAGGGCATTCTCCTGCGAGAAGCAAGTTTACCAGAGCCGTAATGGCTGCTAGCAGAGTTGGGCCCGAGTCTGGTTGGCTGACTAACTCTAGGATGTGCTGGGGGCGTAGGCCGTCTGGCCCACCGGCTGATCCCGCCGGGAAGTTGCGAATGCATCTGATTACGTTCTCCTCGGTCATCTGAAGCGGGGTGACATCCGGTAGCCCGGATCATTTATAATTATTATTATTATTATTATAACATAAATTAATAAAATTAAAATAATCAGCTATACTTGCTCTTTTTCCTGGTGTGTGTTCTTGTTTAATTATTACTTCTGAGATTATTCCTATTCAGCGACAGATAATTTTCACTGGCAATACAAGAAGCATCACAAATGGTAAGGTACAGTAAGTGATATATAAGCCTTATCGAACGGGCAAATGATACCGTTTGTCGGCAGGTGTCAGTGTTGTTGCACTCCATGCAAACGGAGTCAAAGATCACAAAATCGATAGTGTTGCTGTAGAGGATACCATCAATCGTTATAGACACTTTTCTCGTGGATATGGCTGTTGTTCTGGTTGTAGCAGATCTTCTGCGTCTGTGTGTTGTCGTTTCTGGCACTGGACAACTGTATTCGCCGGCAGTAATAAATGTTCCACTTGTTTCAACATGAGCACCGGTGTTTTGGTCCTAAACAAAGATTCAATGCCAAATTACATAGACAATCATATAATTAAAAGAGTGATTATTACTCATTCATTTCAGTATTATCGTGCAAAGAACTCTTTTTGAAAATGTAACATTTTCAAATGATTTGAGATCTTTTAAGACATAATCGAGCGAGACTATGTCTTCAGACTCAGTAGTTCAGAAAAATTTCGTTCGCACTGAAGTTTCCACAGCTTCGAACAAGTATCTCGTTACCGAGGACATTTCTCTTGGCACTTTAGTAGCATCTTCAAAAGAAGCCAATATAATTTAAACATGTGGTGTTCATTAAAAAAGAGCCCCAGAGAGCTCTTGATGAATGTGGCAAATTAGGTTAATTAGACACCGCTCGAGTTCAGAAAAAAGTGTCATTGAGCTCAATTCATAATGTCCTAATAAACCTTGAACACTCTGAAATATTATATTTATAAACTGATGCAGGACCACAAAATCTCTTCAGGATGTGTTGTTATCTTGGCAATGTAAGTGACATTTCAGATTGATCCATGTGAAGTGGACCTTCACGTGGCTAATGAGCTGCAGAAAGAATTCAGACATGCGCTCAGGCTCCAGGCCTTTAATCGTTAACTCTGAGGTTTCCTTTGTTACACAAACCAGAGACGAACTTGCCGAGAAACAGAAAAGCTGTTATGAGTAACCTCGGAAGGTTTCCAAGCAGTTGCTCAAAACATTTGAATGATACTCGTCATGGAACAGTTTGTGGTGATGGAGGCGAGTAGCCCTGTGCCATGATATTCATGCTCATAACATGTAGACAGGAGTTCCTTCTGAAGCAGAAAAAATCGTGGAGGGAAATTCCTCTCTTTCTTCCCTTATATTGCCCAAGTTCATACGCTATCGCGTCAATTGATTCCGTCAGTTGATCCCCATCAATTGATCCCCTAGTCAATTGATCCCCTCGTCAATTGATCCCCTCAAATTTCTAGGCTGCGCGTCACAGACTTGTAGCTGATACTGTTAGTAAGCAAAAGATTGATTTTACAGATTTGCACAATAGCATTACAAAATAACAAATAAATGCCTAAGCTTCGCGTCACTCCGCGCTGTAGCCGCTTACTGCCGCTCGTAGATTCTTTTACAGGACATCTCAAAGCAATGGCTCATTTATCCCATGCACAGACGCTTTGCTCAGGACTTTATGCTGATAGACTAATCATATCATAACTCTCAATTACGCTTTTGTATTTTTTTCATTTTAACATTTCGTGCTAGTTTACATCATTCTTTTAATAAATGGATAAGATCGCAAGTGGAACATGAATGTTGTATCAATTTGGCTGGGTTCAATAGGCAGGGGATCAATTGACTATGGGATCAATTGACTATGGGATCGATTGACTAGGGAATCAATTGACGGTGGATCAACTGACGGGGATCAACAGACGTAGAACCGTTCATACAACATATCAACTATTGTCGTACCCTTCATGAGCTTTTCAAAGATTAAACGTCGTTCCTTTCGGTAGCATTACATTTCTTCAGATCTATGTGCTCTTTAACAATGTGAGATCTCCATGCACCTTATCAGCATCTTAAAACTCCTCTTTATTGCCGGGGTTGGGCTGCGTGGGCCTCTGAATTGATTATCTTTGAAGGGCGTTAAACAAGTCCTCTGAATGAGTGAATGAATTGAACTCGTGAATAGAAGAATGAAATAAAATTTAATGGATAATTCTTTAGCTCCTTTCAAATCAATTTTTTTTAAAATAACATCAGTCTAATTTTCTTGCAAGGACAGACCATATTATTGAGACAGCTGATCGGATCATTGAAATTCTGTTGCACGACCACGACTGGTCCTTCATTTTCTCTTGGTCTTAGCAAAACTTATTCAATTACATTTGCGAGAAAATGGTGAATTTTAATAAATTGAAAATGGCAAGCAAAATTATATATTGTGATGAAACGGTCATCGTCTTTAGCCGACTATTACTACATGTAAGTGTAATATCTATTTTTGTGGCAGAACTCAAAGTTTGGGCAACCTGCAGATAACTCAAAATTAATGGGACCTCTTTCCAGTTAATTTGGATCATAATTATATTGAGCCTCCTTTGAGGTTTGCACCGTTCGCTGGCTCTGTGGATGATAGTTTTGACGCTGATCCACACTCGTTGTTATAGGAATTTTACGAAAAGGGCACTCATCATTTATGTTGGTTAGAATCTGTATTTTAAATTACCATGAAGCGGCACTTCAAGGCTGATGAAAAGGGAACGCCGCTTCCATAGACGCTGATGACCTCACATGGACGCTTGCGTACGTCACACACTCCTCCTCTAATTATTCCGGTTAAAGATGGCGGCAGAGACTGGTCGATGCTGCAGTCGGCTCCGAGGAAGCCTACCATTGATAAGTAAAATCACGAATGAGTGAAATCGGGTGCATGTCATGGTTCTATTGCAATCATTCAATCAACAAATCAATCAATCAATTTTTTTTATCGGCCTTGGACGCAACATATTTGCGGTAACATACATATATCACGTTTTCCTTATTCTAGGCAGAATAGAAAGATCCAAAAAGAACCAACGTCCTGCTTATGGTCATCTACAAAATATGTTTACTCTGAAAATTACGCTGGCTTGAGTTTAGAACTTTAGATCAATAATTTTATGAAAGGTTGAATACAATTGCAATGTTTACTTGGATTTCAATTGCATATTCTTAACTAAGAGACACATAATAACAGCTATATAATTAATGATGATATATGACAACTATACAATTAACGTAATGATTAAAGAATAATAAGAACAAAGTGTAGACAGGGTGTTTGATTATTCAAAAATGTAATTGTTCCTTTAAAAGCAAAAAGCTATGTGTCAAACTACTAATCACTGACGGCCCTGTGTGTCCCATTACCAATTTTCGGGAATTTAGTGCTATCAAATCTACATCTGCACTCTCTGCAGCCAAACAGGTTCTATTTGTCATGGGAATGAAAATCAGTTGAAAACAGATAGAGGAGCCTGAGGCAGATAATGGTGGGTGATTGGTAATGATGAAGGACGAGTCAAGCATTTCCGGAATTCAGGAGGCAAACATAGTTCAGGCTCGATTGGAGAACATGAGAACTTAAGATTAGTATTAACCAGAGGTGGAGAAAGACTGAGACAGGAGGATAATCTGGTAGAAAGGGTTGGCTGGATGGTAGAGTTCGCGAAGATTATTTGTATACAAGTTATAGGCTAGTGATAGGAACCTATTGTGTATTCTCTCTGAGATTATTAGCCAGTTGAGTAATTTTAGGACGGAAATTAAATAATGATGGTTGGGCGTTCTGCTTGACGGCTTGGGCAAGTGGGTTTGGATAATCTGCAGACGATTTGGTTGTGTGGATTCGTGGTTGAGAAAGAAAGAATTGTAGGCCTAATAATCGAGCTTTAAGTGAACAATGGAGGTAATAATGGTGGAGGGGTGACACGGATCTTTTTCTAGTCCCTTTCGCTCGGACCTCTATGACGCAGCATCGTACTTTTTCGGTTGTGGGCCCGACTGCCTGGACTTGTCTCCCATTGGATCTTCGACTCTTACATAAGAGCTCTCTATCCCATTTCTATTCTAGGCCTACTCTGAAACCTGTCTTGTCACCGAAGCTGGCCTGGGATCACCTCTGAGTGGATTTCTTGAAGAGGCAGTATATCAAGTTTAATTGATTGGTTGATTTGAGATCGAGGATGGGCATTAACATATTTACTGCACTACTGCACACCTCTGTTAAGTGTTAAATTAATTACTGAACCTGTGTTGCAAGTGCAAGTTCCATTTGAACATGTTCCTCGACCAGTGCATTGATTCGGACAGAACTTCCCAGACACCGATGTTAATACATCGTTTGATGAATCGGAACTGTTTATGGTAGCAGCTATGTTGTTGAGGCAGCTTTGTTCGAAAAAGTAGGTGTATGCACCCATTGAAATCCAGTCATCAAGGATCTTTAAAAATTTAATAAAATTGACAGAAGGGAATAAAACCTCTTTTGACAAGTTAGAGTAATCCAAAGGTCAATGATAGCATTTATTAATGACCCAGGTCTATAGTAAATATTACATTCGTACTTCATACATGCATAAAATTATGCTACCCTTAAGATTCACTACTCCTTCGTTTCCTAGGCCAGTGGTTCTCAACCTTTTTGGGGACCCACTTCGCAGCATCTAGATCCTAACGAGACCCACCACTCCAATATCTGACAGCATGTATGCATGTATTAGGCAATTTACACAGCGCCTTATAGGAATCTCCCGAAGGTGCTAAACGTATAGCTACCCAACAGATCTAAACAAATGCGATTTAAGTAATTTAGAAAAGTTGGCTGCATATAGTGCAATGTTGCGAAGTTGTAAAGGAAGAGCGTTTCAGAATGATGGTCCAATGCATGAGAACGCACCGCTTGTCCGCATCGATGAAGGGGAGCGCGAAACCATCAAGTCCCCGCAAGCCGCATCACGCAAGGATCGACGACTTGGCTGGCTGGATACGAGGAGACAGAGCTCCCTGATGTATTCTGGAGCCGTGCCAACCACCGATGTCCGTCCCATGAGGACGATCTTGAATGTGATCCTATCCTCAACCGCGAGCCAGTGCAGTGTGTCACTCATATAACTTGAAATATGCGAGTATTTTGGCGGCTTGGCAATGACTCGGGCGGCGCAGTTGAGAACGGATTAAAGCTGTCTAATCCGGAACTTTGGTAGACACCAATGCAGTAGTCCTGGCGAGTCAGCACGAAGGAGTGGACAAGAGTCATAGCGGCGTCCATTGAACAGATTTCGCCGAATACTCTAATCTGGCGCAATTGATAAAAGCAAGACCTGCACAGGGAACTGACATGTTCCTCCAAGGATAGGTCTTCATCCAGAAAAACTCCCGGGTTCCGGACGACGTGTTGTACCTTCCAATGAAAAAATGCTGTTTTAATCGACGCCTTGTCAACCCTCAAACCCGCTTGTCTCGTGCCCAACCTCATAAATTCAGTTTTATTCGGGTTCAATCTTAGACGATTGGATGACATCCAGATTTGCACTTGCTCCACATTTGCCAAGATTTTTTACACGCACTCCAGTGCCTCAGATGGACGGCATGTCAAGTACACTTGGGAATATTCAACCGGGATCCAAGAGTACATTATGATCCTTGTTAAATCAGTGAGTCACGCATCAATGCATTCTACGAATAACCATGATAGCGTATAACAAAACTGTAAATAAATCATAATAAAATTACATAATGTCAGAAAAAATAATATTTAAAAAACCTTTATTGTTTGACTTACATTGAGACACAAACACTGTTAATGAGATGGCGGGGCTTGCATTCTGGTCAGAAGTAGGCCTAAGTCAATACGTGGGCTGATGTTGGTTAGACACAATCGTAAGTCATTATTTACACAGAGCCTATTCCTATAATTATTTAGTCTTGATTGTAATCATAGCTGAACAGCCGGTCTCACAGAGGTATACGTAGTTTAAAATGGCAGTAACACTGACAAGGTCTCGATTTATAGAAAATATAGCGCATTACATTCACGTTACAGTATTTTTCAGTGGAAAAAATGCGATTTCGAAGAAAAATTGGCGACCCACTTGGATATCCGTTGCGACCCACTTGCGGATCGCGACCCACAGGTTGAGAATCACTGTCCTAGGCAACAGTGCTGGTTAAATTAAATGTGGAACGTGATGTTCACCTTGCATGGTTTCCGGAACAGTTAAATTAGACAACTACAATGACTTATGATCATCCGTCCACACAATGAAATTGCGATTTCATGCTATGATATATTTAATTAAAAAAATATTTTGGCACAAATTCAATTAATCCTGCGTTCATGTCACTTTGAAATACTAAAGAGTTTTTTCAATATTATTATTATTATTAAGACTACTTGTTGCAAATATACAGCTTCACAAATTATAGGTTACATCTACGACACAAAGATGGAAGCCTAGGCCAGAGTGTAGATCTACTGGTATATTTCGTTTTGTGCAACTAGCAACTTTGTGAGCTGTTGCAATAATTTAGCAAAACATTTTCTGGATCTATTCAAGTCTGAGATACGTTATCAGCCTGTATGTGCAGTCATAGGCGGTAACAGGCATTCAGTTGTGATAAGTTTTCTGAGGCAAGTCGACTTCACTTGCTATCTGAATTTTATTCCACTGAAGACTGTAGACGTCAGAGAAACTCTGTTAGGTACAGTGTTTACAGATTATTATCTGAAAAGGGTAAGCATACAGTTTGATGCTACAATTCACAAGGCCTATTTATAGAGATCTAAAAACGTATTTGCTATTAAATGCGATTTTCTGCTGTGGTCGAATGATGGTGCATCTTTAATGGCTCGGTACCACGGTAGCCTAGAATGCATGGTGCTGATAGCCAGAGAAGCCATGCAGGCCTGAGACCCATCAGCCCTCTTGACCGTGTTTCGTAGGTTGTCAAGACCACAGAAGACCGACTGCTCCGTAGGTTACGATTTGTCGTGTCTTTCCTGACAGGATTTATGTAGTTCATGTCAGTTGAAGCCGCAGTAAAATAATGTAATTTTGTAGGTCTTTGGCCTCGATGTGCGCCGAGTCAATTTGCTCAATCGGTGTTTTCTAGTGCATTATTTGTTTTGTTTTGCCCTATCCCACAATGCTTTCTCTTTTTAGGATAGTTTACATGAAAAGAGGGTGAGGTTGCCATGTCATACCCTTGCCTTTCTGAACATGTACTTTACACACAAGTCGACTATCTTTGGGGTCATGTATTCCGGATACCTTGACGACGTTGTCACCTGCTGAGTAGGAAACTAACCTATTGTTCGACCCTCTGCACGTCTTATACATAAAATTGTGTTCTGCCTGATCCTTATAAGGACCCTTCCATTTCTGCGTGTGATTTCCAAGCGGTTGCGTAGCGATTCGGTGCTACACCGCGCCCTTGGCTGATTGTATAGAGCTCCTAATCATAATTGTTCCATCACCAAACTGTATACTCACCCAAAGGAACTCGTTTTCAGCCCGAGCATCAGCAGTATGTCTGATGGTGGCCAGTAAGGTATTTCGTACATAAACAGCCACGCAATCCGCCTTTGTTTCCTAAACGATCTTTCCAGAAGGTTTGGAAGGACCTGAGCTCGCAGACAGACACGCAGAGAGCGGGGCAAGGGAAGATGTTCAGGAACCCGGCGGCTTAGGCCTATTATGGGTCCGGGCGAGTCCAGCAATCAAGTTTCTCATATAGTCTGAAGATAATTAGAAACCTGTGACGGCCCTGCCTAGGGACCCTGACTTATGTGATTGTTCTGCCTACTAGCCTAAGGGCACGGAATTTCTTTTGGCGGACCTGTGCGCAACGAGCAATGCAACCTAATAGGAGAAATGCCTGCTTGTATTTCATAAAAGTGCTTTGTAATGAATTCATTTTATCAGCCCAAAAAGACATTTAAGCAAAATGTGAGCAATACAATAGTGCCAATGAATCTTAAAAATTGAAATACAGTCAACTAAATTATAACCACTGCCATTCAATTGTTTTTGTCGATTTAGATGACTATCTAAAATGGTGCGCGAGACTATTCCCCATACTTATGTATAAGTAATAATCTATCACATCACTTTATTTGCAACGATACAGAGTGACTTTCACACTGGTTGTTAACTAATAACATTGTATAATGTTTCAGTAGTTTCACTTAACGCAAAGGCAAGCTAATAGTTGGTATTATCAAACACCTACAAGCAGCGTACTGAATTTATTCGGCAATGTTATATCAAAGCCGGAAGACACTTTGTAACACATAAGACAAACAACATATTTTTAGGCCATAATCCTAGTAATGTTATATCCTTTAAGCTATGAAATCCGTTTGGATTTGCCTACCTGTATATCACTGGTACACATAGCAATGATGGTTGCCACGTCTACGTTTGCGATGCAATCTGTGTAGGCCGGGGAAGACTGCAGCATATTGGAGCAGTATTGATTGACTTCTTGTTCAGTTTTATTTTTTAAGGTTGGCCAGGTGAACGAAACATTCACACCAACAGTAGGATCGTAAGTGTAAGGAGGAAACAAGATATCGCCTCCCAGAATGATATCATTATCAGGATCACCGCTGTCATACAGCGAACCAGACATTTCGGAAGCGTCCGTCTGATTACAAACTACTCCCGACGTTGACTTTCCAGTAAATGGATAATCCGCCGCTGATATATCCTTCACTGCTGGATCTGTGTTGGAACATTCTGGATAAGTGTTGTCGCAGCCACATTTGGCCGCAGCTTCATTGAAAATGGAAGCGCATTCGGGTTGGTATCTAAAGTAACTCAAGGCGTCCGGGATTCTGAAAATTGCAACACAAACACGGTTTGTATAAACACCGGTGAAGGTCATGTTCGAAAAAAACGTTTTGGAATGAGTCGTACTGTGAATTATGACAAAGAGATGAACCAGACAATAGAAGTTATTGCAATGGGTTCGTTAGAATTCAGGGGTCGTAGACTGTAAAGCAGGGGTGTCAAACGTTTTTGTGATGCAGGGCGTCAATTTTCACTCGTCACTTCGCTTTTGAAATTTGTATTCAGCCAATGCATCTGCTTCCAAACACTTTTGACAAAATCAAAATAGTATTTTATAACTGAAGTTGATCTCGTTTAACTCCTTCAATGGTATAATCATGACTACTGAACAAATCGAAGTCAAAAATGTTCTTAGCAACCATTGCTACATTGCTCTGTATGAAATAAAGCACACGGCAACAAAATCTTTTCAATACTTTGCAAATTTTGGCAAGTCAGCGCATGAAATCTACGATATAGGCTTAGCCTAACCATTGAAAACAATTTTTGCAGTGCCATTCTTGACATCACTTGCACTAAAAGTCAATATTTTCCAACAAAATATTTGAAGTAAAAAAAATTTTAAATTTAAGATACTAAAATGAGACATATTGTTTTAGATGCAAAAATATACCATAAAACAATTTTTCATTATTATTATATTTATTATATTTATTGTTATTATTATTTTTTTACCCGAGGTAAATACTGATCCCTCGGGTTGAGAAAACTAATCTCCGGAGAGAGACATAAAATTATGGTATTATTATTATTATTATTAATATTATTATTATTATTATAATTATCATCATCATCATCATCATAATCATCATCATCGTCATCATCATCATCATCATCATTATCAAAATGATTATTATTAGTTTTTTTTGTCCGATTTAGAAATAAGCCCTCAGGCCCTGTGAAACTAAAGCTAAAACTGCGTTAAAGGTTCGTTGCCAAAGGGAGGCTCAAGATATCCATTAAAAAATGCCACAGCGTTAAAATGTTGTGTGAAAATCGACAAGCGCTGGAAAAGGCGGGTCGACTCATACGGGATCGCCTGTTGCATCCGTCATGTGACAGCCCAACTACTGCAAAAACTCAAGCCCTGTTTGGTTGATGGGGCCAAGTGATTTCATGGCCATCGGAATGAACTCGTGCGTAGCGGGGAGTGACGCGTATTTGGTTCGCTTGCGTTTAGCGGCTTGACTGCTGCTCCACCAGTTACTGTTGACGTCAGATGTACATACGACAGTGCACAAGCATGGATGGCTGTTGCATCCAGAGTTGTCCATGGGTCGAGTCGACCCGCGAGTCAGGCCGGGTTGGGTCGGGTCAAGAATATCTGTAGATCAGGCGGGTCGGGTTGGGTCGGATAAAGTTTGCTTTTAATAGTAATTAAGTCTTTGATAATGCAAGATTCACCTATATACATGTATTCAACGGTGACGTTATGACCATAAAACTAGACTTTGACACGGGTAAAACCCGGTATATCCGTACCCGTGTTAGTCTACGTGCACCCGTACCCTAACCGTACCCGCGGGTACGGGTTACCAGCGAGTACGGGTTCATCCGCAGACCTCTGCCAACCTGTATGGCGGATTTCAAAACGGTTGTAACGCTAGTCCAGCTTTGGGCCCAGAGACGGACTTCGTAGGATGATTTTTGAGACTACGGGAAAATGGCTTGTATGAACGATCCGTTGTTCCCAAACTTGTTAGTCAGAGACTTGGATGGGCGTGGGAAAACCCTGCATCAATGGCTCGCGCGATTATGGCTAGTTGCGCATGCGCAAGCTATTTATAGGCTACTTTCGGACTTGCTCTGGCAAAGAAATTTATTATGCTCATTGTTTTAATTAACAGATGATTTTGTCAAAACACAAATCTCGCTGTTATCGCAATATTGCTCCTCCGCAAAAATTACTATGCATAGATTAAGACTGCCTTACTCAATCATCATCTAACCTGCATGTGGTGAAAAGTTAGCTTGACCATTGCAAGCTCAAGGCCGTGTGTTCGGCGATGCGATGTGTTTCCCAGTGTTAAAACTCCCGATTGAACGAAGATCGCCGTTATTATTATCATTCTGTGACGGCGAAAACGTAGAACATAATTAAGTTTATCGTCCGACAATAGCAGAGTGAACAATGATCTCTCTTAAACCCTCCTTGAAGTCTGAAACTTCGTCGAAGTGGACCAATCGAGACGGCGGCCGCCATTCTACTTCAATAAGCCTGACTAGTGAATTTTACGCCTGCCTGCCAGATGGACTAACGTTAGTCGGGTTTTAGAGGACTTAGACGTCTCCAAGAATCTCTATACACGCTGATCTAGTTCTCTAGTCGGGTTTACAGCGAAAACTGGTCCGGACTTGGACTTACGACCGACTAAAAGAGATTCATACACGTGGCCCCTGGTAAAGATCATGGCGGGTCGGATTGGGTATGTCCCATTTCGACCCACCAATTTTTGCAGAGCTTAATTTTCAATTCGGTGATATTCATAATTTAAATTAGTTATAATTAGATGAATTGAATATCGCGAAGGAATTATCGTAAAAACACAGGGCAACACCGGATTTGGAGGTAAGGGCGGTGATAGTATTGGAGGCCTTTTTACACCGAACTCGGCTCAAACTGTCGTATGGAATAATCTCTCACGAAAGGTCAAGGCATTTATAACAAACGAATATAATAGTAATAATAATAATAATAATAATAATAATAATAATAATAATAATAATAATAATAAACAAATTACAAGCGTGTGAGTTAGCTGAGGAGGCAACCCTAGGACATACGGACCGGACTCTTACGTACCCACTAATATCCGGAATTCTTTTTCATATTTGGAAAAAGTAAGTTTAGTTACGCCAAAATAAATGAAATAAACTGATCTGTCTTCACAAATCGATATTATGATCTTGTATGGCGTTCGTATGACATTAGAATTTGAGGAAATATTAGCACTAAAGGGTCGGATTGGGTCGGGTCATGTACGTCATAGGTAGGATCGGGACCGGTACGGTCAGATATTTGGCTTTAGAAGCAGGCGTAAATTCACTACTCGAGTCGGGTCGGGTCAATTTTAAATGGGTCGGGTAGGGTCATGAATATTGGACCCATGGCAACAGGAACATGTAACGCAAGTGAAGAAGGTTGTTATGCTTTTATGTCTTACCTGAATTGTTCAAGATTTGTGGTTGAATCGTCACTTGGGTTGCCGTTGCTGTTCCCACACATAGACGCAGGATCGGTTTTACCATGATACTCAGGTGGCAAATAAACATACACGCTTAACCATGGCACTGTTGCATCGACTTCCACTCTAAGTCCGGAATGCATTCGAATCTACATGCATAAGATAATTGCAAAATACGTCACATTTGTTTGGCTAATTTGCTCTACTCTGACGTTCTCCTGGGACTATGCAATATGTAAGTGTTAGGTCACTGTTATAGACTGGGTAAAAACGTAATGTAAATTTAATGTAAATTTAATGTAATGTAAATTTGTTAGCGTCCACAAAAACCACGAAAGGGACGCCAGCTAGTAATTAATTATATCGGCGCTATACCAATTCAAGACCGGAATAGCGAAGCTTCTTCCTTTCGGTGTCAGGTCAAAATCCAAGGAGGTTAAGCCGATTACGAGCCTAGAAATATTTAATATAAATCTAGCATCCATTCCTTGACGAATCTCGCTTAAAATAATAATAATAATAATAATAATAATAATAATAATAATAATAATAATAATAGTTATAATAAAAGGATTAAAGGGCGGCACATAATTATAGGCCTAATAGCAGTGTGAATCTGCGGGTGCATTTCCTGAAGTTCAAGAAGTGTACACACACGGTCAACCGTAGCTTTTTACCCCTTTGCGTGATGAAAGAGAACCCATGGCAGTAGGCCTACATGTAGCTAGTAGCTCTAGGGTGAATGGGCCAGAAGACCAGTACCTAAGGAGCGTATAGAGCATGCATCATGGGTAGTAGTATATGAACATAAGGAGTCGATCCTTATGTTGTGATGTGTTATGTTATGATCCGATGTAGGATGGAGTTAGTAAAATTTACTTAAAAGCTCGAGTGCGTAGGTTTTCACTTACGCTAAATTTCAGGCCCGTGCCATCGACATAAACTGTAGAGGAATCTGCTGGATCTTGGGAGAGAAGACGGACAACTGTTGGATTTCTCTGAGCAGTTGAACTCCATGCTCCTGCTTCACAAATACTGATCTTCCATGCGCTGTTGCCTTCACGTACAACGATGCCGCAATTACAGGTGACCTGTCCACCATTACAAACTTCATGTCGGGCATGGATCTGTATAGAAACATCGTGATTTGAATAAATGGCAACTCTAAGTAGCCTAATGGATAAACCTACTTTGCGAATTAAAGAACACTTTATAGTCATCGTCTTAACCCTTCAACGATCGGTGTTTTTTATTATAAAACGTCATCTGTTTATGCAAATATTTCATGAACAACCTCAATGCTTGCTTTATAGCGGACTATTGATCAACAGTCCTCTTGACGAACAGTCCGCTTGACCAATCGTCCATTGACCAACCGTTCTCGATCAACCCACCGTCCGTAGGCCAAATGGATGGTGTTATGCGAAAGTGGACCAACCCCAAAATTCAGTATTGTCCAGAAAACGATTTTTTTCAAAATTCTCTTTCAATTGTAATGGGAAGAATCTGATTTTAATCGTCTAAGTGAAAAAAATATCGTTTAAATATTTGAATAATGTTGTATTTGGTAATTTTGAAAAGACTTTTCATTTGGAGATGCAAATGTTGGTTGGTCCATTTGAATCCTAGGAATTTTCGGTTTGTCCTTCTAAATTATAATATGGTCTTGTGGGTTGGTCCATTTGAATCCCTGAAAATTGTTAGCAACTGGTCCAAGTGACATTGTGCTATGGATCTCACGATTAATCTATTATTTTCTTAGTTAATCAGAAGCGTTAAAAATGAAGGACATACATTAAGCTGTACAGACTGAAGTTATTTAATAATGTTTTATCAAATCCATAACCCGCTTTCTCCAACTCTTTCGCTGTAGGACTAGATCAAGCAGGGGCGTCAATCCCCCTCTGAGTGTCAGGAAGGCAAGAATGGCCGCAAGATATTCCCCTAAGGCTGAAAACATATTACCCCTACCAGAAATTGGAGGCATTTGCCTCCGCCTCCCTCTCTGAACCCCCCTGAAGCGGCGTACAATATTTTTTTGTAGCGAGAGTCTGCGTGGTTCACTATTAGTTAAGGATCAAAGGCGATTACAGTCCAAAACTTTTCTGATTCTTTGCATTTCTCCGGTCTTAAACTACTCTAAATCTGGATAAGTCGGCTCTTGATTAATACGTTTCTTTCTAATCAATCCCAGACTGTAGTTCAGCAGAGATCCTCGGCTGATTTGATCTGATGCTTTTGATCTTTGAATCATAGGGTATGCATCGCATTGCGTCCTGGTATCCTTCTTAGGCTGCTGTAAGCGTGTATTGAAATGTTTATAGAAAGTGGCTCAATTGGTCCAGTTGTGCATAACAGAGTCGCAGGTTGGTCCAAACGTTTTTAGTCATTTATTAAACATTCTGATGAGCTAGAAGGTTGATAATAGCGTGTATATGTTCAGAATTTAAAAAAATTTTAAAAATAAGTGAAATTTTGAGGATTGGTCCAGTTTTGCATAACACCATCCAAATGTCCGTTGACCAAACGTCAGCATGTATACCGTTATTCTCTCTCTATGTGAGTTACTCTGCTAAGTTCAAATATCATACACTGCCTCGGATCTAAGTAGACCCACACGTACTTACGCATATTTGAGAACGCCGCAATCTGCAATTTTATCTACTTACTTGCGTGCTGTTGAGCCGAGAACGCCTCTGATAATCATTCTGTGAGAGGCGCTACATAAATCTAAGGATACGATACGCGTAGTGATCTTTCGAATTACGGTGTGGTTGATGCCTTGTGCACAATAATTGATGTGGTTGCGGTGGAAGTTATATATATTCAAATTATATTTAAAGTTAACATCTCACACGACAATTATTGTCATTAATTTTTACCAAGGATAAATATCGCATTGGGCGATTTAAAATCAATATGGTGTATTTTAAATGGTTGTCACTCGTAAGTAATCAGCAGAAACGAAACAACTGTACAGTGCAGCAACAACAAAGTCCTCGTGGACTTTATATAATATATATATATATACATGGATGAACGTATCATATGACACCTTTGCAAAAATTTAAAACTGCTTATCATACGGCTATCTTCCTGATCTAAAGAGATGGGTCAGCATAATATTATGCATGGAATAAATGGATAATCTGTAGGCGGAATGACGAAATTTTACCTCCATTAGTTGATCGGCGTTTATTGCCTTCACGAGGTAGAAATCTCCTTGCATAAGGTTGTCGAAATAGCTGAAATAAATGAATATATTATTTAAAGGTTGATCAGAACCTGATGAGAATTATGTTGTTCCTGGTGCACACGAATTGTCTCTGATCGCAATTAATTCATTTGATTATCTCTCCATTCTGAGAGATGATCACCTACTCGTGCTTTCAACTCTTGGATCCAGACTCTTTCGTTCTGAAAGGCATTTCAAATTACGGTTGACTCGTATTGAATGCAATTTCTTTATTATAACGGCATGTCCTGATTAAACGTCGATATAATTATAGCGTATTCTTATGTAATCAGCTCCACGTGGTAAAGCTATAGTCAGACTATAGACAATATCTATAAAAACACAGGAATAGCAATGAATAGAAAGTCGTTTATAGTAGTAATGACCGGCCCGTCAGATTGAAATTTGTTAACGCAAGCGCTTTCATAGAAAGTAACAGAGAGATGAATTGTTGGAAGAACAAGGCTTTATTAGATATTCGTTGACACAAGATTTAATTATATCACTTCATAAAGTGTTTAGAATCACCCAATAATTAGAATCATATTACAATTACGGTTAAATTACAGTCGATTAACTTAGATTATGGTCCTATGCAGTATACAGAATACACTATACAGGAACAATGGGCCATTCCAAATGACCGATGATCAGGGTCGAGATAGCCTACAAGCTCTTCATCAACAATATGGGCGTTGGAAGTCTAAACAAATAAATCTAGATCTTAACTCTAAAAATGCAAAGAACAGACGACGATATCAATGATAATGAAGATGAAAATTAAGGCAGCAAGAATTATTCGTACACGCCGTCAAAGGTCATAAGATGAGGATCTGTAAATGAATCGCATCTTTTGTATGTCGATGACTGCGGAAGAATATTCATCTGTCAACAGAAAAGCATTGACTTTTATTACAAGTTTGCATACTGAGTTAATGATTCAAGTTTGCAGCAGCTCAGAAGAAACAGTCAAGGCTGCATGAAAGAGAACATGCTGCGCACATAAAATAGACTCAGCTGAAACTATAAATCGTGGATACTTTAAATCCGATCACTTACAACATAACGCCGGAATTTGCCCCTTAAAAATATGTTCTGAACGACGTCTACGGAAACGAACACCCACCAAATGATGGTGTGAAATGGTAAAATAACACGCCGGTAGGCCTATAGGCTCTCGTGTCACTGTAAAGACACGAGAGAATGGTGGCAAACGTTACCGCACTATTCCTAAGTATAAACCATCTCTAATCACAACCTGTTAATCAACGGTGATGGTTGAGTGGATTCAAGCCAACATTTATGCCGCAACCTGACCTGGTGGATGCCTTATTTGGATTTCATGACCTCAAAAACCTATGACATACATGCATATAATTATAAAGAATACCTCTGAGACAGATTATAACTTCTACGAAACCAAAAGTCTACCGTAATCGAGCAGTGGCTTTGAACTTCAAGGTAAATGGTAATGTAATGGTAATGGGATGGTCACACGCTAATGATTATGACTCTCTTGCATTTTCACAACGCGAAAGAAACTATTTTGGACTAAAATTTCTATTTGCTCGTCACAAACCCTGCGATATTAATATTTATCAATAATGGACAAATGACTTTGAACGATCTTCCAACTGTCCTGAAATAGTGGAATTTTTTTTTTCGATTGGTGAAACCCTATACGAAAAATAGATCTTCAGCATTTGCATTTCCAGAGATACTCTAGAGGTACTATTTATTTCAGGTTGTGGACTATGTCATCCGGATACAGTTTGCGGCACGACGATTATTTGTAGTCATTCATCACAGTAACACTTATGAGTACTCGAAATTGATGAATTTTGTTGCACCGACCATGTTGGTCTATTATAGTATGAGATCTGTGTTTGTGCGGAAGCCTGAATTGGGTGGCTTCTGTAGTTTGCAAATCGTTGTTTGCTTGTTGGTGACCTCATTCAATAACTCCAATTTTAATATAACTTCAGCTTGAATGCTCACACAAAAAATATAATATATAACACATATAGTTATTCATTCATTCATTCAAAAATATTTATATAGCACCCTTTCAATGTTACTAAAAAGCGCTCTCAACTTCATCACAGGCAGAAAGCTAAGTTTACAGTCACCCTTAAAATGTACCACAAGACGATTTAGGTAACAGACGTAACTCCATAGAACGGCCATTCCAAACCTTAGGGCCTACCACAGACAATGCGCAGTTTTGCTTAGCCGCTGCACGGGTAAATGAACATCAAGAACAAGAACATCCTCTCAGCAGAGCGAAGGGAGAGACTATATCGAGCCTTCAATATTGGCCTTCAAAGGTCTACAGGTAGACTGGGGCAAGGCCAAATTGGCATTGCCCGATCAGAGAGACATTTCTATACTCAAGGCGCTGTCGGACAGAAAGCCAATGCGGAACCTTCAAACATAATTATCTAATGAAATGATCATATTTTGGCAGTTCCCAGAAGGTCATCGTGGCAAGACAAGACAACCTGCTGGCCGGCAGACCAGAATAGATGGTTAAACAGTAGGCCTAATCAAGCCGTTCTGAAATGAAGACATGGACAAAAGTTTTTGCAGAGCTGGCCGTTAGCGAACGTGCAACAGTACGGAGCTGACGAAATTGATAATAACGATCACGACAACGGCGACGCAGATCTGGTTTAATGGTAAGCTTCTGGTCCAACAGTGTACCAACAGACCCGGTTCTATGGATTTTTCGAAAGTAGGCGGGATGTAATGCTACCGCCCCGCCCCTTCAACACAAAATTGTTTTAATACGAACAAGACATAACGAGGTTCTGAGCACTATTAACTTGCTACATAATACTAAGTAGTGTACATTGAAATTCTAAATAAGAAAATATTCAACTGAACACGTCGTCTGACATAAAATAACTAGAAACTGAAATTTTAGAATTGTTTTATAATGGCCGCAGGTGATTCACGTCCGAGCCATAATTTTTTTATAATCTGACCCAGACAATCGCTGCCTCTCTCCTCCTCTACCATCCGCCATCTGTTTATGATATTTTTCGTATTTAAGGGAATTACTTTTAATTAAATATTCTATTCAATTTAAAACTTTAAGTTTTTAACTGATACTGATAAATAAGGGGATCATAACCAGAAGTTGAACTTAATTGATGAAAAGCTAATCTAAATCGAATATAAAGATTTTGTTGATGTGATAAAGTAGAAGAAGCAGATGAACTATTATCATTTAAGCTTATTGACAAGAGAAAATATATTTCATTGAAAGAATTTTTTATTTGAAAATAATTAAGAATATTGTGGTCTAAGAAATCATGTGTTACAAACAGAAGTGAAACAACTAGTCAGAGTAATAATGGGATTAAGCGAAAAGAGATGGAAAGGACAAGGACACTTCAACTGGAATGGATACAAAATAATAATGCCAGGCCAAAAGGAGAGAGGAAGAAATGGAGTGGCAATCATGTGTGATAGGATGAGTGCAAACGCGATAGTGGGATATGACACAGTGAGTGACAGAATACTGAGCGTAAGATTTTGGGGATTTAAGGTCAACACAATGATTGTACAAGAGTATGCCCCAACATCGACAGCGCCAGAGGAGGAGTATAATAGATTATACACTGAGCTACAGAGCACAATTGACAGAACCAAAGATGGCGGTGTACTAATGATAATTGGAGATTTTAATGCGAAGGTGGGAAAGGAAGGGGACACGATGGGCATACATGGTCTGCGTGAGCAAAATGAGGCAGGAGAAAGACTGCTAGAGTCCTGTGATGGTAACAGCATGGGAATCATGAACACATGGTTTGAACAGCCTAAAGGAAGACTGTACACATGAAAGTCACCAGATGGAAAGTATAGAAATCAGATCGACTATACACTGATAGACAAAAGATGGAAATGTACATTAAGAGATGTAACGACGAAACCAGGAGCGGATTGCGGAACTGACCACGAATTACTAGTGGCAACATTGCAAACGAAATTGAAGAAACTGAAAAAAGGAGAAAGATTGTCCATATACGACTGCAAAGGCATTACACAGGAATATAGGATGGAAGTAAAAATAGGTTCGAAGTACTAGAGAGGGATGAAATGGAGGCAGAGGGGAACACGAACAACCTGCGGGAGAAAATGAAGAGCACGATATTGGAAACTGCAGAGAAACACATTCCAAAGAAGAAGAACCTCATGAAAACCCCATGGCTATCGTGATAATCTATCAATATAGCAGTAAAAGGAAAAGCTGGAAAAAAGGTTGGATACAAAGATAAGATAAGAGCAATGAATACCGCTGTCCAAAGCAAGCACGGAGAGATAAAGAAAAACATCTAAATGAAATGTGCAGGAAAATGGAAGAAGAAGGATAGAGAGGGAGAACGAAAGAAATGCTCTCAAAAGTGAAGTCAATAACGAGAAAATGTTCCCCTAGAATGGGCTCACTGAAGTCAGGAGATGGAAACGTAATTGGTGATGAAGAGGGAATGAAGAAAAGATGGAGAGAATATGAGGAGGAATTATATAACGAAGATAAGAGAGTCAGGAAAGAGCAAATCGACATAACAGAAAACGAAAAGGAACCGGAGGTCATGGAAGTTGAGGTAGAATGGGCAATCAAACAACTGAAGGAAAACAAAGCAGGATGGAATACATGTACCTATAGAACTGTTAAAAGCTGGAGATGATGCAATGATAAAGACAATAACAAAAATATGCAACAACATAATTATGGACAACCGGAGAATGGCCAGAGGACAGGAAGAGATCAATATTTATGCATCTATTTAAGAAAGAAGATGCGAGGGATTGTGAGAACTAAGGACAATAGCGATTATATCGCACACAAGTAAAATACTACTCAAAATAACTCACAAAAGAATTGAGATCACGATTGAGAGAGAGCTTCCGTACAACCAGGCAGGATTTAGGAAATCCCGAGGAACTCGAGACCATATTGCCAACAAGAGGTGGATTACGGAAAGACAAAGGGAGTGTGGACAAAAAGTACACATTTGTTTCATTGACTACAGCAAAGCATTCGACTGCATCAACCACGAACTGATGTGGAAAACTCCAATTGAGATGGGACTACCGAAACACTTGATACAGCTACTCAAAGGATTGTACGAAGACTGCAGGTGGCGGTGATAAGAACAAAATTTGGAGACAAAGACAAAATTAAAATTAAGAAAGGGGTCAGGCAGGGGTGCATTCTGTTCCCATTTCTATTTAACCTGTAAGCCGAAAGGATAATGAGGAGGGCGGAAATGGAAGAGACAAATGAGGGAGTAAAGATAGTCGGAAGAACGCTGAACAATCTAAGATATGCGGATGACACAACACTACTGGCAGGTAAGAAAGTAGATCTGTTATACCTGATAAGAAGGTTGAAGAGAGAAGGTGAGAAGGCAGGTTTATATTCCAACATAAAGAAGCCAAAGATCATGACAACAGCCGATTGGGACAGTTTTCAGATAGACGGAGAGGAAATAGAGGTAGAAAAGCTTCGCATTCTTGGGAGCTTTAATAGAAAAAGAGGGAAAGTGTGATTATTAAATAAAAAGAAGGGTGTCGATAGGGAAAGCTGCAATGAATGGACTGGAAAGATATGGAAGGATAAACCCGTGAGCATAGAAGCAAAAAAAGGTTAGTAAGGGCAATGATCTTCCCTACAGTACTATATGGCTGTGAGACGTGGACAATGACAAAGAACATGGAGAAAAAGATTAACGCGTGGGAAATGTGGATATAGAGGAAGATACAGAGAATATCGTGGCCGGAGAAAAAGACGAATGAAAGGGTGCGCATGGAGATTGGAGTTGAGAATGATGAGACGTTACAGCACACAGCGCTGAGAAGGAAGCTGGATTTCTTCGGACATGTCATGCAAGCAGATGGATTAGAAAAGGAAATGATGTTGGCGCGCGGAGAAGGAAGGAGAAAACAGGAGCGACCAAGGAAAAAATGGATGGACGAGATACACGAAAGAACCGGAATGAACCTGGATGAATTAAGACATGCGACTTCAAAAAGGAAGTATTGGAGACGTTTTACCGCTGCGATCGCTAAAGTTCCAAGAACTGACAGCACAAGGTGACAAGGTGAAGAAAATACTATTTTCCTACGCTATACATATTTATTTAATCGAATTCAATAAAAGTGCCACCTCTGAAAAATGGCGAAATTTCCGCCGTAGGCCGTCGCCTAATTCGCCTACGCCCAGATCCGGGCCTGTGGACCAAGGTCATGAATAATATAGCTGAAAAGTTGTGGACGGTAAATGTAATAGCCATGTCATAGAAATATGGACCTATATTGGTTATCATAGGCTACACAAATCTGAGTACAATAGCAATATTATTACAACAATAAGCAGCCACCTAATAAAAGAACACTTAGAAATGCTATCCGAGCATTGACGAAATGTTGATTCCCGCGTGCACAAGTAAGATAAACGAACGCTTACTTTGACTGTTGGGATCACGTAGTCATGCCACAGAGTCCGCCCATCGTACATAACTTGATCATCTGTGTATGGTACGAAGACTAGAGCGAAAGAAATTGCCGTTTGTGTTGCACTCGGAACAACATAAACGGGCAGTGTTAATGTGTCTTCACCTCTCCACACGATCCAACACTGTGGGGTGGATGCATTATATTGCTCCATGCGGAACCTGTAGCTGCAACAACTTTCTAGAGCTGATCCGGTGGTATTGAGACAGTGATGACAAGTGAATGGAACAGTTGATTTAAATGTAACGTTGAATGTGGAACCATTTGTCGGACTGATGCTATAAATGTCGAATGGGCTCTAAGATAGATGACAAACAGATTAACGATAATCAGTTTTAAATTAAATTTGGGTAAACCGTCCAGCCATAGTATAGTATAGTATAGTATAGTATAGTATAGTATAGTATAGTATAGTATAGTATAGTATAGTATAGTATAGTATAGTATAGTATAGTATAGTATAGTATAGTATAGTATAGTATAGTATAGTATAGTATAGTATAGTATAGTATAGTATAGTATAGTATAGTATAGTATAGTATATATAGTATAGGTGAAATGAACGCTCAGTTTATTCGCGCTATTCTACACTGTCAACAAACATAATCCAATGAAAAATCCACGCCTTTGACTAATATCACTGCTATAACATAGGCTATTTCTGAATTGCTAAGTGTTCCTGGGGAACTATTGAATGGCTGCAGTTTTAATATCTGAAGTCATTGAAGTCAATTACTAATCACAGTCCGTTGCTAGGACACGCATGAGCATAAGCGGGATGCCATTGCAGTTGAAAGCCCTTGGGTAAAGCATTAGGACTTGGATCGACAAACACTGAAAAATTTCTCCTAATGTGGGAATGCATCCTGAAGAGATGAGGACGTAGGGCATATTAGCCAAAATCTCCTTAAATTGTCAATTGGGTCTACGTCACGTTGTAACGTGATAGGCTAATAGCCAAAATAACTTCCCATACTCATCCAAAATTTTGCTAACAGTTCCGAGCCAAAACAAGTCATTTTTCTAGATTTTCGGCAGTCATGAATAACTGTGTACTTCCCTAGTTCTAGAGGTCATGAAAATGCACTACGTATAATTACGTTGTATGCAAATCACTTGCGCATGCCTCTATGCGTGTTTGCATAATTATATGCATGTAAAACATAAGTGCGTGCCTGTGTAAAATATTTTTAAAATGTGGACGTGTGTGATCTGTGTATATATTTTTAATTAATTAACCTAAATCGGCCTATACTGTAGGCCTATTTTGCAACCTTGTAAGCTGCGTAATGTTTCTCCGAACTCGTCATCTTCGTAGTAGCAGCGCCGTTGCCCTCCCAATATGACTCGACTTGGCAGGAAATCTGTTGCAAAAAGCACAAATAACTCATTTATTGAATTTTGAAGCTTTGAACTTACAAAGCTATAGTTTGAAACGAAAATAAATTGGAGAAGCAGCCCGATGTGTGAATTACGAACCATAGAATACATAGTATTATGAAAAAACAATGAATGAAAGAAATCAGGTCTGATCTAATCTGCGAATTTAACACCCGGATACAAAAATTAAAACTGCCTCAATAGACAGTTTATTCGAGAAATGCTGGTATTAATTATTGTAGTCAAGTCGTTGTGAAAAGCTAAATCAGTCGATGTGTACGTGCAACATTTGCGAATCTGCGGAATGAGCAAAGCTGGAAGATGGTTTGTTTGGTGAATGTGAATGTGTTTCATCTTGTTAAGATGGATTCATTGCTCAGAAGGAATGGAATGTATTCAATTAGCACTTAAGCGTCATGCAAGTGCGCATACATGAACTAACACATAGTTATTTATTGTGGACAGCACGGATCTCACACAAGAGGCATGATAAAAGGTTGGAACATAAAATGCGTCTGTTACATGTATGGTCAGTGCAGATGAGTCCTGAAGCCTGTTAAAACTTTTCAAAATTGTATCTATCTCTGAGGTCAAATTGGCCATAGTTGGCCTAATAAATTCTAAAGTTTAAAGTGTAAGAGAACCTGAAAGATGCAAAAGGCGATAAGTTTTACTGAGAATAAATATTTATTGAGTCAAGTAAATAACAGCAAGAGTCCAGATAATTTTATAGAAGCTGAAATTTAAATTCACTTAAAAAATCACCACTGAATCTCTGCAAAACGAAGAAGAATAACTATCTATAGCAGATCATAGAATGACAACTGCCCTAAATATATTTCATGCTCACGACAGTGACCACAATCACGAATGCTGACACATGACATCAAGACTTTAAACTTCATTTGTAATTAAGGTCATTCTCACTACAATACATTGAACAATCTGGTAAAAGTAGCTGTAAAACAACGATAAAAAATATATTTTACCTCTCTTCCAAGTCGTCCTCTCAGATGGAATTCAGTCAATATAGCAACTAAGCTACTGTCTGGGTATAGGATGGTTGGTTGAAGGCGTTCTGGGGGTCTATATGCATCCTCCCCAATGTACTCTAATGGTTTTCCGTCAAACAGGAACGTTATGCGGAATCTCGCGTTAGAGTCATTCGGTTGCCTAGCATAGCGAACTTCGCAGGTGAAGTCAATTGCTGCGCTCGGATTTTCACCGCCGTTAATGTTAGGTCCAGAAAATATTGGCGGTTCAATTACTGGAAGATAGTCTGCAACATAATGAATATAGGCCTAAGGTAAAGCGCGTTGCCAGATGAAGCCCAACGCGAGAACGTTAACTATTTTACTAGAAACTAGACGATCCTGCTATACTGTTGCTCCTTAGCAACGTATTTTAGGCATCGCGTCAATTGATCCCGCGTCAATTGATCCTATATATTCCCAAGCCTATTCATCCCACGTCAGTTGATCATTCGGCCGCGCGTCGCACGTCAATTAAACAATATAACAGACTGTATGTAAAAGTATATTCTTAATCATAGTTCATAAAAACTCCTCCACTGCTGGCACTCTGATAGTAGCAGTCCCAAGCCTCGCAAAAGGGGGAGGGCGATGAGAATGATCATTGTTAGCACACAATGTCGTTAAACTGCACTACCGCCATAGTTCATCAGATAACGAAAACGGAGTTCGTATTTTGGTGTTCTGAACTCGTGGACAGAAAACGGTCATGATTATACCGGGAATTTGAGTACTGAAAAAGAGAGACAATATCTGTGGCACGAAAGGTGGCGGGAACCGACACGCAGAGACAGAACAGCACATTTCTACACGGAATTATCGGCAACGAAATGATCTCGTTCGCTTGTAACCGCTTATGACCGTTTTTCTTTTATAAAAGAAGGCAATGGCTCATTTATTTCATGCAGAAATGCCTTTGCCTTGGACTTAATGCTGGTTAACATATCACGCTGATGATTTTTAAGCACAGTCTTGTACTTCTACTGAGATTCTGTAATCTTTAACATCGTATCAGCATCGTACTTGGAATAAACGCAGAAGGTCGTGAGTCGAACATGAATGTTGTATCAATTGGATCGGGATCAATTGACGTGGGATGAATAGGCATGGAATCAATCGACTACGAGACCAAATTGACTACGAGATTAATTGACATGGGAAGAACTGACCGGGACCAGTTGACGGGAAATCAATTGAAATAGAACCGTATTGTCAGTCTTAAATTACTGACAATATTATTTCTCTTCTGCCTAATTTGAGAAGACCAATATAACTTTGTCATCCAGTAAATTAAAAAACTTTTGACGCGAAACCCTTCTTTATGTCTTTCTATGTGTGTTTGTTTTCTTTGGTTATATTTTATTTCTTTTTTAACGAAAATTTCTGAAATTTTATAATGTCCTTCCTTCAACATTTGTTGCTCAGAAGTGCACACACCTCGACGGACAACTGCAGTTGTAATGCAGAGCAATTGTGCGCGGAGGGCCATGCTCAAGGTCCCTACAAAGTGACTCCCCGGACGAGGCTCACTCAGCGAACTCTGAGCGTTGCCGCTCTAACCAATCGGCCACTGTGCCACACATGAAGATTATGGGGGAGGAGTTGAACCCCTTATAAGAATTAGAAGTTCTTCCTTTTTCTGTCTATGTTTGCCTGGTTCTAGCTGTTGCACCATACATTGTATTGCCGGCAAAATAATAGAACGGAGTGGCATTATATAATAATTTCTAGACAATAACTCCACTCGTTGTCCACTGCACGGCCGAAGTATTGTTGCCAGAACAATACTTCGAATAAACTGATTGTTAAATTTACTTATTTACTATGATGCCATGTAACGAAATGGAAACCCTCGATAATTACTCGGCATCAACAAAAATCCTCGTCAGTGAGACCAGCTAATACAATGGCTCCACATCAAATCATGTCCGCAATAGCCAAACTTCTCGCTTCAGTTTCGCTCCGATACCATGTCAAAAGCTTTGGAAGTCAAGCCGAGGAGACATCCTGGTGCCACTGTTGCAATAGGTGATTATGGTGTTGTGGGGGTGCAGAAGTAGGGTCAGGACAGGATGGCTTGAAGAGATCAGTTTCCAGTCGTCAGTGATATGTATCGAAGGAGAGGACGATAGGAGGAGAAAGAGGAGGAGGAGGAGCCATCCTTCCTGCTGACTTTGCTTACTTTGAGGAGCACTGCCCTAAAGCTGACTGTTTTTTCGCCCAACCCTATTGAATCCATGTCACATCCTTCACAACCCTCTCACTCCCAGTAAGATCATCCCTTACAACAAGCGATCCAGGCCTCGTGGCCTCATCCTACCTAGAGTGGATGTCTTTGAAAAGAGAACTTTTATTATGCGAGTGTTATTTAACTTTGTTTTAAAATGCGTGCTTTCATTTATACCTCCTGCAAGCTATTGTTCGTTTGCTGGTAGTCTAATAAGAATATTCTTATATATCTACTTACTTGCTCTGTCAGTAGGCTAACTTACTAATGCATGAAAATCCATTCCAGTAGTCTTCTGGGTGGCACGCTTGTTTCTCTCCAACACAGTAGGCCATATTGCATCCTGGAGGAGACTTTAACTTGTACAAGTAAAAGTAGCTCGGATCTCCTTCAGCTGGGCATCTGTGGATTTGTATTGTGTTCATCCAGTTGCAAGGGTTACCGCCGAAATTGGCGCAAACTGTTGCATTTGTGGTTGTATGGTCTGTGACAATAATAAATTTAAAACAATTATTTGTCTAGAATACTGTTATTGTTATTGATGGACATGCAATTAATGACTTGTATATGATTGAGAAACGATATTAGCTTGCACTGCTCTTAACGGTGTCACTAAGCTAACAATTGCGAAAGCAGACAACCTGAAATGTGTTGTCAAGATTTTTATTTCTGGTTTGATAGAACTGATTATTAAATTGTAAATGAATTTTACTGTTTTACCCAGGTGCTATAAGTTTCTTTAGAGCTGAGAATGTAATATAAAAAATATGAAGTTGTTTTACCAGCAAGTGGATGAGAACCGTTTCCTCTTATGTAGATCGGGGCTTCAGTGCCACATCGTAGCATTGGAACAGGTTCGTCTTCCTCTCTCTCAACAACCGAATCTCCAGAATAGGACGTAAACCTAAACCAGGTTTCTGAAGCGAAAGCAATGATTAAAATGCACACACTGTAATCGTCCTTAAGCCCTGATATTTACATGTACATGAGATAATAAAAACGTGCTGTAGTAGATATACAAGCCTACGATGATTATCTAATTATTATTTTTTTGCCACATCATGACGGTTCTAGTGGTGCTATTATTGATGCTATTGGTATTTGGTTTATTAAGATCGGGGTTTGGAATGGCTTTACTCTGGAGTTAGGTCTGTTCCATAAATTGAAGAGTAATGAATTTTATGACTAGTTGAAAACTTGCGCCCTTGTACAGGCTGGAGTTGGGAGCGCTTTTGAGCAGTCACCCTAAAGTGCGCTATATGAAGTTTTGACAGAATCAATGACGATGTTGGCAAATTTGTAATTGAAGGTGGCTTTAACAATGTCGTTGGTGGATTGAATCCTGGTTTCCATTAACAACGACCCAAGTAACATTGAGACATGGGATCAGCTTCTTCGCTTTGCCTCCAGCTTTCTTGCACAACCACAGTGGGCTGGCGTAACGTGGCAAATGTGATTGAAAGACGCTTCGAGAATAAGGACTACACGAGAGAAGATGATGTGGAAGCAGATTGTGTGTCAGGGACACGAAGGAAGGTAGATGCTCGAGAGATGTCTTTGGCAGCGGTGAATGGCAAGGTGAATGATTGCAACATCAGAGTCGCATCACGTATACTCAGCAGTCAGGACCACCCAGTCGAGGCGACGACCGAATCACTAAACGCTATGCAAGAAATACACCCAGCAAATGGATGGACGGACCGAATGTCAGACTTGCCTGAGCCGTCACAAACTTGTTCTTTCCAAGTCACTGTGAGAATTGGAAGATGCGATTAGATTAGATGCGATTAGATCGTTCCCGGGCGGGTTCAGCGGGGATGGGCTCAGACCCCAACATCTACTCGACCTAATAAACACCAGGGAATCGGCTGGAACTTTACTCAAGCTTACGACGGACTTCATGAATGTACTGCTGCGTGGTGATTGTCCACTCGAGTTACGTGAACTGATATCTGGAGGCTCTCTTATCGCTCTTTCCAAGAAATCAGGGGGCCTCAGACCGATTGTCATCGGATATGTTTTGCGCAGGCTGGCAGCGAAATGTGCCAATAGTTATGCCCTAAAAAGGATGGAAGAGTTCTTCACCCCGCTCCAGGTAGGCATTGCAACCCCTGGAGGGGGAGAGGCAGCGGTACACGCTGCAAGAAATTTTTTGACGAACATGCAACGAGAACAGATCTTCGTATAATTGGATGTCGCATATGCTTTAAACACACTGCGGAGAGATGCAATGTTTCGAGCAGTCCATGACACCATTCCAGAACTCTATGCGTTCACTCACCAGGCATATTCAATCGAGGCCAACCTACAATTCGGTCGATTTGTAGTAAGGTCTAGGATGGGACCTCAGCACGGAGGCCCGCTAAGGCCTCTGCTGTTTTACCTGCCGCTGCAGCCGACGTTACTGGAATTGCGGTCTCCGTTCAAGCTTGGGTACCTCGATGATCTTTCCCTAGGTGGAAACGTCGATGACGTTCGGCAAGATTTGACAAAGATAAAAGCGCTTGAGACCACGCTCGGAATTTCCCTGAACAGACTTAAATGTAAATACTACTCGGAGGCAGAGTTGAAAGGAGAGGGTTTCGAGGACTTCAGAAGATGAGAACCAGAGGAACTGACCCTTTTGGGTTCTCCATTGTTCAGAAGGAAGGCCCTTGATGAAGCCATGCAAGAACACAGCAAATACTTTGATCGAGTATTGAAAGACCTTATGGACCTCCAGTCATATGCAGCACTCATATTGCTGAGATCCTATTTCAGGGCGGCAAAGAGGCCTTACCTGCTGCGGACTTCTCCGAGCTGGAACCACCTGTTACTTGAAACAATAGACCATCAGACTAAAACAGGACTGGAGAAGATTCTCAACAAGGAGCTCAATGACATTCAGTAGTTACGAGCTTCGCTCCCGATTAGAGATAGAGGACTCGGGACCAGGCGGGTATCGATGCTGGCAACTTCAGCCTATTTGGCGTCAGCTGCGTCGACCGTCTCGCTGGTGGACGCTATCCTAGCCGTGGAAGAGTGGAGCTACGTTTACCAGGAGAAAATGTTGAACGTTCGTAAGGATTCCCTTCCAGTGACGTGGATACCGGTCCCTATCCAACAGCAGACCTGGGATAGACCTTTGATAAACGGAGATAAAGCGAAAGTCTCGTCCGGATGCGACAACCCACTTAGTCACGCCAGAATGCGAGCATTAACTGCCCCGCACGCCGAAGACTGGCTTTGGACTATCCCTTTGGCTTCCTGCGGGTTGGGATTAAACAATGAGGCGGTCAAAGTTGCGGCAGGACTTCGCCTAGGACTAGTGCTCTGTGCACCGCATCCATGTCAATGCGGGGAGAGCGTCGATCCGGGTCGACATCACGGTCTGGCCTGCAGAAGATCAATGGGAAGAGCAGCACGACACTCTGCCATCAATGAAATAATCTGGAGAGCTCTCTTGAAAGCGGACATTCCGAGCTCAAGAGAACAATCGTGACTGATCCGCACCGCTGGCAAGAGACCAGATGGCGCCACATTAATCTATTGGCGAGAGGCAGACACCTAGTATGGGACGCAACAGCCATTCACACATGCGCATCCTCTTATGTACACCTGACAGCATCAACAGCCGGTGGAGCAGCAGAACATGCCGCAGAACGAAAGTGTATCAGATACTCATCCCTTCCCACCACGCATGATTTTGTGCCAATGGTCATCGAATCACTGGGCCCCATACACCGTACCGGCATTGAGTTTCTACAAGAGCTGGGCCACAATATGTCACAGGCAACAGGAAACCCACGCGAAACAACTCATCTTTTTCAACGTCTTTCTATTTCTACAAAACGTTTTAATGCAGTGGCATTCAGAGGCTTTTTCGTTCAGCCCGATGGGGACGAAAACCTTTGACACATTTCTGTATTTTTATTGGTCCTGAGAAACCTTTTCCATAATAATAATAATAATTATCATAGTAACAATAATAATAATAATAATGATAATGATAATAATACTGATGTTTATTAATATAAAAATAAATCTGTCCTAAATAATGAATTGTAACAGAGGCATACTTCAGCCTGCCTGTCGTTGATCAAGACACCCATACCTACTGCACCAGGAATTCCCGTGCTTACCGCCCTGTAAGAGCTCCGTAAATTTAGTCTCAAATCTTCAGGCCCGCAGATCTGGAATACCATTCCGCTTGAAATTCGTTACTCCATCGACCCCCATGCACTTAAAAATAAGTTGCGTACCTTTTTAATAAACGAAAAGGCTCGATGATCCATACAAACATTAAACGGGGAAGTTCGTCTTTTGCTCATCCTTGGTCCCCTACTCACCACTCATCGCCCGTACACACATCCGCTTTAGCCAAGTTAGTTAACTATTTAAGAATCTGTTTGGTTTCTATTGGAGTTGGTTGCTGACTTTTATGGGTTTATCGCTTTTTAATTGTCTGATGCTATCTGTTCCCCTAGTTTAGAAGTTGGCCTAATATTAATAGGTGGCTATCTTATTTTTTTCTTTGCTAATTCTGCTACTCGGGTGTCCCTGCCAGCGGGATTTCGATCCCTTTTGGACTCCTTTGGTAGCCTTTTGTTTATAACTATATCGTATGTGCGTTGAATACTGTTTGGTTTGGTTTCAATAAACGAGATTGAGTTGACTTGAATTGAAAGCCTAGGAACCTCATTTCACCTGCGAACAATGCGATAAACGCTAGAAGGCAAGATGAAACGGTTGATATTTTCGCACGTATGTTTCGTCCTTTAACTTTAATTAAATTTCAATTCTTTCAATGTTATTGGACAAGTAATATTATCTTATATATAATCATGTCTTACACATTGGTCCTGGGTGGGAAACATTTATGATCACAATTTTATTTTGCTCTTGTGCAGGATAGTACAGAAGGGGGGAAGAGCGATAAAATTTGCTAATCCAATAATTTGACTAGAAACCCACTGAGCACTCAGGCAATTGCTACCAAACGTTGGAGCTTTCATCATCTACGGCCCCTGTGCCACACTGTCCTGAATTCCCCATACCCAATCCTTCGGATCGAAAGCAGTCGTCTTCAGAAGAACCCAGTACGTCAGAGAGTGAGGAAAACACTGGAGATCCAGATTACAATTTCCGAGCTCAGGAGAGAGACCGTTGACTATACAAATCAAAAAGACCTCAACGACTAAGTCAGAGATCTTGGTATCATCAAGTCCAATGCAGAACCTCTGGCGTCTAGATTCGAGCAGTGCAATTTGTTGGATGAAAGCGTGCAAATCGCAGATCAGCGTAACGTAGCTTTTCCACCCTTTTCACCAATCGATATGGACTCTGCATCTGCCACAACGTGACTGGTCTTCTCGAAGCAATTGGAATCAACTGTAACCCGAACGAGTGGTGTCTCATCTAGGAGCCTCAAATGCGTGCGCTTCATAATGGGAACAAGTATGATGTCTGTATGATGTCCCTTAAAGTTCGTGTATTTGATGTTCACATTGATGACTTCAATTAGAACATAGGAGCACAGTGAATAGAACAAGGCAAGCGCTTCCACCAGGATATACTACACTTTGAACGCAACGTCGTTATACCAAGGACAATATAACGAAAACATAATGGGAGACTACATTTGGGGGCTAATTCGTGAAAGTGATTTACAGTATAAGCTTAAATCTCGTATGGTCCTTTTTGTATCACTGTAGTGGTGATACATTTCATTTTGACTTATTATAATTAATAATGTTGTTTCTTCTGACTTCTATTGCTTTCTTTCTGGCTTAACGTGAACAAAAAGAGGCAAGTATACGCTCGTCTCTTTTGGAAATAGATACATTTCAAAATACGATGATACCTTTCACAAATGCAAAGCTCAAAGTTAATAACAAATGTTTCCTATATTTTAGAGGCGCAAGTAAGCAGGACACTGCACTCATTGCCCATGATAATGAATCGTGTTACATAGTGGCGAAAGAGTAGTATGGGCCTTTTGTACCAATATTACGTATCACCAGAGGTGGACAAATTACATGCTGACATGCAATTGAAATACAAATTACAAATTACTCTCGAAAATGTAATTGAATTACACATCACCAATTACTTTCAAGTTTAGTTGGATTACGTAATCACAAATTACGTAATTTCAATTACACCAAGTTACAAGTTACAAACACTATCAGGGTCAATAAATGCAGGTAAGATTCTATTTTACTTTTATTTTGCATAACATTGTCAGAAATCGCAATAGATCTTAATTATCTTTTAGAAGCAACAGCTGTTCAAACAGTTTAGAGTGATGGATACAATTATTGCATCGCCCTATGATCAAACAAGGCTAGCTACGGTACAATGAAATAATAATAAGTAGACCTAATGAGTAGAACCAATGATGTTTTACTATTTTCTTCATTGTATCGACCAACAGAGTTGAACAGGCATTCTTGAAAATATCTGAATAACTGATGCTATGTTTGTTTCCATAATAACATGAGCGAGATCTCCTAAAAATACTGACTTCAATTGTATTAAACTGGTTTTTAGCCTTTTACAGAATGATGCGATAATTATTTCCACAAGTGTATCCAAGAGATGATGTCTGTTAGGCCTTAAAATCATGTCGGCAAAACTGAAGAGACGTTGCAGAAGAAGGCAGGGCAGCAAAAGCCTTAATTGTAAAACTAAATAATAGTTCTGCTAAAAATAGCAAAGTAAGACGATTTTTTGATCCAAGAAATTTTTACATTATCGATTTTTTATGTAGCAAGTAACCCGCGTAAAGTATTTTGTTTTTCATGATGAAATTTTGAATTACAAACTACAGCCAAGAATTTGTATTGAATTACAAATTATAAATTGCATTGAATTTGGGCAACAAATTGCAAATTAACAATTATAATTGTGATTCAAATTACGTAAGTTCAATTACTCAATTAAATTATTCCCCACCACTGAGTGCCACATTCTTACGTTGTTGTATTTGTCTCACATTGAGTGACTACATACAAATAAACGCAAACTGTGTTTTTACACCTGTTAATAAAAGGCATCTATTGATTCTACATTCACACCATCAATAACAAGTAACGCATATATTGAACACTAATATCATGTCAACCTTTAAAATACAACAATTTTGTGAGTTAAATAATGTAATGATGTGTGGAATAGTGGATACATTATTGGTGTGAATTTTACATGATGTTAGGACAGCCTGAACAAGCAGTGCGCAAAATAAATGTGATAAAATGAATATGATGAACAGGTAAACGTAATAGAGTAGTTTACTGATACCTTCAGATATTCCGGCATCGCATATAGGGGCATCAAACACAAACTCAGCTTGTACACTTCGCTGTGGATTGCTTATGACTACATAGTCTCCTTCGTCGCAGATTTCATTCGCGACAAAATTTAATAATCCTAAACACAGGTAAAAAAACACAGGTATTTTTTTAGATTAGGATAAATCTTCTGCCGCGGAAGATTCCACCACTCTGGGCTTATTATAAGACCAATTACTTATGCGGCGGAAACCATCGTGCATTGTGACTGCGGACCGTGCCAGAAAATATCAGAAGCTGCAGTGTCACAGTGGCCAGTTACAACAAGATGGGCAGAAAGCAGGCAACTAAGCCCTACAGAATGACATTAGTTACCTCTGTTTTGTTTCAACATGATTGTATAGTCGATAACAGAACAGCATTATGCTTTATTATTGCCATTTGCAAACCACACATGATGTACATAATATAGAGTTTCCAACACAGTGAAATACACGGATCTGAATAAATGTCTGTTTTATAGGCCTACGGGAACGCATGTAATTATGATGACGTCATTGCGTACTCCTTCCAATGAATTTATTGGTCCTTAAAAGGCTGTTCAGTTGAGTGTGACAATCGAGTAGGGACCTATCCCTGCCTAACGTGAGGATCACGTTTAGGCCCAGGCATCTATGGGGTCAGAGTAGGCATCGCGAGAGTCGGTTGGGGTCAGAGTCAGCATCGCGGAGGTCGATTAGGGTCAGGGCGAAGGTTAGTGAAGTTTATAGATATGGAGTTAGGGTAAGTGTATGCATCGTGAGGGTCGGTTATGGTCACGGTAAGCTTCGTGATGGTCGCTTAGGGTCAGGGCGAAGGTTAGTGAAGCTTATAGATTTAGGGTTAGGGTGAGAGGTAGGCTTATGGTCAAGGTTAGGGTTAGTGTAGCTTATAAATTGTGACCCTAACCGACCCTCACGATGCATACACTGACCCTAACTCTACATCTATAAACTTCTCAGGGTGGTTTATGGTAAATTGGAGGGTCACGCAGAGTCATGGATAGTATCGTTTATAGTGCATACAGAATTTCCTACTGAAAAAAACGATTCCAAATGTATAACCTTAACCTTCCTTTTGTCATAATTTACACACAATTCGACGAAACACAATTCCTTTCTCTTTTTTCTTTTTTCTTATATAGGCTATATTTAACATAATTTGCATTGGTTATTATTTCCAAACATACTGAGTAACAGCAACACATACCACAATCAATCCCAAACTCTCTAATACCTTATATCAACATTCATCTTTCACACACTTACTGCCCTTCACTATCAGTCTTTTTAAATTTGCTCACATCTTAAATGCTTAAAGAAACATCAAAAACAAACATTGACTGACAAAATGATTTCCGAATCTTCCGCCGCCGTCCATAAATGACGGCACGCGGAGGGAAGTCAAACATTTGTAGCAATGTGTGAGGAGGGTGTGACGAAATGTGACGTCTCATCAGCACATCAATTATCAAAATGCTTAACGTTATTAAAAAACTTACATTCAATTAAACAAGTTCCACTTACCTAGGAGTATAATTATTACCACAAATTAACAACACCAATTATGATTATTGGATTGGATATTATTTATTCCACCAAGGAGCATTTTGCTTCACCTTGGAAGAATGGTGTGGCATAAAGTTTGGATTGTTTCGAGCCATTGTTATTTTTTTAAATTTAGCAATTGTAATGATTCTGCCAGAGCTTCTCTTCTTGAAGAATGCACACGATTTTCATACTTTCTTCATTTTTCTTTGTTCTACTATGCACGTTTCAATTATTTTCTTAGTTGCAATTACAGTTTGCAGAACCTTGACGCAACACCCTGTATGACCAAGTCAGCGATGTTTCCTGTTTTCAATAGCTTGCCTGGGACATATGTGACCCATCTGATCAAAAGGAGGCTTATATCGCCATACAAGTTAGTGAGATAATTGCGAAAATGTGAGACAAAGTCAATCTTTTCAAGTTTTTGCCAAAAATTTATATATAAATATGTTTTCAACACATAAAAACTTTTTTGAAAAAAATAACTTTTAATGACCTTTAGATGATTTTTTGCAGTCATTGTTTTAATAATTTAATGATTTCTTATAATTTGCCATTTTCCCGTCATTAATAGCCAAGCTCAGTTTAAGGCTGGTATGAGTAGAAAGCTCAGAAATTCGTCAAGCCTCTCCTGCATTAGACAACATACATAAGGCAGTTTGTCTATTTCAAATTTAACTCAATTCTGAACATGGATGATTAGGAATTTTTCATAAAAAATTACACCAAACTTCAAATGCATTTTTCTCGGAATTATGATGGAACACACGAGCAACATATTTCGCTCATAACTTTGGACAGAAGTATCATTTAACAATAGACATCATTTTAAAGAAGAGAGCTTACTCAAATTGTAAAACTCCGAGTTAAGCCTCCTTTTTTGAGATTGGTCACATCCATATAATAACTAATAACGGCATTAATAATTGCGCTGTAAGATATATTAAGAGGAAAACGTAGGGACAAAGGTATCCATCCAAGCTTAATCGATTAAAAAAACAGCCGTTGCACGTGATTAAACGTATATTATTGCAATTTATTCCACCTATATGCCTTTGTTAGCTATACAGGATAAAATTTCTGAGGTAATTGAACATAACGAGTATTCCCTTGGAATATTCCACAATGTGGCTATAGCCTTTGATTCGATGAATCACAACATTTTAATCCGAAAACTCAGTACCTACATGTATGGAATTAGAGAAATGTTGGAATGTTCTTTCGCTCTTCCAAATCGATTCCCCTCTCTAACCGGACTACAAGTTATAATTCTCTGATCTATCTATACTTAACTTATTGCTATCCAGCCTATAGTTCTAATCTTAAGAAACTCACCACCCTTCAAAAAAGGCTGTCAGATTAATGCAAACATTCCTTATAGAGCACACACTTCTTAGTATTTTCCAAAATATGGGCTGTTGAGTCTTGGTAAAATTTGGCAGATGCATATAGGAAAGTTTATGTATCGCTATAATTATGGCTTATTACCACATGTGTTTAATAACTTTTTTACCTCACCTCTGATCGCCACTCCTATGAAACTCGACATCATATGACACTCCTTATGCACACACAAATACGCGATTGTTTTTCATTCATTGTACTGGATCCCATTGATTGAATTTTCTCCCAACATATTCAACAACAGCCAAATATTAGATCATTTAAAAATAAACTTCGCCTCTATTTGCTTGAAGTCTACTCTAAGTATTGAATGTTTGTATTTCTGTCTATTCAGTGGATGCAGTGAGCCCTTAGTTAAGGCACTAGTTAAGATTAATTTATACCTAGTTTTAATTACCTGATATGTGAATGTTATTAATATTGGTACCCATTCCCAGTTTATAAATTCCACATAGGGGCCCCTAATTAGCGGGGTCTACGACCCCTTTAGGCTACCCTGTGTAATGTTAATTTCCATTTCTGACAACTTGTTGCTTGTCACTTTCTCGTGCTTATAGGTTACCAAATAACGTTGAAAATTGAATTGAATTGGATTACGTTAATAGCATTCTTGAAAATCTTAAAACATTGTGGAATCGCTGTACAAATGTTGTGATGGTTCAAGAGCTTCACGTGTAGGCGCTTTCAATACTTTCGGTGCTGGGCATCGCCAGGTGAAGTCTTGTGATATTTGGAGCAACTTAGTAAATCAGGGCCCGTGCCTTTGACTATAACAAATTAACAGGTTATGTGCCCTGGACACGTGGGTAAAACTTGAAGAAACGAACGTGTTGCAAGAGATGTTGTTTTTCACGGATATATAACGATCTAAAAGTTAACGGAATAAAAAAAGGCGACTAAGGGAATCAGTAAGATAATAAACATGAATAACCAAAATTATCAATTGTGTACATTCAAACTCGGTTTATTACTCACTAGAGATGACTTATGTGATATATCGAATAGGAAGCCCCTGATCCAGAACCCGTGGAATAGAAAATAAAGGACGGTACTGGAAGGGCAACAATCTGATTGTGAATTGAAGATAATCAATTTAATGTCATCAGAAAGTGAACGACTGCAAAAGCGACGTGGAAACACTCCAGCAAAGTAAGCATATTAAAGAAGCTATGTAGTTTAAGACTTACAGCGCATTAGTCGAACACTTATCTGTGGCACTATTCCTCAGTGGGTCTACGAGACAGCTGGCTATGCTCCGCTAACTGCAGCACTAGAAACGAGACCATAAAAACTCTCACTATAGTAGTAGTGAAAAGTAAGCTACTAGAAGAATTCAAACGAAAACCATTCCATCAATGAAAGAAGCAGCTGAACCTAAAGCTCTAAGAATGACTAAAGAAGCAAAGGCTAACATGTTTCTTTTGCAAGAAACCCAACCACTTAAATAACGAATGTCGAGAGTACATTGAGTGGAAAATGAAAAATGCAGAGCACCATCTACAAGTAACTTCGCTTACTCTTACTCTTCAAAACATTTTAGTCACTAAGCTTACTTCTCCAGACATTACCGCTTAATAACAAAATTCTTTCTAACAACCGCACAGTCGGAAACCTTCACACATGAAAACATGTGCAACCGAATGTATTGCCACTGCTATTGCTTGATGATTATTATGTGTAAACGATTAATTTTATACTTTTTCAATAAGTTACTCGAATACTGCTCTGGTAGTGTGCCACTGGGCAGTTTAAATATAATTTAGACTAACCAAGTAAGAACAGTGTCCGCAGCACCAGAATAGGATGTTTCATTCTTTGTTTCACACCGTGTCGTTGTTTCAAACTCACCACCACGGCGATTAGGAGTCTAGGATACACAGCGTCTTAGTAACGGTAGGAGGCATTATATATAGACGTTCACTCATTTGAGTGAGGCAAGAATGTGAAGTATGCTATACATAAAGACCTATCACCCACTTAGAGTTTGGGGCTTTCCTGCTTAACTTTCTTCTGCAAAACTGGTATTTAGGCGAAAGTTCTCGGACCTTAAAATGGTTACAAATTGAGGAAGTAAGCCTAATCATGATTTTATGTTCTTTATCACTAGCCAAGCTCTTAAAATGATTTGTCTTAACCGGCACTTTACTACCTGATAAACTGATTATTCAAGAAATTAACCATCCGAATCTCGTGTTCATGGTTGCCCTGTCAAAATATAGAATCGCAATAAATGATCACATCGGAGGCCGTCCATAAAATGACGTCATATAATTTAGGACGATTTTTGACTTCTATCGTCACACGCCGTCACAAAGTCATACCCATATACATTTGACATCACAAAGCCCTACGCACTCCCTGAAAAAATTATATGCTCAGAATGTCATGTGTAAATCTTCTTAAAAATGATCAAATGAAGCAATTATAACTGTAAAGATTATATAGCACATCATTTTGAACATTTAATTACAATATGAATATAATTAATTTATTTAATATCTCGACATTGAGTCGCTGAACTTGTAACACATAGCAGATATCAAACTACTCTTCTCCATTTCACATAACCCCAAGTATGTTCTTCACCAACTCCTACCTCCACTCCGTCCCTACTCCATTCATCAATACAACCTTTAGCACACAACCACGTTCTCCCACCCAAAGACGACTCTCAATTTATCCCCTGATCATTGGGCTATATAAACACAGCTTCTAGCTTGTTCTATTTCTAGCTACTTTTACTGATCACTGTCACTCATGTTGGCATTTCTGCGTTTTTGTCAGATCGTATTGAAGATTTCTTTCTAAACGAGTATCATTATTATAATAATCGGGGCGCACACAGCATACAAAGCCTACTTTATAATTAAAAATACAAATAGCTAAATAAAACCTAGTACACAGATGAAAACCAAATATCCCATATCTAATAAAAATATCCAGCTGCGGCAGCACTGCATACAATAATTATATATCTCATGTTCTACACGTCCTAAACATTGATTTTGAAGTCATTCGTGACGTCACAGAGTGACGTACAAGCGCTATGCGTTGAATGCTCGAGTTTGAAAATCTGCTCCTTTGATTGCATCACTTCTAAATCCCCAAAATTTACTCCGAGCGTAAGAGGTAAAAATTCCTACATTAAGAATGTAGCCTAATAATCATTATTAGTGTTGTAAAATTGTGATAACAATTATTGTTAGTTAAGTGGAACTTGTTTAATTAACTCAAACTTTGTAAACAAGGTCTCGCATGTTGATGTTTGATGTGATGATGTGACGTCACAGTTCTTAAACACCTCTCCCTTCGTCGCAAATTGTCAGGGATGCGTGCCACCATCGCTCCCGCCTAAATGTGTTTTACCTCATTTATGGCGGCCTCATTGCCTATCTCTGGCGTGTCCGTTTCTGGAGCGTTGCCCTTCCGTGACAACTCAGACAACACGAATCGCTTCTGACACTGATACAGGTAATGCGAAACCAAAGGTTCTTTAGGCAAAGGCCGGCTTCCAACGCTCTTATCAGCCTATCTGCTGTCATGTGACAACAAATTAAACATTGTGCCAGGAGATGATAAGCGAGATTACTAAATAAATAATATGGGACATATACATAGCAGATAATACATTTGAAACTGAATTAAAATTATTCAGTTGAGTCTCACTTCCTGATCTTTATCAAGGTAGATATTCATAGACCTTCAATCATCGCGTGACTGAAAATGAAACATGAAATTTCAATACGTAAGAAGGCGATGGCTGACAGACCTGTAATAAATAAAGCCACTCGTCCTTAATGGTTAGCCTACTTAAGTGAATGATTAATTGGTCACTCAGCAAAATATGGCATCTGATCTCACTTCCTTTTCATAATCGCCTTTTTGAACAGTAGGCTGACGATCACGTCATTCTATCAATTTCAAAGCGTAAGTAGATGACAGATGATATAGCTGTGATAAACAAAGTTGCATGCAATGACTAGTAGTTAAATGCAACATTTAGCTATAAACCTACCGAGATATCAGTTTGCGGTCGCTACAAGGTGTAGCGTCACTTGCTTTTATTCGTATTCTTACAGCAATGGCAGCATGCCACGTGTTTGACTCTCTTCTAGTTTTAGCTCTAGTTTCAGGTATGCGGTAAAATCTCAAACGTTGTGTTTAAATGAATATGCATTTGTGTTAAATGTTTAAAACTGTTACTTCGGTTTCAATAATGTCAAGACGAGACGTAGAGAGTGATATCCGCCACAGGTTAGAGTTTGAAATATTCCTAATTTCCCTGAATGCATTAACTAATTTCTGTCTCACTCTTCGTAAAAAAATGACATTTTGCTGAGTTAATTCGTCTGAATGTGATTGATTTTCACTGCTCAGATACCAGATCCGGCTGTAATAATAGGCCGATTAATCACATTCAGAAGAATTCTCTCAGCAAATAGGCTGTTATGTTACAACAACCTATACCGAGATTGGATATTAATATTTGGGTTCTAGAATTTTACTTTGAGACAATAATGAAGAATATAATAAAAGCAAAATGTGATGGCGCTGCTGTTGATGTTGCCAATTGTGATGCTGTAGAAGAGGAGAAGGAGAGAGAGAGGAGGACGAGCATGAACCATGAAATGAGCGAAAATGATGATGGTTAAGATGATGATGGTCACATTGATTATAACCACACACGGGCCTAGACAGCTACTCTGCCATTCTGCGAATTATAGCGCATTTCACAACTGTGATTTCAGGATGCATCGGTGTGGATCCTTGTTCGGATTACCACAATATATGGATGGCTGAAGGTCGACGTAGCAGCGACTTCTATTCCGAGTACACAGACACGTCAATTTGTGACGCGTTTCTCGATCACGGTGAGCCCAATATAATTCAATTAGTCGAAATAGTAAATGTAGACATTACAACCATTAGATCTGCCTACCCATGCCTACCCTATCAATGTATCAAGACGTGGTGTAGACTGTGTCACGTCACAAGGTTCATCGGCTAATGTTTGATTATTATTATTATTATTATTGAGTTGTATTATTATTATTATTATTATTATTATTGTTATTATTATTATATTATTATTATTATTATATTATGCAGTTATCGCCCATGTGGGCGAGCTAAGTGAGTGGTGGCAATGTCCCGAAGAGGCAGGCGGCGTCCCCACGCTGAAGAACAATAGAGATACGTTGGAACAGAAATGACGTCTCCATTGGATCGTGGGTTGCAGCACTCGTTCGACTACCCAACTCTGAGATGAACTGCAGTCCTTCACTGTTCCAAGCGCCACCGGATTCCAAGGAGAGGGCTACGAAGTCGTGGGTGTTGGTTATGGTGGAATAGTCAGTCGCCGGGAGAAGATGCAATTAGATTTCCAAATCCTTGAAAGCCAAGGAGAAATAGTGAGTTTTAAGTCGCTTTTGAAGGAAGGAAGTGAATTTGAGCTACGAACTGGCAGTCGATTCCATTCCCTAGGAGCAGAGACATGAAATGCACGAGAGCCCATAACTGTTCTGCATTGTGGTTCAACTAAAAGACCTGTACTTGATGATCGTAAGCAACGAGGATGAATGTAAGGAGTTAGTTGAGCATGTTAGTAGGTGTACTGGTTATGAGGGTTTTGTAGGCCGAACAAGCTAACTTAAATTTGATTCTGAATTCAACAGGGAATTATTTGATGGCAAAATATTGATGTTTCACGTGCATAGGGTTCATGACCAATAAGTTATTCGGTCAGATATAAATGGAGTTCTGATAATAACTCTAGCTGAAGGAAAAGTTGGATTAGAAGACCAGTTTGTTATAGATAGGGAAGGAACTGGACAGAGACCAGTCACTTTGAGGTTTTGGAAGGAACAGAAAAATGGGACATGTTGAGACTATTTCTTGCGGATTACACGAATGTCGCATGTTTTGTTTTTCTAGATACCTGGTATCGATTTGAACACGACTCAGGCAACAGACTCATTGAGAAGCCTGTTGAACCTTGGTACTGCGGAACTCAAGCTCCAATCTGGTTAAACGGAACACATCCAACAGGTAACAATGAAAATATTATAGGGCACACTATCGTCATCATTATTATATAATCTCAATCATCAGCGTCAACACCATGATCATAGTTATAATTGTTATCATTATTGCTATTGTAGTAGTAGGCTAACAGCTGGTTCTGGCATACATTTGGTCTAGTGTACTGGCGCAGTCACGCATTTTTATGGTAAACTAGCCTAGTCATGTTTGAGTGAGCATACCATTCTTCCGTTGTGCTTGAAACAATGTAGGACAAATAGAAGCGTCCTGTAAATATGATGCGTTAACGTACAGAAGCCAGAGGTGTTTGTAAGTAAGAAGAAACCGTTGACTAGTGGAATTGGAAAATAAGTTTGTACAGGCGATATTTACAGTGAGTGGAATGAAAATAAGTCAGAAGCATTGCTACAACAACAAGAACCTAACACAAAAGGACAATAACCCGACGCAGTAGATGGGATCAATCGCCATGACACGTTCTTACTACTTTAATCTATTTATCTGACTAAATACTGGTAGAAGTTTCATTTTAGACACAACCGAAGAATCAGCGATAGTTTGCGCTACGCATTCTTCTGAAGACTATTGTGGATGGAATGGAACGGTTCGCATTCAACTCTGTAATGAATCTGGAAGTGAATATTTCGTATACCTATTGGCTATACCACCTGGATGTCCACAAGCTTATTGTGTCGACGCGGCAAGCCGCAAGGAATGCACTCCACCTGACATATGGCTTGAAGATGAATTCAGATGTGGAGGTAAGGTAAGTCAGATTATACTACAGATTAAATGTGCTTAACTGGTCGGCGCACTCTCGCAGAAGCGCGAACAATTGTCGATTTTTTTTCCGTTTTCAACAGTATATAAAATTGTCAAATTCGCGAATATGTACACCAAATAGTTGAAAAATAAGTGGTGTCATTAACACAATTAATGAGGCGTTCTGTATTTGCATTTCTTATGACAATATCGGATATTGGTTGAAGTATTTTACAACCCAATGAAATATTTGGTGGAGTTTGTTAGACTATTGGCAACTGTGTTCATCATCATTACGGTCCATGGGTCGAAGACCCGTTGGTGTCCAGTTCAACCTTGATCCCCGTTTCCAATCTTGCGCTGCTTCTGTCTTGCATCGAATTTATTTCGTCCATGTCTATATAAGCGGAGTATCGAACCTCTCACTTCTATCATTGCAGATTTAAAGGCTTGGTATTGGCTGTGAGATGCTGCTCAGTATCAAATCCGGTGTTTCCTCCAACGTAGGGCTTGAAGTGGGGGAAAGGAGGTGCCGGTTTGGATAAAAGAATCATCTACCTCACCTCCCGGTATGCTTGCAAACGAACAGTAGAGACGCTGGTATGGCACACCGTTTCATACCGTCCCGCTTCAAGCCCTGCTCCCATGTTACCCAGCCTTTTTCAGGGTTCTTGCCTAGCCTTTACATAGCTGGTAGGCCACTTAGGCCACAGCCGTCACCCCTAATAGCATAGCCTCAGTAGGAACTACCATACTCTACTGTTTACCCCTCACCACATGATGATGTTGGAACGAATGTGTCAGCTTTATAACTGTTAATGTAAACCCTTTCATAAAGGCATTACTTTGCATTATTTTGACCCATTACGATGAAAGAATAGAAGTGCCAAACCGAATGCGCTTTGGGCGATGTAGCCTACATACGTGTGCGCATAATATCTGCGTTTTTCATAAGCGAACCTCTCCTAGATTTTAAAAAGTGTAGTGACACGATTAATTTTTTATTCCACTGCTTATTTTTTGTTGGAATATCTAGAACAGCATCAGTATGATCATCGTGATGTGAGATAATCGTTCACAAAGTGTTCAATTCTGCATTATAATATTTTCCTATGTTGAACACATTACTACAATAGTTATAACGACACCGGCCCCATCGACTACATCACCTCCGATTTCTGGATGGGGCCCGTGGGGCCCGTGGTCAAACTGCTCGAAAACTTGTGACTATGGTCAACAGACGCGTTATAGAACGTGCGGTCAGCCGCCGTGCCCAGGCGAGGAAAATCAACAACAACTATGCGCCAAGTCAAATTGCGAAGGTAATAATTCTTTGCACGTAGGGTACAAGCGATTTCACGGAATCTAAAGAATCGTTACTTTGTTATTATTATGTTTTGCGAACTGTTGACTGGTCATATTTTGATAATAACGGTAACATTTCTTGTTCCTGTTTCGTTGCTTTGGCCTAAGCCTACTATTATTTCGTTCTAGTGTCACACTCGTAATTTTCCAACTATCCTCTCAATTCAACTCTGCTACCAGTTATATCCTTTTCAGACTTTCCTGATACGGCTAAACGTCTTACGATACCCTTCTTAATAAGAGCATGTGAACATTGTTGAACCGTTCGATTATTGATTACTTTGTACAGAGCTACCGGAAGAAAAAGATGAAGGAATAGTGTTAAGTCTACAGTCTACAAATGACGCACTGGATACAATGTTTACGGTTAGTTGACAATAATTATTATACATGTAAAATATTCTTTCATTATTTGACCGAAAACTACAAACAATGAGTCTGTACAACATATGCGGGAGTTGGATTTAATCTTCATACAAAATTTTAAACGAGTAGTTTGGATCAAACCCCAAGATGAGTCTACACATCTTTCACATTACATTCAGGTTGTGGCGAACCAGCAGTCGATTGATGCCATATTAAGGAGTCACATCAATACCATCTGCTCTCAAAATGCCTCGTTGTGCTGTGGTTTCAAAGTTGAAAGGTATGTAAATGTAAAAAAATATATCAGCATGGCTGAACATAATCTTTCTAGGCTTAGACACTCGGACTGTAGGTCTACTTTGATGCTCAGAGCGGATGTGAACAACATGGAGGAAGTGAGGCAGCACGTGAATAGTATGCATGTCATACCAAAAATGAACTCCCAACATCGTTTGTTTTGAGTGCAATGTATTCTCCCCATTGCCACATTTAACATAACAGCATTACATTCTAAGCACACACCATTTTTATAACACATTCTTGGACACCGGAAAGAAAAAGTTGATAATTGCACTTTACAATTAAACTTTCATTATTAACAATTTAACGGAGCAGACTAGGCGTTTTCATTCATAACATTTGGCACTTTTTACGTCAAACGTATTTCTTTTATTTGTACTTTGACATTATAGAGGTGATTTCAAGAACATGTCAAGACGTGTCCTTTAATCGTCCAGATAAGTCAATGATTTCACGGCTATTTACTTGATATTTTCCAGCATTTCCTCAGATTCGATTGAGTTCGTGACGTCCGATGGCATCTATGCGGCAAAGGGTTTTCCGAGACCATTTTCAGACGGAACTGTCCAGTTAGTACTTAACGCGTATCTTCTGCCCTTCTTTGGACACGTGCATTGTTCTTCCTGTCTTCCTTTACGCATGCATCTTCTTCTTTTATATATATATATATATAATATTTCATGCGTGTATCAGAAAACAATATCCGTTATGGAAACTATTATTTAAAAATTCGTTCTATGCAAACGTAGCCTAGCTACCGACTTATCGGTTTTTGTTCAGTTTTCAGAATGCTTAATACCGTAATAAATCCTCTGGGAATGTCTAGATATTGGGATATTGGATAAGTATTGATTAAATCGAATATTCTTTAATATAAAGGAAGATTCTGTTACATTTTTTGTATATTTTTAGCGCTTTTGTGCGGTAACCTACATAACGTGCGCTGTAATTAGGTGTAAGCTTATTATAGAGGGGCATATTATAGGTTAAATGCATTAACAGTATATACTTATTTGACTCTACTTTAAGTTACAAAATTATCGCCATTGTGAATGAGACTGTTAACCAAGCAACTTGCAACAGTGCCTCGATCCACAACAGAGCCAGACATGTTCGGTCAACCGATTCAAACTTTGTTCCATTTGAAGTGATGGAGATGGCAGCTAGAAACAGCGCTCCTGACATTCTTCAGGCAAGTTGACCTGTGACACGCAAATTCAACTGCAATTAAATTTTATGTTAGGTTACGCGTATGTTATTCTAGGGTTTATACCGTTTATTGATTTCTCGTATATTCATATCAAGCCCTAAATCGTCAGTCAAGTAAGTAAGTCGTTGCACGATGATACATTGTACAATCAAATCCCCATTAACGTCAGCCACGTATGATAAAATTAGAGACTTTTGAACGCTGAGTTTAGTGGCCAGTGTAAAGCCATTATGAGAATTGTAGCCTATTTTGGCCTACTTGCAAATGTCAACGCCATCCAAGCATTTATGTTACTGTATCTTTTTTATTAAACACGTTGTCAATGTAGGGTCTACATATGCATAAAATTTGCATGCTTGTTATCTTTAACATTTTACACGCACTAATATAGTTGAGAAGATCTTTGAAGTCTTTGTTGGAATGTCTATTTAAGCCTGCAATCTTTAATTTACTAAAATTCATTTTCAGGAGACTGGCTTAGAAGTAAAAGATTACGTAGATCCTGCAACTTATCCGGATTACATTCACGATGATCCTTGTCCAATTACCACTTGCATCGTTCCCATTGTCGTCTGCTGTGCAGTTATTCTTGGCATAGCTATAATCGTCGGTTGCATAAGTCTTCACATGACGTAAGTACCTACAAATTGTCACTTTATGCAACTATAAAAAACTAACGATGTCGTAGAATGTAGAGAATAATCATAACGCGATGAGGCAGCAAAAAATGTCGAAGTTAGGAAATGAAAGTCTGAGTTAGTCAGAGTTATAACAACAATGCCTTTTTACCTTAGCAGCAATGTCTGATGAAATCTTTCGACATACTCATTGCAGATGTCAACCAAGATATGCTGGGGAAAATCCAGACAGGAATGCAAGGAATCTGTCTTAATTACATTTGACCTCCGTCTGCTAAAATCCTAAAATACATTTCAACCAGTTATTGATCAGAAAGTTGCTAGCAGCGTCCTTCAAAGATTGTCCTGCAGTTAATCTAACCCTCTTCTGGAGTATTTTAAAGTAAACATCATTAATCATTAATCATTTCCTCGATATGTGGACGAGCAGATATATCTGATCGTATCTTGCTCAGTTACATTCGAAGAAACTTGTCTCTTAAGTAATTGAACCATTTTTCCATTTTTGACAATGCCTTGATAAAGCCAAAGGCATTGACCTAATTGGCGTGAGGAGAATGAAGTATGACCCTACTGGGAGCAACAAGCGGTTCGTGATTGGCCTGGTACCAAACGTTTACAATGTGGTCAGTCCTTCTTGCACGAATGTCCCATTAACAACTTAAGCAAAAGCTTTTTATATGGCCTACCTGCATCAGAAGGATAATTGCTAACATTTTCAAGTCAAACGCAGATTCCAATTATACTTAGGCTTACTGTACTGAATAACTTACAGCAATTGGGAATGCCATTGTAAAGCATCCAATGGCCATTTATGCTAGCTGAAAATCAATGCACGTACAAACTATCAACACGTCTATGTATGCTAGTTTCTTTTATATCTTGTCTTGCCAATATTCATCGTGACTAAGTACGGGTATGTCCTGGCATGCACGTTGAACGTTGTGCTACCTGAACTGTCCGGGCATGACTGGAACACTTAAGACAGCGTACCATGTTGACATCATTAAATTTTTACGCAAACTGAAAATGCAAAGGAAGTTAGGGAAATGATGATCATAAAATTGTACGCGACGGAAACACTTCATGGGCATTTTCCTGATCAACAGCAAAAAATCCATAAAGAAAAGTTTTCCGGATACAAACAGTTGTCCTGTGTTTAATTTAAAATGAAGGAACATTCCAAACCGTAAGTTGGCTGCATGAAATTTCGACAAAAAAATTGATTCACCTTTCGCCCCGTGCTCAATATCAACCTTAATCAATACAACAATTCTGTAAAATGCGCTGGGTAAGCTATTTTATACAGTATTAACGTATTTAAAATTGGTTTTCTTCAGGAAGAAATCGAAAACAGCACCGAAATTAACTTATAAGTACGTACTTTGTCAGACAACTATCACTCAGTAGGCATGAACTCAATCGATAGTTTCTCAACTTTCTCTGTAGGCCTACTGTAACCTGATAGTTGTATAACGCTATAGCATTTAAACAAATGCGTCGTAGATTTTTCTAAAATTTTGCTAGCATTTTATTAACTATTGTATTGTATTAAAAGTTTAATTTAGGCGATACATATTTTGACTGTTGTATGTGAAATAGACAGGTGCGGCAGACACATCAGATATAAACTTGACAAATACATAGGCCTACGTTCAGGAATTATTTTGACAAATATACAGGCAACTTGATTATAATAATTGTTACAAATCTACTCTACTTGTCATCCATATTATAAATCTACTACGAGATTAAGAAACACGTGTTAATATTCAAACGAGTGATAATGCATGCAGTCTAGATTTTATTGTATTGTCATATACGGCAGATCGCAAATTTAGTCTTTAGCGACTGCAGTCGCTTATAAACTCTTCTTGCAATATAATGTGCCTAAGCAATCTCACTCGCTGCGTTTGTTAATCCTATAAATACACAGTTCTTTATTTTACTTGAGACAGCTCTATACAACCCTTCACTTTCAGTCTTCCGATAATTGTTTGATGTGGTAGTATTACACTAGATAAGATTAGTTAAGCTTATTTCTTATTGTTACCTTGTCACAATTGATATACTGTTAATCTATTTCGAACCATCTGGATGAATGGCGTAAGACATTACTTACTCGAGTACTTCGATAATCGTTCAATATAAGCCGCCATCCAAAACGATTATGTCATCTGTTGAAAGTAGGGGTTCCTTCCAAGCGGGGATCAATCCCCTTTGGAACTCCTAGAGTTCATCTTCTCCTATTTAGTTAAATGATTTACTTTATTAGTTAGTCATATTTAAAAAGATGAATGTTATTTTGCGGTGTAATGAATTGTCAATAATGGTTTCAATAAACTTCTAGTCTATTCTATTCTATAATAAATTCTATTTGCTTTTTAAAATTCTATTCCAGCAAAGACCCAACCCTTGCTGCACCAAACATGCCTAATCCATACGTCAATTCGGGACAAATCGAGTTTGAAAGTCTGCCACCAAAGCCATCATAGGCTCCAAGCATCAGGATCTACAGAATAGTCTAGATTCGACATTAGCGAAGAAATCATATTGCTTTTCATTTTATTTACGGATATAATAATGAAACACTAATAACAAAATTGGTAGAACTGCCTTATATTCAATTGGTTCTTTTGCGTTGAGTAATGATAAATATGATCTAAACTTGGAATATTTACGGTGGTGGCTATTGAACAGCCACCACTGTAAATAGTGCAAGTTTTATAATAATGCAATAATAATGCAAATTTGAATCGCATTGTCCTGCTGAATTGCATATGTACTACTGTACTAGCTATTAACCCGCGAAGAATCACGGATCGAAAAATATAATAGCTCACGATTCAACCCATTTCCTCCCATTGAACAGAAAGGCTACAACTTGCGCCCTGAAGGCAAGGAGATTCAGCGGCCGTCTCAATGTTTACTCGTGAAACGCCCTCTGAGCAACGTTGTTTACGCGCGTATATTAGTAACGGCGATTCAACCTATTCAAAATCGAGTTTATCCATTAAATGTGCATTTCATTTTAATAACTGCAAATATACTTACATTACACGATGTACTCAATTTTAATGACTCCAACTATACTTACACAGACGTGAATAAAATGTGTTTGAAACGCGAATCGGACATCTATTTACATTATGCAAGACTCTAGCAACGATAAAACAGCACCCGACTAGCGAAAAGTTACTGGAGACGGCGTTGCGGACTGGCACACGCACGCAGCGATATCATGGGATTTTGATAATTATTATAGGCTCTAATGCTGAATTTGTAGATTACTTCCTGTGATGTTGTATGTACCTTTATCTTAGCCGAATCTTATCACCCGATTCTAAATTTTAAGGTTTTGACAATAATGATCTTTGCCGATGCAACATGCACCACAAAACTGCTACAGTCTACAGATCCACACATAACTGTATATTAATGTTTTCCTAGCAATTTATGCAAACTGTACACTGCTCTTTAATGTTGTCTAATTTCGACATAAACACATTACGACAATAATGCTTATAATAATTATGTCACAACCAGATATTTAGAAGTCAGTAAATATGAGACCTTTTCAAAGTGCTTTGGTTCATGCAAACTGTTTCTTATAATTATTTTATTGCAATATTTGTTTGTTTTGGTTATGTGTTAAATCTTTTCATATTCTTGAGTAATTTGTCATTTTGTTTCTGTACACTAAGTTTCTACGGAAGTTTCTATAGTCGTACTCGCAAACTTTACATTTGTAAAGCGCTGCCATGAGGATTGGGGCAGGTCGTGTTAAATAGCATGTCTTCATAATGTTCAAGGAAAATTCGAATCCGGTTACCAGAGAGCGCACAGGAAGAAATTATAAGAACTGCCATGGCTAATTTCAATGAGAACGAGTTAACATGTAAGGCGGAGAATTGAATGATTTATTGAACTGCTGAAGAGGTGGGACTTATTTGGTTTTAAGTGCCATGATTATGTGGTAATGAGTCAGAAACCTGAGAAAGGAAAAAGTGGTTGAGTGACGGCATACGGAGAACTGAGAAAATGCGATATCCGGGAGGACATGTTTTCCGGAGATGAGGTGCAGTGCGATTTGCACCTTGTGAATTAGACCCCGGCAAGATAGTAGGAAAGGTGTTAATAGTAGTTTTACCTATTACTATCAACTACATTACGAATTTTTTCCTGGGAGCTGAGTCGCGGTAGTTTGATGGAACTTGGTTTTGTCCCAATTAAAGAGGATATTATTATTTTTTCATGAGCACACCAACCCAACGCCTTCAGGTATAGCTATACAACACAGGCAAGATGTCCAAAAGCAACTTACTCATACATGATAAAACTTAAAGAATCAGCGCGTCTAAAGAGTTTCTGATCAAGTGGCGCTATATAAATGTATTAATGGATCTGTCAAAAAATTGAAAATATCACAGATATTCAGAATCATTCAAAAACATGCCATTTAGGAGAACATGTACTACCAAACGTTGTGCTGGAGAGCGTCTCTTAATCTATACAGCGTTAATAAACTTCCACATGACCGCAGCTTTACAATAATTGCTCAAAACACTTACGCAAGATCAAATTTCTTAAAACATTTTCTATTCTATTCTAATTACGGATTTATAAAGCGCCTCTCACAGTAGACCCCCAACTAATCAGAGGCGCTCCAGTGCGCTAACCCCCTAGAGAAAAGATATCTTAAGAGAACGAGCCGAAACGTTTATACTACTAGATAAGATTGCAGCACGAGTCACAGCAGGAAGGCTGTTCCATAGCAAAGGGCCAACATAGACATAGGCACGATGCTGAGCTGTGGCAGTTCTAGACCGAGGTACTAGAAGACCCTGACGGCCTTAGAGAGCGGAGAGGACGTCCAGAGGTAGCCGAAGCAGGTTGCCTAATAAGATCACAAAGTTAGCCTTGAGCTTGACCCAGAAACGCTTTGCATGTAAGAAAGAGGATTTTGAACTGAATCCAATCAGTTTGGGGAAGCCAATGAAGATGTTGAGTCATAAATCATGAAAATAGCATTCATAATTTTTGCAGAATGCATATATAAACAACATCTTGCACTGCTACTTGAAATCCCCAAAACATAATTATATATTATGTTCGTACAGATTTTTTGAGTCGGAACCCACAAACTTTCCAGTAGAGGGTAATCGCGCCACCGTTTATCTCTGTTAAGTTCAACCTAAGACATAATTAAAATTGAACTGTTTACGATGAGGAATTTTAGCTCCCACTTCTGTCCCAATATCTTTGGTCGTGGAATTCGTCCTTAAGCGTCCATAGGCCTGTCAAGACTGTCATGTTAGATTACCACGCTCATGTTTTTCACAAAGCCCACTAAATAAAGTGCATTGTTCGAAATTAAAGTAGCTAAATTTGAAACATTAGAATGGGTCGCGCGGTTAGCCGAGCAGCTTGGTCGGAGTATAGTTAGTAGTTTAGACAATATTTTGAGACTTTGTGTCTCGGATTTAATGAATGCTGTCAAGTCATGATTATATAATTATAATCTCATATGCATAGTTTGTGATTTTGGCCATGCTTCTGTGCCGTAGCTCTGTAAGATTGAAACAACAACTTTTGTTGGCATCTGTAGGAATTCCTGATGAGTCAGCGGCTTAGGCCTGTTTTACCGCATCAAATACTGTATAAATAGGACTTACTTCTAATTTTAATAAAGGACGACACCAAGCTCTTTGGTTAACTTGAAGACTTATCTCATCGTGTAGCAGACCCTACAAGATTGTGACAAAACTTTGTATATATCAAGATACGTAATGTAGCGCATTCTGTGAAGCTCAAAAAAGTGCTGTTGAAGCATGGGTACGTTGGACCTACTTCGCCCTTCTCATTTTGACAGCCTTCAACTCGACGCAGCGATCGTGAAGGCTTTAGAGTGTCGCTTTAGGAGTCTGTGATCACGATTGTTTTTTGGTACTTTAGCAATTTCCTATGTTACTTTAAAATCTGATTGGTTGGCGATATTAAATCTGATGCCAAACAAGTACGAGGAGAGACAATAATCGAGGGATCCCATTGTGGCATCCTTTTGTCTTTGTAGTTCTGTATATTTAGGGATTGTAATTCCTGAATTTACGAATGCCGAAATTCCGGAAATTCTAGTCTTTTATAAATCCCAAAATTCCGGGATTTTTCAAACCCGAAATCCGGAATTTCGGAAGTGAAATTTTTGGTTTGAATAGCACTTAATATCATTATTATATTCCCAAGTCATGGAACACAAGATGCAGAACTTTTATTTTATTTACATAATTATTATATTATATGAATATTATATAGTAGGCACTGTATTTCATGTGAGGTATGACTTTAAATAATTGAGCTATTACATTTTGGAACTCTGCGCAATAAGACTCTCGTATTTTCTTATTTCTACCGTTATTCCAGGAACGCTGGATAAAGCCCTCAAGATGACTACAGACTCTCTACAAATGCACAAACGCCACGACAGAAAGGCTAATGATGAGGAGTCTGTTGGAATTATTTTTTATTGAACCCCTAGGACTATAGTAAGTATAGACTTTGTTGCCGGCGTTATCTGCTCCAGGTTGCGAACCATGTAGTCTCGGTCTAAGAATAGTTATACGTCTCGGTGATGAAATCTTGGACTCATTGTGCTTCCAGCGTTTAGAAGTATCATGAGGCTAATATATTTCTGCACTATTATACACATATTGCTATAAAACTTAAATAATAATTATTAAGGCAATTCTATTGGTCAGCAAGATATGAGTGGTTCCTACCTTCCTAGTAAACCTGGCACATGTGGTGGGCCGTCTTCTAAGAAGTAGCTCTTCTAGGATTGGCCTGAGCGACTGCATGCCTTAGCTCACCTAGATATATAATACCCTGCCTAAGTATTTTAGCTGGTTACGCATATCATCCTCGTTATGGATGCGTCGTTAAATAAATCTATATCAGTCAGTTTTAGCTGGCTCTTGACTGTTCAGCTCATACGAGGTAAAGTCTGTGTAACGTGATTCTTATTATTATATAGGGAATTTATTATTATGTAGTTTACTTTAAATAGTATTATTATTATTATTATCATTGAGACTATGCTCTTGAGTTATAGCCCCGTGAGGCTCACCCTTATGAGAAGGATTATGAAGACGACTGAATATGTTAGGACGAGTAACAGGTCCATGATGATTAAGTTGTCACGAACTTATTATTATGATATTATATGAGCAAGTAGTTTATTACTTGTACGTCGTTTCCTCGTAATGAATTGTGAACTGATTATTGAGATAATTATTATGAACATTGTCATGATTGCTAAGTTAACTTATTTTTGATTATCTTTACTGGGAAGTTTGATTTAATCTGGTTCTTATATTCGTGAGCAAAATTATAAGAAACTGATGAAAGCTATTTATGAGTTGTTAATCGGGTGTCCGTGTGAGCTAGATTCCTAATTCCCTAATGGGGCCTTGTGGTGTTGTTGATTACTTTGCTGATTGTGCAGTTTGGTAGATGTAGAACACATCTTTACCTATATATTAAGGAAATGATTTATGAATCCACGCACAGCAAAAAGGCTGCGGGAGCGAGTCATTGAAGTATTGAGATATTGTGATTTAGAGATTCACATACAGCAAGAATAGCTGCGGAACTCAGATCGACAAATATAGATTAGTGTATCATATATATGTATATACAGGTATTTAGTCGGGAGAAGAATGACAGTGATGGCGAAGCTAGCGATGGGCGCTACATTATCAGATGTACAGTTCAGTACGTAAATCAACACACACAAATCGTCACCCCGATGACAGAAGCATGCCTAATGCATTATGGATTCAACAACACCGTGGATTATATATTTCTGTTCTTTAAGTTTGTAACTATCTATCTATTTCTTTGACCATTGTCACTGAATAATATTGACTTTGTAGTATCGTCGGCGCTACTTCCATCATTCCATATGGGTAGTTTGGTATAGACTAGTTAAGGAGAAATACATTTGGTATTTAAATTTGCTGTGAATTTGTTGGAAATTGACAGTAATGAGTTGATCAATACGTTCACACTGAAAATTCCGGAATAATTCCGGAATTTTACCGAAAAAATTCCGAAATTCCGGGAAAAGGATAATGGTCCGGAATTGCAATCTCTATGTATGTTAGCACTCAGTGCTTGGCATTGCTGCAGCGAATGCAGATGGCAGTCAATCAAGAGGGAATCTTTGAATGGACAACTTTCACGTGGACATCAAGTAAAACATCTCTCCTTTGGAATGGTATTCAAGGAGTGTCGTCGACTAACTCGTTGCACGTAGACCTACCAATATACCGCCTCGTTCCTCTCCAATCTGTATTTAATGCAGCTGCTCGTTTGATTTCACGCCTTCCTCGTTTCTCCCATATTTCGATTTACATGACTGAACATCTTCATTTGTTTCCCTTGACTACTAAGATTTTAGTTCAAAGATATCTACAAAGCTCTTTGGGTGATCTGAGATCTTATCAGGCGAACATGTATCTCTGAACGTTCTCTCCGTTCCTTAGACCGTCAAGTACTTCTAGTATAACGGTATCGGACTGCCGCAGCTCAGGCTTCTCGCCATCGTTCCTGTGTCTCTTTTGTCCCATTGCAGTGGGATGACCTCATTGCTATAACTCGTACTAAAATCTTTTCTGAATAATTAAAACTATTTCTTATCGTTCTCTTTAGACCTACCGATTTCTGAGGGATTGTTACTGGGAGTGCGTTTGATATAATATTTAATTGGAGGGTAAGGGCTAATCACCCCAATATCATCTGACAGGTACAATGCATTTGTCAAAATGACTAAAAGAATAAACAGCACAGAGAAGTTGTTCAGCTCTGGGGAATACCACCAGTTTCAGATAAGCGGTGATCTTTCTTCGCCTGCTTGAGAGCTACGCGTGGTTGTTAACGTCTGCGTGTCCAGATGTAATTAATCTAATTATTTAGTTAAGTTATTCATCTATTTTTAGATTTCAGATTATAGATTATTTTTCGATTTTCGATTATTCTTCACGTCGTTCGGTTCTAAGCTGTAAAGAATAGGTGAAGCTATTGACTACGTGTCCATCATTGTTGTGTCCACGGTAAATCTCCGTTCACATAGTCTGGGATGAATTTTCTGATATTAGAACCACAATTACTTCTAATGACGATGTGCTCGCGTGTGGAAATCTTCGCCATCAGAGCAGTGATGGATACTGTTTTAACGACGACTTTTTCATTGCTATCCTGTTTAGTTGGTTCATCATTTTCTGCAATCTCTCTTTGCTCTCTACTATCGACGTCTTATAAGACAACTTATTAACATAATTCGACCCAGAATAGAATATTTTGACTCCAACTCGTTGTGAAAATTTGCATTCGACGGTCGAAAATGCCTAGGTCAGTGATCCTGGACAAAACATATCATATATTATAATATTATATTTTTATATTTATTTTAAATAATTTATATTATATCCTACCACAGAATCATCACTGCTGCAGTTTCATTTGGTACTATCAATTGTTCACTTGCATGTTCATATCGCCTGATCAAACAGGTCAGTCCAATGGAGTTTGAAGAGATTGGAACAAAATTCTATTCAAAACTATTTCCAGTACTATTATCAGAACTAATAGGCCTACTGCAGTAGCTAGTAGCAGAGCAACTTCTTTTGAGGAAGCAAAAGAGCCGCGCTAAATCGTAGATCTAGATGCTTTGGAAGATTCTCTAAATCAATAACAACATCAGTGCATTTTGTCACACGTCTCCAATCTCCAACTGATGACATGGCTAAGGCAGATGCGTGAGCAATTGTTGGTTCTAGTCTAGACTTTGGAAGTACAATACAATACAACTGCATTTCTCTAATGTCCTTCTTACAAAGTTCAAAATTGCACACACGCACATGTGACGCAGATCCGATTAGATTGTGCGCGAATGATATGCTCCAGGTCTCTGTACAGGAACCGCCTCGGACGAGGATCGAACCAACACTCTCCGCGTACAGGCCAAGAAACTTTGACCAATCGGCCACCGTGCATGGTATACATAAATTCCATTTATATTTAAACAGTTTCAATTAGTTAAGGTTGAAGCACTCTTTACGGACTCGCTACAAGTGTTATCTCTAAGTTAAAATAACATCGATGTCTGTGAGCTTTTATTTCAAGGAATGAGGAACTAAGAATGGACGAATTGTCTTCTGGCACAGTGATAACTGACTGAATAAAGCGTTATCAGTAAGGTCGACGGTGACGATATGACGTAAAATAGGCGCATTGCTGACTATGGTTTGATCTGCACTTCCTGGTTGATATTTCCCAGAAAACGTTTCAACCACATGTTTATAGAACGGATGTGCTACGCCACTTTCATTTACCCATATCTGATTTACATAAATCATTGCCTAGCTACAAGAGTTATTGCATCACTGGCATCTTATGAAACTCAAGGGTTGTTGATAACCGAGAAGTTGACGTTACATCACAAGAATGTTTCATTAGATAGCATATTAATACACACCAGTCGCACATGGGTCCAGTCTCATTGCTATTGTATCACTTTTGCATTGACAGCCGTCATGACGAACAAACTGTTTGAACTGCTAGGCCTACTGGTGCTTCAGATGATTTCAGGTAAATATAGGCATTCGTCAATTATATGCAAATCACGTTTTCTGTATTAGAATATCTGTAATTTTGAATTATAGCTTATTTATTTGTTTATTTTGAGGATTTATGTAGATCCCCTTCAACAACATCTACCAAGGAGCGATCCCGATCCAACCCTAGCTAAACAGTACAGTCTGTTTAGACTGTTGCTGTTTACTCAATTGCTGTTTCGATTAGAGTTGTAACTGTCCTGGTTCCGATGAAATTTTTATTTAACATAGACAATCAACATTTAATGGAAGCGAGAATGATGAAAATGATTATATCGCAAAAATTTAGGCGGGATCGATGAAGAGATTTTAACAAGAAGCTAGTTTGACGAGTAGAATGCCGTTTAAATGGAAGCGGGAATGATTAAAGGATTTCTACTAAAAGCTCGATTGATCAATGGAACTAGATTTTAAAAGTAACTGGCTTGATGAAAGGGACTTTATTTTAAAAGAAACTGAGTTAATGAAAGGCATTTTGTCTATCTACAAGCGACTTTTGATGAAATGAATTCTACCTCAAATTCCTGTGGTAAATTATCCATAGTGCTTTGTTTATCTATGAGCAGTAACTAAAATTTGAATTGATGTATGCAATTCCTTCTTAATGGGCAATTGCAATTATGAAGATAATCCACTTAACTGAGAATTCTACTTAAAACGAAGCGAGATCGTACTTTTGTCACACCCTTATTCGATCTCCCTCCCAGTGACCACTCATATCAAGTTCTCAAACCGAGCCATATCCATCCCAGCACCACCTCTCTGGAACGATCTGCCTCCTGAAGTATGCACCTTTTCGGCAGCTACACCATCATTGCCTGTCACCCATCATCATCAATCTCTTCATTCGAAACTCAAGTCTAGCCATTTCAAGAATTCTTACCCAGACATACTCGATCATTCACCCTCAAGTTCACGACCAGAGCGACGTATGAGCGACATAACATTTACTCTGCCTACACTGATCGACCCTCTAGTAACTGGACTACATGTATGCCATTCCTCGGACTACCATTTGACAAACCATTTGATTTGACGCAGCGCTCGTGATCAGGCTGGAGCCTTGCGCTTGGCTTTCGACTGGCGCTCTACATGCTTGCAGAACAGAATTACGAACCAGCCTCCGTTTAAACATAATTCTAATCATGCTAATTATTGCTGATAATAATATTGTATCAGTTATACAGCTTCTGTTTAAGCAGACTATTACCTATCAATCCGGCTTCCATTTAAGCGCAATTTCTTTGAATCAATCCAATTTTTATTTAATAATGAATTATTTGCATCAATAATTTTGTTTCAACCACCTTGAACTCGCATGTTATGTGCATGATGATGGCTTTGTTAATACACTATTCAGACAGAAATATGATTTCGCCAAGATTACTACGTACACATTACACATTGTATTTATAACAATAATAATAAATTAGAATGGTCAATTTTAATTCGCTAGCTCACGATCAAGAACACGGCGCGAGATTATTTTGGAGCGCTAATGTCGGGGCTCTTTTGTCGGTCGTATTATGGCGCACTTGTCGGGGCGCATTTCTCGGAGCGCATTTGTCGGGGCGCATATATCGGGGCGCATTTGTCCGGTGCGCTTTTGACGGGCCACGGTTCTAAATATGCAGTGGAAGCAATCCATGCGTAGATTACGGCTGAGATAGTTCTTCTTATTGTAATTTATTCTTCTCTCCTCGGACGACCTGTTCATGCACATAAGATAAACATCACTCCAGTCGATATAACATTCTGGAAGAGAATTCGATTGCGATTGGAGTTTTAGAATTGATTTTGAGAAAACAATGAAGACTGTATTGATAATAAATGTGATGCTGCTGCCGCTGATGTTGCCGATTATGATGGTGTAGAAAGGGAGAAGGAAAATAAACTTGAAATAAATGGACAATGATGATAACGATGGAGATTGCGTTGATTATAACCTAACTTTGTAACAACAGTAAATTGGCGGGGAGACCCAAGGGAGTAACACTAGTCTCGCTAGAAAATTTGTCCACTTAAAGGACATAAACTGACCAGACCCTAGCTTAAACAATTCGACACTGTTAAATTATTATATTGATGCCTACGTCAATTTTTATCTCTGCCAACCTGCTAACTATAGTGCATTTAAAAACTGTGATTATAGTATGTCTTTGCGTGGATCCCTGCACTGATTACGAACTGATGTGGATGGAATATGGTCGACGAAGCAGCGATTTCAATTCTGAGAACACAACCACATCGATATGTGATGCATTTCTGACTGAAGGTGAACTCCACATCACTCAACTATTTCAGATAGCAAATTGTAACAATAGGCCTACAACCATTATATTAGCGCATCATGACGTGGTATATGCCATTTCGCGTCAAATGGTTCACCGACAAACGATTGACTACAAATGGTTGACGACAAATGGTTGACGACAAATGGCTCACAATCAAAGGGCTTGCGACCTTGAATTACTATCAGTCCACTGCATTTGGTCAAAGAGAAGCTGGACTGATGATAATAATTATTGCTAAAGAAGAAGTTGGACAAGTAGACTTACTTGCACTAGATAGGGAAGGAATTGGAGAGACACCAGTCTCTTAAAGATTTTGGAAGGAACAGAAAGATGGGAAATACTTGAGGATTACATTAATGTTGCATGTGTTATTTTTTAGATATCTGGTATCGATTTGAACATGATGCAGGCAATAGACTTATCGAGACACCTGTCGAACCATGGTACTGCGGAACTCAAGCTCCAATATGGATGAACGGAACACACCCAACAGGTATTACACATGTATAAGATACACTTGTCAATACGCGCCAAGAGCAAAGAGAGATAGAGTGAGAAGAGAACGGTGGAATGAACCAGAAAGAGCTACATGCGCTCACAAAAGCAGGCATATTAAGACGCCAGCAAAAAATAAAGAGATAGAAAAAACACTCATACATGTCGCCTATAGGGCAAAGTAATAACAAATAAAAAACCGATATTGTATTTTACAAGATATCGAATTATTTCTTATATTATATGTTACATGTAGAGTAAGAAAACTCACTAAACTGAAATGTATTAACTTTGTGCTAACGAAGTGTATTAACTAACTTTCGTATTCATTTGTACCATAGCCTACGCTTATTGTAGTTTGCGTGATAGAAGTGTGCCATTGACACTCGCCCAGTTACGCCGATTGCGCACATGTTCTCGGTAGACGTCACATACTTATTGTTTTTATTATTACTATTATTACTATTATTAATATTATACATATATGTTTCACATTATGCTGTTATCGCCCATGTTGGCGAGCTAAGTGAGTGGTGGCAATGTCCCGAAGAGGCAGACTGCGTTCCTCCGCTGAAGAACAACCGAGATACGTTGGAACAGAAATGACGTCTCCATTGGATCGTGGGTTGCAGCACTCGTTCGACTACCCAACTCTGAGATGAACTGCAGTCCTTCACTGCTCCAAGCGCCACCGGATTCCAAGGAGAGGACTACGAAGTTGTGGGTGTTGGCTATGGTGGAATATTATTATTATTATTATCATAATTATCATTATTATTATTATTGTTACTAATATTATTATTATTAATTATTATTATTATTATTATTATATTATGCTGTCATCGCCCATGTGGGCGAGCTAAGTGAGTGGTGGCAAAGTCCCGAAGAGGCAGGCGGCGTCCCCACGCTGAAGAACAACCGAGATACGTTGGAACAGAAATGACGTCTCCATTGGATCGTGGGTTGCAGCACTCGTTCGACTACCCAACTCTGAGATGAACTCCAGTCCTTCACTGTTCCAAGCGCCACCGGATTCCAAGGAGAGGGCTACGAAGTCGTGGGTGTTGGTTATGGTGGAATACTTGGCCCTCTTCGTCTTAGCTGCGCGTTCGGCTGCTTCGCCAGCTCTGACAGATGTGTCAACAAGATGTGACTTGGCGTAGGTGTCGGGCACTGTCACATCCCATGCCAGATACCGACCACGTGTCCAACGAATGAGCGTGACGTCGTCCGGTCGCTTTCCATCTTCTCTTACCAAGCCGAGAGTTTCCTTTTGCGCTGGAATCTTCGCTCTGCCAAGAGCTCTCCAGATGACGTCGTTCAACATGCTATGTCGTTGATGTTTTCCGCTGCCTCTTCTACAAATTAGCCCATGGAGCCCTTTCGCGTCGACGCTCTCTTGACATTGACACAAATGTGGTTCGCAGAGCGTCGTTCCTAGCCTCAACCCGGCTGCCAGTCGTACATCCTCGTTTGAGAGGCGCAGGCCTAGGGCAGTCAAAGGGGAGGCGCTAGCATCCAGTCTCCAGAATGAGGTGCTCGTGATTCCAGCAGGCGAGCACGGTCACATGGATTGTTATTGGACTCCAGCAGACCTTTCCATGTCTTTTCTGTGAATCGGAGGTCCCATTCTTTCTGGCGATGACTCGCTGCTCCTGTTGGTGGTTCTGCATCTGTCAGGGTCTTCCAAGCGTTGAGTGCTGAACTCGTAAGTTCATATGGTTCCTCAGTAGACTATGTTGGTAGGATGCATGCCTGGAGTTCGCTTGTGCTAGCAGCAGAAGCCAGCAAGGCAGAAAGTGCCAGCGTAAATGCACAACGAACTCCCAGACCACCATCTCTCACCGGCAAAGAAGCCTGGAGCCAACGGTCATTGTCAAGGTCCACATTTAAAATGGTTGACAGTCTCAGCAGTTGATCAAACCGAGCCATTATTATTATTATTATTAGTATTATTATTATTATTATTATTTATTTTATTATTATTAGTATTATTATTTATGTTCATTCATTTATTTGTTTGTTTTTTGTTGAAATGTTGTTTCGATTAATTTGTCTTAATAGCCTCTATGCGAATCCACCGATAGGCCTACAAATATGCAACGTCTACCGGGTGTGGCCTATGGCTATCAACACGTCATTGTTGTGTGATGAACCGGGGTGTCGTTGAGCTTTCTGGTCACTAGGACCACCAGTACCTCGGGTTAACTTAACCAGGAGACCGTCCTAGGGGCACTAATGAAGTCCACGTATGGGTAAGACTTCCGGGGTATTGCGGAAGATCTCAACACCGATTCGTCGTTTTCAACTTGTATTGCTAAAAACACTCGGCTACCCGCCGACAATTGTAAGACTTCAATGTTTTATGTCCCAGAGTACCTGCCTAAACGTACAGAGTTCATACGACTGAGTCCACGGCACACGACGCAGAATCGGCGTTTAAGCAACGCCGACTGTGTGTTGACGATGAGAGGCCCGAAAACTGACGAGGCAACGCAGGGTCGGAGATTAGGCGACGCCGACTGCGTATCGACGATGAGAGGCCCGAAGACTGCTTCACTTCGACTGCGCTTTGATTGCCTCCTCGACCGTTTAATTGGCATGCGGGGCGAACATACAGCCAATAATAAAAATAAAACGAATAAATCTTGTAGGGCTGGTCTTTCACAGTTGTAAGCGTAGACGCCGTATGATGCTTGTAGGGGTCAGCTTAAAGGCCTGACGAGCTGTACGAGAGGGTGCGAAATGGATTCATGTTACTTTGATCACAAATGTGAGGGTCGAGAAGAGCAACAATTTAGCATTGATTAATTCGAAATACATTTACTATGACCGTGAGAAAGTTTATTCGGGTGACACGATGCTTATTAGAGGTCATCTTGCGGGATGCGATTGCTCTTGTGTCTTATATATCTTGTGAAATAGTAGTAAACAACATCAAGAATTGATTAGAAAAGAGAATAGCGAGAGGATGAAACAAGACACAATGCAAAGAAAGCGATGGGCGATTCATGATTTTCTGTGCTTAATAGGACAGTTGTTATTTGCGGATTAAATTTGAAATGTGTAAAGCAGAGATTTTAATATTAAAATGCATTAATAAAAACTTAAAAAATCCCGTTTTCCCCCCGTTTTTTACGTTTTTGTTATTATTTGAAAATGACGCTTTTTACAGTTTGTTATTTTGTTTTCTACGTTTTTACATCTATGGTTTTTGCCTATTCATTTACATAAGCATTTGCGTAAATTATCTTATTCTAGAGTAAGTTTGAAGCTTATACAAATATAATAGTGAAGGATATCTTAAATCCATTCTTGTAGGGCTAACCATTATTGGGAATTGACCTTATAATATACATGTTCTAGACATGTCCGAGATGACAGCCGAGGTTTGCGCAACGTTTAGTTCTGAAAACATCTGTGGGTGGAGTGGAAATGTTCGCATACAACTCTGTAATGAATCTGAAAGTGAATATTTCGTCTATCTATTGGCTGTGCCAGCTGGTTGTCCAACGGCCTACTGCGTCGACGCCGCTAGCCACAAGGAATGCACTCCACCTGACATTTGGCTTCAAGATGAATTGAGATGCGGAGGTATGTTCATGTAATTATAATTAAAATCAAGTGTCCATTTATATAGCACATCATCAAGGACTATCAACAGTGATGCCCACATGACTATAGATAACTACGACCGAATAAAATAATCTTCAACCGTTTGCGTGGTAGCTTACAATGACCGATTGGTTAGAGCGGACGGCCTGCAAAGCGTAGAGTGCGGTTTTGTTCCTTGTCCGAAGCAGTTACTGTGTAGGGACCTTGAGCAAGTCATCATAATTTTATTATCAATTTATTTATTCCATGACTTGATAAAAACCTGCATCTAATAGCATGTACTCGACGAGTAAAAATTCTACGTTGTGAATTAAAAAAATAAGGTCAACCCATAGTATTTCTCTTAGAGAGGAGAGGATCATTCATCAGATGAAGATTTGCGGATTTACATTTTGAAACGGTGAACTGCAGAACCACAAAAGATCACATCTACCTCCCGGGTAAGATCATACAATTTCACAGATTATTTTGCTGCGTAATTAAATGCTATGACATCTACATGTATTGAAGTTGTGATATTGTTTTTGTTTATAACTTATCTAATAAAAGTCGACAAGAATGTCTTATCATTGACCGCAATATTTAGAAGAGCAAAAACGAGGCCAAAAATAGTAGGCCCTACAGTACACTTCCACCTGCAATCTACGTGTATATTCGCTGTGTGCTCATGCTACAGTTAAGTCTGCTAGGTGTGCATGTGGCACAGAACTGTTTAGACATTTATCTTCTTCTACGGAGATTTAAATAATCGATCTCTAGGTCAACTGTTCGCTAACCATCACCCACCCCACTGGACTCAAATGATTTACTCGTATGTACATACACAGTGTTGCATGTGAGCGTGCTGTTGTTTCACTTATGGTACATAGGATTAGTTACAAGAGCTATGGTTTTGCCGGGAAAGTCGCAAGGGATACTTGAAGAAGAACACTGAGCATCAGAATTTTACAGTCGGAACCAACCAAAGAGATGGGAAGCTGAAGCGGGGGTAATCAACGCCGGACTTCACGCCATCAAACGTAGAGAAAAAAGTACAGACATCAACCACAGTTTAATCGACAACAAAGAAGAAGACACCAACTATCCTATAATGTGACAGGTCTAAACTCTCTCACTGCATAGCTTTTCATTGACGTCAGACTGGAGTTAGGTTTGGCCTATTGAGGTCGTTTCTCTGTTAGGTGCCTCTGTCTCAATTTTGTTCGCTTATTGTGATGACACTTGAAAAGACGGATTTGTTCAACTCGAAATATCCTGTGTTTTGTTCTGTGTTTGTGCTGCATCTTACTTGTAGGCTATAATTAATCTCGTGTAAATAGTTGAATCGGTATTGTTTTATATTAAATCTCTAATCTGACCCGCTCCTGCTACTTTCAACTGAGGCGACTCACAGCTATCAGACGATCGGTCGCTTCTTCTGTTTCTACCACTATAATTCATGCGATTGATTGTTCCCGCCTAGACTACTGCAACTCACTTCCAATGTGTAACATATGAATGAATGACTAAATTCGGGATCTTTGGGGTCACACCCTGTTTGGTGTTGAGTTAGATGTCTTCGAGTCAACGGATGACACTTATACACAAAAGTAAGAAAGACTTGATAACCATTAATGTTAATGGTTTAGTAGTTACAGCTAATAAACAAACGTTACATAATGGGCCATCCGAAACAGCATCTTGCTCATCTTCGATCGGTCTTAAATGCTTCAGCTAGACTCATAGCCCGACTCCCTCGCTTTGCTCATATTTATACATACATGCTTGAAGTCTTGCACTGGCTTCCTGTCACTGCAAGCATCCTCTTTCAAGATCCTCTTTCTGGTTTCCAAAGTCCAGCTAGGCTGTTCTTCGAAACGTATATCTCTGACTATTTGTATGCAACTTCATCTCGTTCTTTGCTCTCCATTGATCGTTTTGATCTTTTTGAACCTATATAGTATATAGGACTAAGACTGCCCAGGCTCAACACCGGGCGTTTGCTGTTGTTGGTCAATCTACTTGAAATTACCTTCCTATATCATTAAGGAATAAACTAATGACTTGATTCTCTCCATCTGCTTCTCTCCATTTAAATACGTTTCTTTTCCCCTTGAGTTTTTGTGCTGAGGCTCTGAAATAGTTATTCTGAGGCGCTATATACGTCTAAAGATACGATACGATTCGAAAACTTCAGTGCTTTTTTGTTCTGCGCTCACTCTGCATCTTCATGGTAAGTGTTATTCTCGTGTAAATAGTTGAATGAATATTGTTTTTTCTTAAATCTGGAACTTATGTCGATTTATTTTGAGGCGCAGACCTTATTTTAATACTAATATTATATGCGACAATATTATAAGCTTTTGTTTTGACCAACGAATTATTTATTAATTTGTTTAGGGCCCTGCATCATTTAATAAAATATTGGTAAGTTTCAGACTTCCCAAAATCAGATATTTAGATAATAATATTTGCCTAATTAAAGTAAATCCGAATTGTTGCCGTCTCATCTTCACGGCTTGTATTTACATTATAGCATTGATTATCTTCGGCATTTTCAATTAACTCCGTCCGATTTGTATGACACGGTGATCGCTGGTCTGAGCGCTTTGCAACCCTAAGTGTGAGGTTTTGACAAATTTATGAAAGTTGTAACACTGTAACGATCTGAGCAAGTATTTAACTCACAATATCGTGTGTTGTATCATTCGGTTATGCTGTTAAAAAAATACATGAATAGAGTATGACGATGTTTGGAAATATAGTTTGCAATAGAATATTTAGCTTCCGAGATGACTACGCCACATTCGACTGACCTCTGACCAGAATGACAAGATTAGCTGCAATCACGATTCCCTCATCAGAACTTCAGATCTGGGCCACTTCTCTGAGTCCTTCGACAGAATCTGCGAGATCCGGCTGGAGTACTTGGGGACCTTGGTCAGTCTGCTCCAAACCGTGTGATCTATAGTCATCAGTCGCGTCGAAGAACCTGTGGTCAGCTGCCATTCGAGGGTCAAGCGAAACAATAACCGATTGGGTAACGAGTAAGTATTGTTAGAAATATTACTACAACTGTATCAGAATAATTACAAATGACAATCTCAGATGTTACTGCTTCTTACTATTTCTCTGTTTGCATTTGCTTTCCATACTTCGGATGAACGTAATTTATATCAGACACTGATAGGCTTACTACGATTATTTAACTATGACTGCTAGAATTTTAAGGTCACCTTTCTACGGCATTTCATCTGATTTATCAGCAAATTATTTATATAGTATTTCGCTTTTGACATGCTCTCTGAAACGGTTCGGTCCGCATTGCTTCCCTTCTTAGCAGCGTTTCATTAATTAACAGCTGGTTAGATAATTGTATATTGTCTGAAGTTAAGTAAATCTCATAGATTTCTTAGCGCCATACAAGCCACATCAGGGTGACCAGCTATTCACCGACCCTACATCAAATTAAATCCGCAATTGCCAGGTTGTTTGGTCTGTTTCGGTGTCAGGGATAGGCCGAGCAAGTAGGCAGGCCTACGATGGCGAAATGCGGTTTAATAAGCTTGAAAGTTTTAAATAAAACGATTATTATTATTATTATTATTATTATTATTATCATTAATTATATTATTATTAATATTATTATCATTATTAATATTTTTATTATTATTATTATTATTATTATTATTATTATTGTCAGCCTATGTTTGTTTAATATCGTTTAATATTGTTTATTTAAACACTTAAGGCGCAGGCAAGTAATGTGACTGTTTGGAAGGGCGGTTAGGGGCGAATGAGGTGGCTGACATAATGTATTGATTAGACGGTTGATTGCTTGCACAAACAAACAAAATCGCGTTCAATCGATTTAAGGAAAACTCGGTAATATTGAACAAGCAAAAGCACGTATAATTGGTAATTTGCGAAGTCATTGATCGTAAATATACGAAATGGAGAAATTAAGTAGTGAAAGACGGAAAGAGATTAAGAAAATGTCGTCGGAAAGAATATAAAAGCAGTTAATAAAGGAAGGTTTAATGGAAAGTACGATTAAAGCTATGTCTCGTACTGAGTTAATGCAAACTTTAGCAGAAATGGAAATAGAAAAAGAAGGATTTACAGCTGAAATAGAAGGAGCTGTAGGAGGTGTACAGGGACAGGTTGTAGAAAAAGGTTTTGATAAACCAATAGAAAAATCGACTATGGAAATGATGATGCAAATGGTAATGATGATGAATCAACAAGCGGAACAAGTTAGGAAGGAAGAAAGAAAACTTCAGCAAGAAAAAGAAAAGGAAGAAAGAAAACTTCAGCAAGGAAAAGAGGAAAGAGCAGAACAGGTGAGAAGGGAAGAATTATAATTAAAACGAAAACAAGAGGAAGTAACATTAATAGCTAAGATTAAGAAGATTGGGGACGCCATGAAGCATGTTCTACCAAAGATGCCAGATGATATTATGGAAATACCATTGTATTTTGAGACAGTGGAGAATGCTTTCTGTAGTTTTGAGGTTGGAAGGAATTTTTGGGTAAAATTGTTATTACCTTTGAAGACCATAGGGCTCGCACTGTGCTAAACAGATTATCCTTGATTGAATTAGAAGACTATGAGATAGTGAAGCAGCATTTACTGAAAGAATTCAAACTTGCTCCTCTGGAATATAGATCAAAATTCATGGAAACTAGGAAAACCAATGAGGAAGCTTATATCATGTTTACTGCAAGATTGAGAAATTTACTTAACTATTACGTCATAAGTCGAAACATCGGAAACGACTATGGTAAACTATTTGATTTGTTAATCGCGGACAGACTGAAAGAAGCATTACCTCCGGAACCATTGAATTTTGTTTTGTCGAAAGAGAGAACCGAGTGTTTTGAGTCAAGCATGATTGCGGATCTTGCTGATATACATGTGAATAATCGAATTGGTGGATTGGTACAGAACAAAATGAGTACAAATTATATGGGAGCAAAAAATGAAGGGTATCAAAGCGGAAAAGGGAAATGGTATCAGGAAACCAGAACTAGGAATCAAAATATGGAACTTTTTAATAAGTTTCCAGGATATGTTAGTGTACCAAGGTCACCTAAGTGGAAGGAGGGCGAGTTTACAAAAGTTAGTCAGTTACCCAGTCATAAAAATACAGCCACAACTTTTGTAAACAAGAAGTTCCATAAGAGTTATGAGCTAAAATATCAAGTGAGAGATCAGAAGGGTTCAAAAAGTTATGTGAAACAGTGTTACAATTGTGGAACAACAGGGCACATCGCCAAATTTTGCCATTATCCAGCCAAGACTTCTGAGATGAGGAAGTATCAGGATAAAGATAAAGTGAATAGAATACAAGTTAGTGAACAGAATGTTGAAAGTCAAGAGAATGGAAGTACTGACATGGAGGTAAAAACAGTCATGAAATGTAGGATAGATAGAGAAAGTTTAATTCCAGAAAATACTACAGAACAAGAAACGAAAGCAGGAATAGGATTATTTAAGTCAGTCAGTATGAAGCATATTCAAGTTGAAATTAGATATAATGAAGGTCAAGAACCAAGGATAATTAAAGCGATGTATGTTTCAGGAGCAGAAATTCCAGTGATAAATGCAAAGTTATTACAGGGAATGAAAATTGAAGAAGTAGGACATGTAAATTTACAATGTATGGTGGGCGAACCAATATCTGCTCGTTTATTGAAAATAGAAGTAAGAGTTGCTGAAGAGGAAAACGAAGGAAAATATGAAACAGCAGAAACGACGGAATATTTTACCCTTTACATGAAATTGTTATGCGCGGCAATAGAGAATGTAAGCAGCAGTGAAAACTTTTTGATACATCCGGAAATTATTGAAGGACTAAGAAATATACCACAAATCAATGTGATGACAAGATCCCAGTATTGGAGTAATGAAGGTTGAAGTGAGGAAGAAGAGCAAGAAGACCAGATAAGGAATGAAAGGAGTAACAAGATTGAAGACACAGAAAATGAAGATTCTGATCCTGAAGAAATCGAATTGGGAGAAGGAATATTAAGTAATTTATTTCCAGAGCAAGAAGATGAACATGTAAGACAAAACCGAAATGCTGATGTCGAATTGTTTGAAAAGCAACAGAAAGAGGACAAATCTTTAGGAAGATGGTGGAAATTAGCTGAAGAAAACGAATAGAATTTATATGTACTCAGTGGATTGTTACATCGAAAAGAGAAAATCTTAGGTCATGAAATTGAACAACTTATATTACCTAAGAGTCGAAGATTACAAATTATGAAATTGGCTCACGAATCTGTAATGGGTGGTCATATAGGAGAGGAAAAACCAGAGAAAGGATCAGGTTATCCTTTACATGGCCAAAGATGCGCAGAGAAATAAAAGAGTTTTGCAAATCTTGTGTAAATTGTCAAATGAAAGCAAGGAGCGTGATTATGGATAGAGTTACAATTAAAGCTATTGTAAGAAGAGGTGGCATTCCAAAGAATGACAATGGATGTTGTGGGACCAATTGAACCTATGTCAGCTGCAGGACATAAATATTGCTTGTGTGTAGTGGATTCATGTACAAGATGGCCAACGGTATTCCTATTAAAGTCGTTAACAGCAAAAGCTGTTTGTGATGCATTGAAGGACTTATTTACGAATGTTGGAGTGCCTGCAGTGATGACGAGTGATCAGGGAACTAATTTTACAGCCGAATTGACCAGAGAATTTATGAGAGCAATGGGATGTACTCCAAGATTTGATACACCAGGACATCCAGAAGCAGCAGGACTAGTAGAAAGATGGAACCAAACTTTTAAAAAGATGGTTCATCATGTTATTCTGGAAAATCCAAAGCAATGGCATAAAATCGTTCCGTTTACAGTTTGGGCATTACGAGAGGTGCTTAATGCAACCACCGGGGTATTTCCTTATATGCTCGTATATGGAAAAGTTCCTAGAGAACCACTGACTCTTTTAAAAGAAGTTTGGACAAAAGAAATTGAGTCACCGCCAAATTTGAAAGTGAAAACAGAGAGATATTTGCAGGAGTTAAAAGAAAATCTCAAAATTGCAATGACATATGCAGAAGAACATACTCGTGAAAAGCAATTACAATATACTAATCATTACAATAAGAGGGCAAAAGATAAGAAATTTTCAGTCGGAAATAAAGTAATTGTGCTTTATCCCACATCTACCAATAAGTTGTTATCAAGATGGCAAGGTCCTTGTTCGATAATACAAAAGAGATCAAAGTATTCTTATTTATTCGATATGGGAGATGGAAATCGGAAAATAATACATACAAATAAGCTACGAAAGTTTATTGCTAGATCACTGAGTTGCGGATTAATTGTGAACGAGTATCAGGAATTTGGAAATATTGTGGAGTTATCAACAACTATGGAAAAACAGAGGATGTTGGAGTTATTCATTTGAAACAGGATCAAATATCTCATTTGGATAATTTGCAGAAGACGGAATTACTCGAATTATTAAACCGATTTGCAGATCGATTTTCAGAGCAACCAGGATTTTGTACGTTGGTAGAACACGAAATTAATTTGAAACCAGAATTTCGTGTAAAGGAATTTAAAGCGTATCGGATACCTTTTATTTATCGAGCGGAAGTGGATCGACAGATACAACAGATGCTAAAACATGGAATCATCAGACATTCGTCTAGTCCCATGGCCAGTCCATTGGTTGTGGTTAAAAAGAAAGACGGTTCTTTACGATTAGCCTGTGATTACCGTTATTTGAATGCATGTACTGTTGAATGTAAATATCCAATGCAAAATGTAAAAGATGTACTGAATAGAGTTGGTAAAGGCTAAGGTCATTTCAGTATTAGATTGTCGAAGCGCATACTGGACCTGTCCGGTCAAAACCGAAGATCAGTGGAAGACAGCATTTGTAACTCATAGTGGTTTATATGAATTCACGAGAGTTCCATTTGGTTTGATTAACTCGGGGAAGAATTTTTGTCAAAGCTATAAATTTAGTTTTAAAACCAGTTAATGAATTTACAGAACCATATGTGGATGATATTGCGGTAATGTCAAACAAATGGAAGCATCATTTAAAACATGTAGAGTTAGGGTTGATGGAATTACGTAAGCAAAATGCGACATTGAATTTAAACAAATGTTTATTTGGCAAGCATGAAGTACAATTCATAGGTCATATTGTTGGATCTAGTCATATACGCATGAATCCACAAAGAATGGAAAGTTTGATTAATATCCCAATACCAAAATCTAGAAAACAGGTTAAACAACTGTTAGGTTTTTTATTTCTACCGTGGATTTATAAAAGACTTCGCTAATATTGCTAAACCGCTGACGGATTTGACTAACCAACGAGCAAAAGATCCGATTTCTTGGAACAAAGCATTACAGCAGGCATTAGATACGTTGAAGGAGGCAGTAAGAAATGATGTTATGCTATATGTGTTTGAAGTGGGAAGACCATTTTCCTTGTATTGTGACAGTAGCGACTATGCTGCAGGGGTTGTATTAAGTCAAAAGGAAGATCAAGAAATAAAAGACCCTTGTCATTTACTAGTAAAAAATTGACGGATACGATGACCAGATGGGCTACAATAGAAAAAGAGGCTTATGCAATAATTTGGTCTTTGGAAAAATTTAAAGAAATTGTAATTGGGTCAATAATTATTATTTTTACGGATCATAATCCATTGACATATATTACAGAGACTATGGCAAAGTCAGCTAAGTTAGTTCGATGGTCTTGAGCACTTCAAATGTTTGACATTGAAATTAAGTACAAAAAAGGGAGTTTGAATATAATAGCAGATTATATGTCAATAATGTAAATAAGTATGATTTTGTCAAATTTCGTTTATGCCAAAATCCAGAAGAAGGGGAAAGATAAATGTCAGTCTACGTTTGTTTAATATCGTTTAATATTGTTTATTTAAACACTTAAGGCGCAAGCAAGTAATGTGACTGTTTGGAAGGGCGGTTAGGGGCGAATGAGGTGGCTGACATAATGCATTGATTAGACGGTTGATTGCTTGTAATCGAACAGTTGCTGCTCTGACTTCCGAAGGACACGGACGGTCGTTTTATGTTTTAATTTTTACACTAGTTTAGGCACTGTATATTATGTTGTGAATGAAGAAAATTGTGCGTCACCTAAATAGGTATTGCAAGTTCGCCGCGGCCAATACTAAAATACTCCAAAAACATGCTTTACCCATTAAGATTTCATTTTATTCTAATAATTGCAAATATACTAACGTAGACGCGAATAAAAGTTTTTAAACTCGAACCGCACATTTGCTAACTGAGAAAGACTGTAGCAACGAAAAACAGCAACCGGTGCAATAAGGTTTACAGAAGATATACTGGAAAAACTAGCGAAACGTTACTGCACCCGGTGTTGCGGACAGACTGTATTTAGGTAAACTTTATTTGCATACGACGCTTCTGTCAAATCACGCGCCTTGGATCAGACAGACAGACTTAGACATGTGGTTTACATAGATATTCATGAACTACTGCTTTCGTTTTGTAGGCTACCTATTTTATTTGCGTTCAATGTTCTTGAATCACAATCGTACCGTAATCGTAATCTCCAAACTTCTAAAACGCCACTCAAAAGCCAAGCGCAAAACAAGCGCAGAACACCAGCTCATTAATGAGCGCTACGTCAAATATAATGGGTTGTCGCATGGGTAGTCCGAGGAAGGGCAGAGTCTGGTTAACAGAGGGTTAGAGGATGCAGATTTGCTGTTTTAATGTGGAGGGTCGTTTTGGTGGAATATTTTAGGGTGAATGATCTTGTGGGCTTGGATAATTAGAGATTGAATTTATTTATTGGATCAGTTATGGACCCTGTTAGTAGAACCTTATGTTATATTGGTTTATTTAAACCTATTTCACTGTATACGAAGTCAAAAGTGTGTTCCTGTGTTATAATAACTCATATTGATTGATTGACTGATTGATTGGAACGCTACAGGCAATGACAGTCCACATAGCTTACCTAGTCTATTGAAGGCAACAGTATACTGTTATGTCATCGACATAAGCTTTTGTCGAACAACTTGTAGGAGATTATTCTCGAATACTCTTTCGTGAACAATGCAGACTCTGTGGGAAAGAAGGAATAAGTGAAAGTGAGTGTGGGTGGGTGAGTGGATGTTCAGCGAGTAAGATGTTTTGTGAAGTCATCTTTCTATCTCGCTGCATAGCGTTTGTTTTTACGTCTCTTTCTAGACATTTCTCAAGCTATGACTGGATAATATGTGCGGAAGTATTCCACTAAAGAACTAGACATAAAGAACAAGAACATTTTTTATTCGTGCAAGACAAACGTAGACATTAAACGATTGACACAGTTTTTTCAAATGTAGCACGCATCCTATTAATGTTCTTGCGCTAGTCAGGTAAATATAGTGTCTTTGATTTTGTTAAAAACCGACAAAGTGCAGTATGATTACAAGTACAGCATAACGAATGATGACAAGTTGTCAAAAGAGTTGAACTTAACTGTCGACAACCATGCAAGGCGCCAACACGTTACTATCTCATTTAACCAATACCACAGAGAAAGAATAGCTTGTCAAACTAAGAAGTAGCCAGTGTAGCAGGCGTCCAACGCGTTACAATCCAATTTAACCAACAACGCCGAAAAGTAGGTATAAACCGCGCTATCTGCGACAATTGACCGTAACATAGCTCAAAATCACCCACCTAATAGGTTGCCAAAACGTATATTTAACCTATAAGCAGGTTAAAAATAACCAATTCCTACACAAACCTAAACCCCTAGGTCAAACATCAACCAACAGACTAAGAAAAACGCCAGGAAATTTCCAATAGTTTCGATGATGAGCCACAATTCGTGCACAAAGCCTCTGGTCAAAACGTCCGCCAATAGGTCAAAAGTCACGGGAATTTTCAATAGTTTCGATGATGAGTCATCAGTTTCGATGATGAGTCATTGTTCAACAAACAAACAAAAAAACTCTCATATATAAAATGGATGAAAATATTTTCTCACTTCGACTTAAAGGAATGCCACTCCAATATAAAATGGAATACTCGAAGCAGACTGTGATCGAACTAAGAAAAATTGCGAAACAGAAAGGTATGGTTGGTTATACGAGACTGCGTAAAGCGGATTTGATTGCTAAAATTGAAGCTAATGTGTCTCTCAAACACTCATCCCCTCCCATTTTGTGCCAATCTCATCCAATGCTAGTTTGCTGGACGCACCCGTTCCCGAGATTGGAATTACCAACACTCGCTCCCATACCGGCCTCAGCGATACGAAAAGTCCTTGATAATACAAAATCCGGAATTAATACGTTCGTAAAAGTGGATTGAAGGGTACATACCTCAAGAACCAAAGAGAAAGATGAATGAGACGATAGAAGCACTGAAAGTCAAAGTGAATTCTATATTCAGTCAAATTCTTATGAAAACACGCGAAATAAAAGAAACGGCCACAGCTATTTAGGGCTTCACGAAACAATACACGGTCGAAGGCGCAAACGGAATTGACGCCACGTCTTTTCTCAAAGCAGCTCAACCACAACTGGAAGACCTTTTGTCTAGAAATCGACAGACTAAGGTCAACTTTGTCCTCACTTGCACAATGGAGCGTGTTGATATGAAATCCGGGCAAGTAGATACCGAGGATTTTCCGTTTGTTTCAAAAACTGAGGTGATTTTAGACTCCACCGACACGAGCGAAATTTATAACAACGCGAAGGATAAAATGTTAGAATCAATGGCTGCCTTCCAGATGAGTGGTAGTAGCTGGAGACTTAGAGCGGTTCAAAAATTAGAAATCAACACGGTCGTTCATAAACCGCTGAAGGGTAGTTCTTACATTCCACTACCGAAATGTCTAGCGAGTAAAAAGGCTATTGTTAATATGAAGAACGAAGACGAAGAATGTTTCATGTGGTGTGTAACTAGAGCTTTAAACCCCGTTGAGGAACATCCGCAAACGAAAGAATTAATCAACTTAAGGAACTTTATTGGTCCAGCATTGAATTGCCAGTCGCAGCTGATGCTAATGTGATAAGTAAGTTTGAGAGAAATAATAATATTAGTATTAATGTTTTTGGTCATGAGAAAGAGGTTTACCTATTCCCACTATATTTATCGAAGCACGAGAGCGATATCAGGGTAGACCTATTACTCATTTCTGACGAACAAAAGAAGCATTATTGTTGGATAAAGAACTTCAACAGACTGATGGCGGTTCATAACGCAGACTCATACACTTCAATGCACTATTGTAAGCAGTGTTTGATAGGATATAGAGAGCTAGAGTCATTAAAAACCCACCGAGAATTGTTCCCAACACACCGCTCAAAAGATAGAACTTCCAGAACCAGAAACTATGTTGAATTTCAAAAATTATAATAGAAAGATGAGAGTTCCCTTTGTCGTGTACGCCGATTTCGAATTTTTCATTAAACCTATGGACACTTGTCAACCAGATCCCATCATGTCTTTCGCCAACAGATATCCAAAACACGTCCCAAGTTCTTTCTGCTATTATATAAAATGGTAGCTCAGATATTCGTAAACACTCTTATAGATAATATAAAAGATATTTATGATCGATTTAAATTTCCATAGAGAATGATATTCGGAAAGAAAGAACAAGTGCTATTCGATTCCGCTATCGTTTGTCACATATGCGAAGGCGAACTGGGTAAAGATCGAGTTAGAGACCATTGCCATTTAACTGGAAAATATAGAGGCGCCGCTCATAAGAATTGTAATCTAAATTATATAGTTCCCAAGTCATCTATTCGTAAAGAAATTACGAGGTGATGATGACGAAAAGATTAGCTGCATTCCTAACAACGAAGAAAAGTATATCTCGTTTAGCAGAGAAGTCGTAGTCGATAAATTTACGAATGAAGAAAATAAGGAAATATTAGTTAAACGAGAATTACGTTTCATCGATAGTTTTAGATTCATGGCATCGAGTCTCGACGCTTTATCGAAGAACCTGAGCAAAGATCGGTGTAAGAATATAAGCAAACACTATTCTGGTAATCAGCTCAACCTCATTCTCAGAAAAGGGGCGTATCCTTACGATTATGTTGATTCCGTGGATCGCCTGAACGAAACAGAACTACCACCAAAGTCTACAGCATTCTACTCAATACATAACGACTTACGTATTAGTGACGAAAACTACAACCCTGCACAGATGGTATGGAAAGAATTCGGATTCAAGACGTTGAGAGAATACCACGATTTATATAATGTGACTGATGTTCTCCTGCTTGCTGATGTATTTGAGAATTTTAGAGATGTATGCAGTGAGAACTATGGCCTAGATCCCGCCTGGTATTATACTTCTCCAGGCCTTGCTTGGGACGCCGCATTGAAGTTGACAGGAGTAAAGTTGGAGTTGTTGAGCGACTATGATATGATACTAATGGTTGAGCATGGGATAAGGAGAGGTGTTAGCACCATTTCACACCGTTATGGACAGGCAAACAATAAGTACATGTCTATGTTTGACAGCAGCAAACCTTCATCGTTCCTAACCTATTTAGACGCGAACAACCTGTACGGATGGGCAATGTGTAAGAATCTACCAACTAATCGATTCCAGTGGATGGGTAACGATGAACTAAACGATTGGAGATCTTCGCCATGTATACTAGAAGTCGATTTGGAATATCCTAGAGAATTGCGCGATCTTCACAAGGACTATTCTCTTGCTCCTGAGAGTGTAAAAGCTAAAGGATCGGATGTGTCAAAACTCATTCCAAACCTGTGTAACAAAATAAAGTATATAGTCCATTACGAAAATTTAAAGCAGTATGAAAGTTTGGGTTGAAGATAATGAAAATTCATCGCGGAATTAAATTTGAAGAAAGTGCTTGGCTGAAAAAGTATACAGATCTAAATACTAATCTGAGGACCAGAGACACCAACGATTTCGAAAAAGATTTTTTTTAAACTAATGAACAATAGTGTGTTTGGAAAGACGTCAGAGAAAATTGAGAATCGTGTAGACATAAAATTGTTTTGCACCGAGAAGCAAGCCCTCAAGCTAGCAGCACTCGAACTATGTTTGACGAAAACCTAATCGCCATTCACATGAAACGGACGAAGCTATGTTACAACAAGACTACCTTCTCCTACTGAATTGATAAATTATCTACAAAGGCCGCTATTCTACAACAGAGAACGAATACAACCAGACGGCCAAGTGTTTTGCGGTCATTTATATCTGTATGTATTGATGGATGTCAATTTCAAGAAGTCGTAAACAAATTGTGTTAAATAATAATATATATATATAAAAGATACCTGTTGATAAATTTGGACGAACTGATACTGGATCAACTCAAAGAATAGTTTCTGGAGGTGTTGCTCTATCATTTCTAAAAAGAGATGGAACGAACGCAATGGAGGGTGATTTAAATATGAATGGTAATACGATAAGAGGTCTACCGACTAACATTCATCCACCAGTCATCGCCAGCCAGGCTGCGAGCTTTGGCCAAGTTGAAACCTTAGTCAATCAGGCGATAACGAATAATTCTCCCAGCGATTACATGAGAGCACTCGTGACAGCTTCTCACTACCCCGACATTTGGGTCTCCGAAACAACCGCAACTGTTTGGATACAGATAAAGTATCCCATTCCTCTATCAATGTCGGGATTTTATATCATCGCTGGCCGTTCTGATAACGAAGAAATTACTGGTTGAAAAGTTCAAGCTAGTAACGACGGAATAGTATTTACAGATATTCTAACCTCTTTAAGGGGGGATATCCTCCATTTTATGTTTTTGACGGAGTTTACATTTCCCGCTTCGTGTAATTACGCGTATTGGAGATTTCATATTATAGCCACGGGTCCTGGTGCTGAAACAGCCGCCGTCTGCATGCTTCGGTGGAAACCAACGCTGACCGATCTCACACGAGGAAGAAAATGTTACGTCGATGAAGGAAAATGGGTGTCTGAGGTTAGCGCAACCATGGAAACATGGATATCTATCAAGTACCCAACCGCAGTAAGAATCTGGAAGATCAGCTTGAGGGGGAGGAAAGAAATAACGAAAGGATTTCCGACTGGAGAATAATCGCATGCAGTTATGAAGAACAAGAGGTTATTATTTACACGTCGCTTAATAACAGTTATTTAGGAAATACTTACCAAGAATTCTTAATCGATTCAGTTGGAAAATATCAGACCTATGAATTAGATTGCCTCCAGGCTGAACCGGGGAAGCCAGGATTAAGCGTGATGCAGTTATTCGTTTATGATGACTAAGATTTTCAATGAGAAACATCATTGAAAATGTAAACCACAAGATCAACAACTTCGTTATCTCCAGATACCACGATATACGACGTGCTGTAACCAGGTTCCGTTTCTATCCTCGTTTTTGTAAAAGTAAATGTCTTGTCCTTTTCCAGCTTGTCGTGAATGGGCGTATCCCACGACCCCTCGAATACGCTCATGTAATATTGCGTCTCATCCGGCGACTCTACTGTAATCAGGTAGAAATAGCCTACTGTACCGCACAGATATTGCTTCGTTTTAACTGTGTAAACTACGTCTTCTTCCAAAGTTTCCAAATCTATAAATTTATGAGTTCCCATTTTTCATTAGCCAGGATAAAACTTTATGTCAACACACTGATCTCGTATCTATTTCTCCACGCTTTGCCGTTGTTATCCTATATCGTGTTCGTACCGATTTTAAACGCCATACTTGCCTTATACAACGATGGGTATGTGGTGGTTTCGTTCGTATCTCTGTCAAAGATTTCAACGCTTATCGGATTATTACGAATCGTTTTTAGATATTCGTATCTGGGTAGTACTTCCTTTTTCTCCTTCACCAGCACCTTCTCTTCTGGTAGTTCTAATTCCGGTAAAACACCTTTCTCAACGAGTATCCTGAACATATCCGGCTTGTTCATAAATCTTGCGCCTTTTATACTGTGTTCATTCATTAGCGATATCAGTTGTGAGAGTCTCATGTTGTTTTATAATAGAAAATATTTTGTTTAATATACAACGCTCATCTTCTGACCGTCTGACTGGAAGTTTAGCAATTTATCTTAAATGACGACTGCATAAGCATCCGTTCCAACCGGCGCCGCAGCATTTAAAGTAGCCTTGATCTGGAAATCTACGACAGATGACTTTAACTACTCTGATTGTTTACTTACATCGAAAACGAACAGCGGATATAAATCTTTATAATCAGCCGGCGTAATGTTGCTCTGAGTCACGAGCTGATCCATCCCATAGAATTTCTCGCTAAAGATCGCGGCGTCTCTGTATGCTCTCGAAAATTGCTGATTCGGGAATGATAGGTTGCAATCGACTGCTGGGTATCTTTCTTGGTTCATCATCACATACATGTTTTTAATATCGCAATGATCGAAAATTGATGGATTAGCTTGTTGATTGCCGCTTCGATTCGTTTGAAATCCAACGTTAATATACCTCGGTTTTTCTGGCGATGTCTTTACGCTAAGTCGCCAACTGAATGTGGTAGAGTGAGTAACCGCTACGGTACCGCAAAGATGAGCTCGGTAGGCTACTGGTAACGTTGCCTTTGATTCGATGGTTTTGTACAGCTGCATTCTTTCCATGTCAGACGGAATCACATGCGGCATAAACCATGACATTTTACTGATGTTGACTTTACCAGTCACTGCTGCGTTGTCCCTAAAAATAACATCGCCGTCGGCTTTGCGAACGAGAGTTAGAGTATGCTTCAAGCCGTAGACTATCTTAACGTAATCCTCACAGAATCCAAAAATGTGCTTCAGAGGTACTATGAAACTAAATGTGCCCTTTGCATTTTGAGCTATGTTATGGTCAATTGTCCCAGATAGAGCGGTTTATACCTACTCCGAAACAATGGCAAGTCAAACCGACAAACTGTGGTATGATTACATGCACAACTTAAACGAATGATGGCAAATTGCTACAAGAGTTGAATTTAACTGTTTGCAACCATGCAAGGCGCCTAACACGCTACAACCTAAATTAGCCAACACCACAGCCAAAGAATGACAAGTCACCAAAGAGGTAGCGGGTACCAAACTCGCATCCTCGGCTCTGCACGGCAGTATGCTAACCATGCATTATCCATGCAAGGCGTCCAGCACGTTATCACCCAATTTAACAAACAGCGCTGCCATGCGAATAAATGACAAGTCAATCGAAGAGCTGTGTAAATATCAAACTCGCCTCCTCTGTTCTGCACGAGAGTATATCATTTATTACTCGACGGACCAACTATCAAACACTTGACAACGTGCGTTATGTAAAATTTGACTTAGCAAAACGTGCGTCATATGACACTAGACATAGCTATACATGCGTTATAGTGTAACGCCTGACATAGCAAAACGTGCGTTTTTCTAACACATGACATACATGAAGCAAAATGTCGATTATGTCACATTTGACATAGCAAAACGTGGGCTGTCTAACATTTGCCATAGAAAAACGTGCGCTATCTGTCACGTGACATAGCAAAACGAGCGTTATCTAACACTTGACATAGCAACACGTGCGCAATCTAACACGTTAAAGAGTTAAAAGTGCGTTATCTAACGCTTGACATAGAAAATCACACGCCACTGATTAATATTGTTGCTCATGTAGACAATTGAGCAAACATATGTCACTTGACAGAAAAAACTGTGCATTTTGGTCCCAGGTAATGACTAAGAAATTTTCATCGGTGCTTTAATTTATAATCATGACTAAGAAATCATCATTGCTCTTTTTAAAATTGGGTTGTCACTTGAATGGTCATGTTCAGTCAATTTTAAAGTAAACTTGTTTACATGTTAGATACTTGTTGAACAGTTAAGTTCACACTATACATAGACACACTATCAGGGTTGTATTGACTTTCTGTTCCTTAATTTTTGGCTCAAATGCTTTTCATTATCATGCGGGCTGCCCTAAGCCTTCCAACAATCTGCAAGCCGTAAGTGTCCAATGAGAACCATGAAAAATACTGCGAATATTTATCACAAGTGAGACACGACATATAGCAGTTGTTGAACCACCACGACCCTTTTTTAGCTATCGCACAGGATGGCGAAGCCACTTTCCTGTCATTATCTGTATCGTTGGTTGAAAAACTCATTCCATTATGAATATTATTTGGAGCATCTGTAATGTTTGACAGCGAATCCCCTGCGTCTCCGGAGTATCCAGACACATGAAGTGCGTACTTGTCAGCCTCCGAGTCGATTCGAAAGCTTGCATACTCCGCGTAGTACCATAAGCCCTTCAGGTATGTTTGCACCTGAGTACAATTGGATTGTAAACCAGTGTCATTGAAGCTATTTGCTATGACTTAAGTTAAGTTATGTTGCAAAAAGATACGTCGTTTCTAAAGCTGCCGCTTAAAGGAATTCTTAACTGCACTGCCTAAACTCTACTGTAATATGTTTTAGGAATAATTTAGTTGCAAAGCATGCATTGGCGCCAGTGACAAAACGGCAGTGGGCTGGGTGACTGAGGGTCTAAAAACGGTGGCTCAGCAAAACCTATTTGCAAGAACATGGTTTAGTTATATAGAATAATGTGGTTGATTGACTAAAAGATCAAGAATGATCTGCAAATCAGCTTTGTCAGGATGGCCTGTTGTTAGAGAATGCAACTACATGTTCGTAGGCCTAAATTATGTCAGAAAAAGGCGCTATGTCAAGAGGAAGTGATGTGATAGCGTCTGACACTGCTCCATGTGTAAATGCAATGAGCAATGATCTATTTATATAGTATATCAATCAATCAACCGGTGTGTTCTTAATATAGCGCCCGTTCAAGGTACCTATTCACTAGTGACATCAATGAGCCGACACAGCTCTTTGAGGTAAACATGCGCAGCACCGAACAGGCAACGCCAGGCAACAAACCATGAATGCGCTGGGGTAAAGATAACCAGATATCCCACATATTGTAAAAAAGAAAAATAACTGATCATTCCTTGGTATCAAGCGCGAGGCTGGACTCAGAACACGTTCCAACTTCCTAATGTGGTTCTAAGGGACACCAGAGTCATATATAGAGTTGTAGTTTAAGATATGAAATATGGAAGAGGACACGAATATTATGACGAGGAAGAAAAAAAGAAGTGAAATGAAGACAATGAGGAATAAGATGTACATAAAATATAAGAAAAACAAAAAGTAAAAATCGGGGAAAAAGATTGGGTTGAAGATCAAGTTAATTAAAATAAAGAAGAAAAATTAAGATAAAGAGCCATAGCGGAAAGGAGGAGGAGCCGATGAGAAGGAGGAGGAAGTAGACTTCTTATATGATAAAGAAGAAATGAAGATGACGATTGAAAAGAGTTTAAAGTGCTAGACTTCAATTCAAATTTAGATGCTTTTTACACTTTATCTTTGAAACAGCGAGTCACCAGTTCTGAGAGACTAACAGTGTTTATCTGTAGCGTGAGATTCAGTTTTATTAAATAAACATAATTAAGTTGCTTTATAAATTGAATGTCATGGGCTCTACAGGTGTAGGTGGGAGTATTGCGTAAATAAGATTCAACATTGAGTCCTACCTCGACGCGTAACATGTACGCGAATCCAGGTTCGTTGGTAATGGTATGCATCTTCTCGTTTCCAATCCAGAAATCAGATCCTGCGAAGTCACCAAATCCGTTCTTAAAGTCAGTCCAGTTTCTTGCGAAGTCGACGACGTCTTCCATCGTGCGTTGCATCAGGATGATCCAGTTACTTATGCATGGCAGAGGAACGGATGCTCCAACAGGCAAATTCAAAAGGCTTTGTTTCACAGAGAAACCTACAATGCAATCTCAGGTTACAATATCTTATCAACTTATGTAGGCCTAATCATGTGAGGGAAATCTGTTGCTCATCAATTTTGAGAAATAACTCTGCAAATTAAAGTGAATATGCCAACTCAGCATTAGTATTAAGTCCATGAACACCGAAAGAATATTCGGCCTGCAAGGAGTTGACCTGTGAGGATCTTCGTATTTTTTCCAACGTTTCACCCCTTGTAGTATTTGTTTAGGGCCTCGGAAAACTAGTATTCGCTATGCTCAAACCCGTTTTCTGCATTGACCCTAAAAACGATAATAATAATAATAATATTACGACTGTGTTATTCCATAGGCAAACAATCTATATAGATCGAAACGAAAATACTTTTCTAATTAGAATTCTGTACTTATGAATTTATTGTACGCAAGAGTGCGGCCATGCAGTTGATTCAATCAAGAATATACTTACCTACTTACTTACTTCAGTATGGCTGAATGATGAGAAGTTGAATTTCACCGTGGGCAGCCACTTAGAGCGTCCATTACGTTATACATCCAATTTTTTAAAAACGCCGGCGCCTGACGAAAGAAGGGAAGAAGTCGACCTTACAGGAGATATGGCTGTTGAACTCGGATCCTCAGCTCTTACTCCCCGCCCACCCCACCCCATGGACTATTTGCTTTTATTTTAGTCCAGCAATAGTTGCCAGTGATGTAAGCTCGTGACAAGTACTTAAATTGGATTAAGCATTGAGTCACCCGACAGTATGGACTCATTTGTTCTGTGCTCCCTCCAGTTGACTTTCAGCATCCTTCTATATTCTTCTTACAACCTGTCACGACTGAAGTTTTTTCAAAGGCGCTAAAGAAATGCATCGGAACTCAGAGGCTGCATGAAGAACAGCTAACGACGAATTGGAGGTCGGTCGGCGAGGGGCATCTACCCTATACGCCGTCAGAGACTATCGAGATGCACTTAAGGAGTGACCCACGTCAATTCACCGCGTAGACGAGGCATCCATGCGAATCTCCACGTAGGACGAAATTCGACGCCAGAGGCTGAATTTAATCCCTTAGCTGTTCGTCCAGGTATAGCGGTCACTTTAGCGACGACTCATCCTTGAGTCCTCCAGCCGCCAGGGCAGCGCTCGGAAATATGAGACCAAAGCAACCGGTCTCAACTGGTTTCGACGCCCGATGAACCGAGAGCAGGGGGGGAAGAGACGCCTAGGATATTAATGGATCGACAGCGGAGCAGGAATTTAATCCCCGAGGCCTATGATCTCCTTTGACGCTAAATAACTCTTTAATCTCAACGGACCTCTAGAACGCCATTAACGGTATACTATATGTGACTCGGCTATAGTAGCAGAGGGGACATCCCTTGAATCAGCGTCGAGGGGTGGGCAAGTGAAGGTCTAGGTGGACAAATGGGACAGCAGGATCGTAGTTCGCATCACATGAGCGATGTCGGAGGACGGTGTTTATCTGCTGTAGCAAGGCGGGCTAGAGCATAGAGTCTCTGGACTTGGAAAGACAGGGCGTAGAACGTGACGATCTTCGAGAACCAAGTCGGCTTCTGTCCAGTTAATTTCTAAGCTACATGTGGATAGATAGTCGTATATGCGACATTAAATATATTTCTTTAAACATCAAGAAGCGTAGTTGTTCGTGTTTGGGTGGATGAGAAAACGAACCGTCAAGGATCAAGAAGGATCGTGACACAACCGGACCATAGAGTATTGGAGGTGGTGAAGGGAAGGAAGTTGAACTATTTCGGACACATTGTCAGAGCGGACGGTTTGCCGGCCTTCATACTACAGGGCTATGTGGATGGTAAAAGAGCACGGGGTAGACCTAGAAGACGGTGGATGGACGACATCGAGGAGTGGATGAGAGTGCCGAGAGCGGATTGCATCAGGAGTGCGCGGGGCAGAGTGAGATGGAGGAAAATGATGTCTTTAGCTCTGTAATGAGGAAGGACAAGTCAAGTCAAGTCACCCGACAGGCTTAGTGACGTACATGTATGTTCAAAATCAGAGCCGCATCAACTTCAATATATTGCAATTTAGACAGGCCACAATTGCAAGCCTCCTCAACGTTCTGCTCACACCTCAATAGTAGGTGAAGGTTTTGCCATCAGTGAAGAACGCTTTTGCCGAAGTAGCAATTAGGGTGCTTTGCGAATTAAGAAGGTTCAGTAGAACTCCCCCATAAAAGAAGGGCGAGGGTCGGACGGATGGGTGCAGATACTCCGTTTATAAAGAACTAGAAAATATATGCAATGCAAAGACAAGAGCAGCAGACAACTCTGAAAACTTTGAGACCATGGATCGGAATTGCATGGACATCAACGGTAGCCTGGATGCTCAAGGTTGAACCACGTATTAACTATAGACAGTCTGATTCGTGATCACTTCTGCATTTATCGAGTTAGTAGCACAATAAGAAAAGTTTATAAAGAATTGCCAAATATATTGTTATTTACATGTCCCTATTTATTTCCTTATTACTCTTCAGCGTCGCCATCTTCCTCTTCTTCTTCTTCTTCTTCTTTGGTCTTTTCAGCCTTCCACAATTTTTTTCCTCTTCCTCACTACTTTGCTCATCACAATCATCATCTTCCGCATCATTTTCTTCTTCGACATTTTCTCCTCCTTCTTCTGATCTTCATTAGGCACTTCTCCATCATCATCATCATTGTCGGCGTCGTCATCGTTATTGTCATCAACATCATCATCAGCAGCAGCAACAACAACAGCAATCTCATCATAATCATCTGCAGTAGCAGAATCATCATCAGCAGCATCATAAGTTTCATATTCAGTACCAACAACAATAGCAACAACAGCAGCAGTTTCATCATCATCACCAGCAGCAACAAGATTGTCATCATCATCATCAGCAGCAGCAGCAGCAGTCTCATCATTACCAACAGAAGCAATATAATCCTCAGCAGCATCAAAATTATCAGCAGCAACAATATCATTAGAGGCCGTTCACATACTCTATAACGCTCAAGGGGTAGTGGTTGGTGGGTTCCTGTTTTGTTAGCGTTATATTGTGTAGGGTGGAGGGTAGATTGAAAGTTTCGTTATATAACAAACTTTTTCCAGCTTATGCTATTTTGCCTGTTTGCCGGCCAATTGAAAAGTCCATTTACCACGGACCGGTATTGTTTAATTGAAGTTCACAATACGTTGTGAACCAAAACTAGTACCATCAGCTGCCACCTGGTGAATTGATTTCACGCACTTACTTATTATTTATAAATTCACTTTCAACAATTTCCTGTTTACAATTTTAACAATTTTCTGTGCATAACTTTGAACGCTCTTTAAATTCAATTCTGTGTGAGTTCTTTTGATTCTGGCTTAAATTTAAATTAATTCACTTGAAATAATTATTTTGGTAGGTATTATCAAGACGCTTGATTTCATTTTCTACACTATGTGTAGATAGTTTATATGTTTGCTTAAATACCCAGTTGCAGTTGTAGTATACACTCTGCATCATACGCTATTAAATTGGTAGAGATATACCGCGAACCTATCGATAACTACATCATAGCGCAGTATTAAATCAATCGATTCTGTGTGATACTGTAATCCTCATTTCTAGTGCAAAACAGGATGGAAAAAATAGTGTCTTTATAAAAGTTTCATATTGTGCAATACAATTATGTCGATTGTATGTCTTTTAATGTGCTCATATACTGGAGTGGGGTAGGGGTAGGTAGCATATCTGTCATATAATATAAGGGTGGGGGTCACAGCTGGTGTAATATAACGTTATTAGGGGTAGGGGTGGGGCAAACATTGAGATTTTATGCGTTATATAATATGTGAACGGCCACTTAGCAGCCGCAGCATCATCATCAACAGCAGCAGCAACACCAATATAATTATTATCAGCAACAGCAGCAACGGCATCATGAACAACAATAGCAGCAGCAACAGTACAATCATCATCGTCGTTATTAGCATCATAATCATCATTAGCAGCAGCAGCAGTAGTATCGTCATCATTGTCATCATCATCATCATCGTCACCAACAATAACAGCGCCATCATCAGTATCATTGTCAACAACAACAACGTCACCACTAGTAACATCACCATCATTATCATGTTTATCAACAACATCTTAATATTCCTGTTTTTGTTAGTCATCTACTTCCTCGACTTCGTCTTCCTTTTCTTTGACTTCGCATTTCGTCAACGTTCCTGCATATAAATTAGAAATAGTTGACACATAATTATACTCACCAGGTGGTGCGATGCAGTCGGCCAACTGTCCACTTGATGTCAGACATTGAGGAGTGGAGTTCGGAGTTTCAGGGATGCATCCTTCGTATTCTATATTACCATACTGGAACGGCATACTGCAACTGTTTGGATCCGCTTTCACCATTGCTAAAGAAACAAAAGTTATAACATTATTTTTAAACATTTACAATTCTCAAAAACTACACAACAATCGACTAAAATTAGAAAGTGTCAAATACGACTATTACAGAACATTATAGCATAATAATTTATTGCACCTGCAAATACAACACATGAGCAAAGAATCTGACAGCAAAAGGGCAAAAGGAGCCAAAAAATTATTATGTGTTGCTTAGTCCAATGTTTCAAGCTATACATCGCTTTACAACTTAACCATTGTTTTCTAAATTATATCATTAACCTCAGCCATTGTAGCATTATCAGTGACAGCTATGATAATGATTGGAATCATAACAACAACAACAACCACTATAACAACGACAACCACTATAACAACAACAACCACTATAACAACAACCACTATAACAACAACCACTAGAACAACAACAACCACCACCATAACAACAACAACAAATTGACACAATTTATAAAAGTTACTAATATTATATGACATAGCATAGCAACGGTCATAGTACGTTCAGAATTATGTGTTGGAACCACAACAAGTAAAGCCTGGAATGCTTTAAAATCGATTTCCCTGGGGTTCTATGAGAAGTCGTGAGAGTTGTCACTCAGTCCCCAGGAGATTGTCAATCTTGAACTGCAGAATTACTTTTTCACAACATCACAGGACGGTTCATCAAGTGGAATGTTCATCATACGACGGTTCATCTCTCTTCATGCTACTACTTCTGTCATTAATTTCTTAATCAAGCTGTACAAGTAGAAGTTGACACGTCTATTTTATTCGAAAATAATTATTTTCAACATGAGTACAAGGTGTCAGCACGAAAAAAACCTACACCACTATTTGCGATGAAGTAGGCCTACTGTCGAAACGCACGGCACGATAAAAATACTTACGACATACTTATGAACGCAGTTTATAAAACAGTAGGAAATCAAACATTTGTGAACTACAGAGGTACAATGTAAACGTACATGCTAGTCATATCGAGCAAGTCACACATAAGCCAAGCTCGTCTACAATAATTAAGAAATGTCATGAACAACAATTACCTTTAGGATTGCATCCTTCGAAAGCTTCCGGGTTCTAAAATATAAGATGCACGTTGAAAATATCATTTTTGCAATAATATATTATTGTACAATGTCATGTTTTAAAAGTTTAAAAATTGCATAGGTTCTGAGTAAACAAAGACTAAGAAAGATGTATACATTTTTTGAATATTCCTATCCTTCGTAAGTACGAATGTGTATTGCGTACTAACATAAACCTTTCCTCAGAACAGCCGAGATAGCAGAAATGGCGATTTTATTTTATTAATGTAAAGCATTGTTCATGAACTGTACTCGATAAACTTAATCTTAATCAAAAGGAGAATGGTGCACTCTTCTATAAAAGCGAACGATGCCTTCGTTCAGAGAGGACCAGCACAGCCATAATTGCTCTAAGAGATCTACAGCGCCATTGACAAGATTGTTCATCCGAGGCGGACGCCATTTCTGGTCATCTCCTCATGTTATTGCATAGTCGACTTACGTTCTGTCCATACTTAATATGAAGTATGTATTGACAATGAACTATGTATAAACTATGTATATCGCTAAGGCATCGAACATTGGTCTACCTTGGTCCTATACGAGGATAGGCTAGGAACAGGGTGAAAGAGGGTCCTATATAAGCCTGTGCGTGGGTACGGTCGGGGGGACTTTTGGCATACCTTCGTTAAGGATAGTTAAGTGTACGGTCGCTGACAACGGGGTGTGGCCTGTTGCCTTTATGTTGTCTGATGCCAAAGGTTCTCCAAAGACGTAGCTAAGTTTAGATAGTTATAACTAGCTGTCTACGCTCTCTGTTTCGAGGTCTGTGTGCCCAACTCAATTGCTTGAAGTCGTGTGTCTTCGTTGTCTGCATGGACTCGGACTGAAGCTAAGGTTTGCTTTGCTTATTGTTTGTATGATACCTTATCTTTTGTTTTCAATATATTTATATTTATGAACAACCGTATTTGCTAACTTGATCGGGATTACATAACAATGCAAATAGCCTGTGAGGTTTGCGTCCAGCTGGTTTTCATGAATACTGGTTTTAGCATGGACCGGTCTTGTCGGGCGCATTACGAACTTTGGTCAAGTAGTCGACTAATTGCGGGATGTGCTCACTGAATCCCCTCAAAGCAGGGAATCGGAGTAGTAAATAATTCGAAAAAAATCTTTGTAAGGAAGAAATGAATACAATTGAAAATATGCATAGACCCTGCCTTGCAATTGTGGGTCTTCGCTGCATATCAAATTTCCTTTTGTAGAAATACTTTATAGTCTAGACGATTTCTTCAATCAGAAGGCGTAGCTCTTGGGACAGGTCATTCCATGTGGTTGGGGCCCACCACTGCAAAGGCCGCATCATCGAAGTGCAGGCGATAAGGACCGTCAGATTCCCCCAAGCAGCGGTTTGAAGAGACCGTCGACCGTCATTGTCAGCGACAGGTCGACACAGCCCTTTAAGATAAACAGAGGCAATGCCACTGAGGCAGGGCCAGACTATGACAGAAACCGTGTATGTAATACGCTGTGGAACAGGTAACCAGTCACGCTACTGAGTAGTTTATACATGTATATGATTATGAAAGTCTACTTGCCACCAGGAAATTGCAATCTTGGGCAGGAATCAGCTTGGCTGGGGTCGAGTAGTAGTGAATGCAGCTTCCGTTATTTTTGTGGAAAGCTTGATGTATACAGCCCTTCCTTGAGGCACACATTTTGGCGCAGTCCAGTCGAGACCTTGCATTCAGAACGACCATGGGTTCGTCAGTCGATGCCTCTGGACAGCGACCTTTACCTTGTGTGGATATCACCATCTTCATCACTACGGTCATCTGATCAGCTTCGTCTGCTGGCAGAATGGCTTCCGGCAAAACGAAAAGTATTGTCGCAACAGCAATCCAGAATATTACGTGGTGGACTTTCTGCTTGCTTTTCGGATCTAACAGACAAAAACGCTGTAACTCTAATGTCAGTGGTGTTAAATTGAAAAAATAACACCCCTGTATAGACATGTAATGCTAGAACCAGCAATCACTGCAAATTGACTTCATGCGGTTACTATTTCTATTGTAAGAGACTGACCGAGCCATAAAGAATTACATTGGTGACGCTGTATAAATCGGACAAGAATCATTATTAGTTTGAGTTGCTTATGGTAATATGAAGAACCAAATTCTAGCGAAGTGACTAATTTTTTTTATTCATTTACCTAATCACCTTTCTCTGAGCAATGCAAAATTACTTATTAAAAGTTATGACACTTTATCAGTCTTATCTTTTTTAAACTAATTTACTAAAATTTTATATAATATTCTTTGGTCCAACCGTTCCTCAAAAACTTAAATAGTAAGTATATTGCATACCTTTGTCATCATGCCTTTGGACACTGTATGCCGCGCAAGTGACGGGGTGCCAATTGATTGTCATGGTCGTGGTTAAATCTCTGGGTTGATAATAAGTATTCCGATCACTGAATAATATTTCAGTTACCAAATGATTGAAATTTGGTAATTAAAATAAACGATTTAATCATCAAGCACTGATAATTTATGCACAAAGACATGCGTCTTTGCTCCCGAGAGGCTTTGCTTGGAATTACACATGCTCCCGATTTAGCGATCTTAAAAACTGTCCGATTTAGTCTTAATGTGCACTATTGCGCAGAGATTTCTCTGGCCTTTTCGACGTTGCCTTTCTGCTATTTGTTGTAGCAACGCCAGCTTTCAAACGTAGCTGTCCAAACATTTGAAAGGACTCGTCCTATTTTGAAATTCTAACTTTTGAGATTATGAGCTTGTATGCTAGCCCTATATGTCTCAAGCCTGATGGAGATATATAATCGGTCTATTTGATCCAGGATCTTTTAGTAATTTCTTGACACAAATGCACTGTGCTCTGAGTTTCTGACTGATATTCACTGTAAAGAGAGACAGTTGCATTGTTGCTATTCGAATAGGCCTATGCCTTTCAAGTGCCAACCTGTTCCTTGTCATGTGGTATTGAAAAGAGCTTTCATTGTTTGCTACTGAAGTTGCTTATGTATCGAATCCTAGATTTCGTCGACTGCAGTGTATTGAGTTCACTAATAGAACAATGCTGAACAGACTGGCTAGAACTCGTTGAGCAAATTGGCAAGACAGCCAATTCTGAATTGCCGGATTTTGATCATTCCTCAACATCAGTGTGTAGATTATTGGCTTTAATTCAAATGTCAACGAAACGTGGAAACAAGGAATAAAAAAATGTAACAAGCCGCCGTTCGCTAACAAGAACACTAACGCCATAACAGACGTTAATCAGCCAAGTAGAAACTGCGGTAAATTATATTTTGAATCACAATGGTTAAAGAGATTTCTACTTATCTGCAACACTCTTTATTTCCAATCATTTAGCCAAACTGAGCATATTGTCGTTTTTGGATTTACACAAGTGTCATTCAATCATTTAGCCAACTTCTACGATAACGATAGTTTTATTGCAGTAAAATTAACTCAATCCAATTAAAAATGAAGGTGTAACATAATAAACATGTAAGATAGAATATTCATCACCATTGATAAACGTAAGGCTACAAGCGAATAGCCCAAGGGATATCCTCCCGCCAACAGAGCTGCCAACAGCATGCTCAGGTTTTTTCCAAGGTCTGGTTTCGACAAATCAACTTATCAGTTATCACACGCGTGAATGATTAATCGAATTTTTTGTAGTGCATCCGATAACCGATGTCTAGTAAACGCCAAAGACACGATCCAACCTTAGTACCGACGATTCTAATGAATATCATCTGTATGAATCTTTTGTGTTGAGTCGTGAGCGCCTCTGATTTAAGTGGCACCACATAAGTAGACCTACTTCATTAGATTACATTACAGAGCGCATATACCTGGAACGTTTCATTGAGACATTCCTTAAGAAATCGTCACAGTTTCTTGGATGCGGATGGATATTGTATTTTATATTATATTGACATATTCTATGCAAAATTCACGTGGCATGTTTTATGCACGAATTCGACATTATTTGTGCGGCACGGTGGCTGATCGGTCAGAGCGGTCGGCCCGCAACACTCAGTGTGCGCTGAGTGATCGGGTTCGACCCTCGTCCGAGGCGTCACTCATTGTGTAGATACCTTGAGCAAGTCCTTCGCGCACAATTGCTCTGGAAGAAGGGCTATATCAAATTTCAAGAATTTAAAAATATTATATGAGCAAATCCCGCAGCTTGTTTCTTAATTTTGTAAGAAGGCTTTTAGGCCAGCTGATCGATATTTTCTGAATTAGAGATTTTATTCAGAAGGTAAACTTCGACATCTAGTTACGCCTATGATTTGAGTGGCGCTATATAAGTGATCTATTACATTGCGTTACATGACCTTACATTACAGAGCGCAAACATCTAGAATGTTTGATTGAGACATTTATAATTTTATAACTAGGCTTTTAGCAAAGATGATCGAAATTTTCTGATATAAAGATTTTGTTCAGAAGTTAAGCTTCGACATTGGAAATGTTACTTCCATAACTGCTAAAAGGATTTTGAACGAATAGTAGGCCTACTGTTCAACAAATGTAAGAATAGCTCAATAATGGCAAGCCATTTTCTTCAGTTTCTCTCCGTTACTTGTGTATCGGTAGGCCTATGACATGTCTTTCTGCCTAATGAAGCCAAATCAAAGTCATTATATTGAATAATGTAATGTAAGGTCATGTAACACAATATATTATTATCATTGAGGCCATTCAAATTCGTCTTACAAGATTTAAAAAAATCTTCTGCAATACAATAATATTCAATGATGCTTGGATTTTTAACATAGCCAATTCAAAAATAAAAATAACCTTTACATGCAGGCTGAATGAAGATGTATTCCATGTTCACGCTTCAAATTAACTGGAAAAGAATACATTATTCCGCAATCGACTTGAAGAGAGGTGAACATCTAATTTCCACAACGTACTAAAATGATGTACTTTCGTAGGATGGCTCCTAAACAAACAGGTTTGACAATATAATTGATGCTTGCAGGATGCACCTGCATTTAAACCACTAATCTAAAATAATCTGAACTAGCGTCAATTGTCGAAATCGATGCACTGTAGTGATTTTTGACATAAAAGGAATTATATTGTCATGCAACTCTCTAACGCTATAAATATCTCAAATAGTCCTTGAGGCAACAGCCAGTTGCTGCTGCATTCGTGATAAGGAATAAATCCTCTTGCATATTGGTTTGACTCGCAAATATTATCGAAATGCTTGTTGCCTACATCATGAAATTTTTTTTGGTTTTGATGGGTTCTGACAAGTTATCATCGAAGGTTCATGCTGGGTACGGTAAGTCAAGTGACTCTAGGGAATCCAGTGACTCCAAAGACAACGTTCAGAAACACTGCGCTACAGCTGGGCCAATAGTGGTCATCGAAAACACGATCTCTCTCTATTAACCCATTAATGCATGAATTTGTTTTTCTCAATGATTTTCACATACAATATGTCTTGGGACTACAAAATAAGTGATCAAGTGTTAAAACATATTTATTTCTAATATTAAGAAAAATATAGCAAAAATTAAAATTGTCCTTAAAAAAGAACGTTATGCATTACAGGGCTCAGGAAAACTTTCTAACATAAAGTTGAATGTCAATGTCTTTGCAAAGCTAGTTGAATGCAAAAACAATAAAGCCTTGTGGCAAATGTTTTACTTATAACGTTCAAAAGTGTTCATGCCACCCAAATGTCACATTGCACCGATCATTTGGTGTGAAAAACTTCAAAACATCCAACGTGCAACGAGACGTTGCACTTCATGCATTTTTTCTGGACCTTCTTCCCATATGCTGCACACCTTCTCTGTCCACCAATTATGGCTCCAATCTCCAATGAAGTGACTGTTTCCATCAAACCTCACTTCGTTTGCAACTTTGTTTTGTAGTCTCATCGTTCCAGACAGTGTACTTGGCCGCCCGACAGATTTACGATTCCTGTATTTTGCAATGTATGTCATGGCCAGTTCATGACGAAACTGAACAAGTGTGCGTTTCTTTCTGTCTGCTGCCTTGGCAGATTGGTATATAACTGCCATGCATTTTGCACCGAGACGTCTATAGCAAAACAAAACAAGGCCCACCACCATTTCTTGATGCGGATATTGATGCTGAATTTTGTTATGTTTTGGTCCATACGATCTGTTCCACCCATGAACATGCTGTACTGAGAAATCATGTGTGGCTGTGTAATGTTGACATGCGTATGGTGGGCAGTTGACCATCGCTTCACATTACCCAATGGTTGAATGCCAAAACAGTTTGACAACATACTGACAATATTGTTGTCGTTCCATCGTATTGCCAACATGCCAGACTTTCTATCAACGTAGTGGTCATAAGAGCCCCTCTTTTCTTTCCTTACTAATTCTGGTGCCTTCAAAGGACACTTCTCAATTCTGTTCACACGAACAGTTTCGGTGACAGATATGCCTTTCTCTTTCATATTGTCCAAGAGACGAGGCGATGTAAAGAAGTTATCAGCATACAGTCTGTAAGGCAGATTTCGAGAAAGCTTTGACATCAGGTCTGTAACGACTGAGCCATTCAGACCCAAATTAGCATCATATATGCCAGATGAGCTTTGATAAGGTTCACCTTGAATCAGATATCCCAGACGTGTGTTCAAACACCAAACCTTGAACCCAAACCGGATAGGCTTCCCTCTGATAAATTTCTCTGAAGAATGACGACCATAATATGGAACCATCGATTCATCTATAGATGTGTCTTGCTCAACTGGCCAATTCTCCAGAAATCTCTTGTTCATCATGTCAAACAAAGGCCGCTGTTTTGCCAACTTGTCAGTCTTATCAAGGTTGCTGTTGTCACAAACGTGGAGAAATCTGAGCAGTTCCTCGAAGCGATTCAGGGACATGGTACTGCTCACAGCTTCATTATGGGTGTCCTCACTGTTTTCCCAAAACATCCGCGAGTTTACAAGAGGGACATATTCAGAAATCAATAAAATAGCCAACAACAATCGCACTTCTGAAAAAGTCCTGTTGTTTAGACTGCTGGGTCGCATATAAATTTGACATGGTTGTAATCAGTTCTATCACATCGTCATCAAAAAATTGGTCAAATAGCGATGTGGGTGACATGTCATGATCGAATGATTGATCTTGACTATGAGGCCATACCATATCAGGTTGACGAAGGTCTCTTTTAACCCACTGCCTCTCTGGAGGAACAGTTTTCTTCCTACCAGCACGCTCTTGCACCACTGATGGCTCAGTGTCTTATCGAGATGATGAAGGCGCGTCTACCTGTTTTGATGTCGGAGCAACAATTTCTTCAAATAAAACTGTCCTTTTCTTCCTTCCTAGTTTTGGAGCAGGAGCAACAAGTTTTTTATCTGACGGTCTATCGTTGTCGACAGAGGTTGCCTCTACCTTTCTTCCTAGCACCGCTGGCAGGGCAGCAACTTCAACAGCGGAGGATTCATCGTCTCCAACGAGGGATGCTCTTTGTTTCCTTCCTCGTTTCACTGGAAGGGCAGCAACATCTACAGCCGAGGGTTTATCGCTTGCAACGAGGGGTGATTTTCGTTTCCTACATCGTTTGGCCGGTGCAGCAAGATCTTCTTCAGCCACGTAGCTCAAGTAATCGGGAGAAACGTCTATGTCACATTCACCAATACGAACACGGTCTATTGTCGAAACCGTAATAGTTACCTCGGCCTGAGCACGCAATTGATTTACAGTCAAGTTGTTGACATCGCCGTCATCGTCTTCTGGTCCACTGTCTTCATCGGAACGAGTTGGATCTTCAGGTGGCAGAATAAAGACATCTGCACTATGGAAATCATCGTCTTCCAGAATGCTGAGAACTTGAGCAACTGTGTACCTAAAAAGCAGACTCGTGGTATGACTTTTTCATTCTACAGTGTACAACGTCGACAAGCACAATGACGAAGGTAGGCCATGTACTTACTATCTAAGTGTTTGAGGAACGGTTGCACCAAAAAATATTATATCAAACTTTAGCAAATCAGTTTCAAAAAGGTGAGACTGACAAAATAACATAGTTGTGCGATAAGTACATTTGAATTGTTCAGATAAAGGCGATTAGGTAGATGAATAAAAATTAGTCACTTCGCCAGAATTTGGTCCTTCATATTACCATAGTCAACTCAAACTTATAATAAATTATTGTGCTTGCAGCTAGATTTATACAACGTCATCAAAAAAAATAATCCTTTATGGCTCAGTCAGTCTCTTACAAAAGAAATAGTAACCGCATGAAGACAACTTACATTGATTGCTGGTTGTAGTTTACAAGTCATACATGTGTTTGTTATTCTATCAGTTTAACATAACTGAAATTAGAGTTACAACGTCTTAGTCTGTTAGATTACGAAAAGCAAGCACGAAAATTCTGGACTGCTGTTGAGATAATCCTTTTCGTTCTGCTGAAAGCCATTCTGCCAGCAGACGAAGCTGATCAGATGACCGTAGTAATGAAGATGGTGATATCCGCGCAAGGCAAAGACCGCTGTCCATAGGCATCGACTGACGGACCCAAGGTCGTTCTGAAGGCAAGGTCTCGACTGGACTGTGCCAGAATGTGTGCCTCAAGGGAAGGCTGTATACATCAAGCTTTCAACAAGAACAACGGAAGCTGCATTCGGTACTACTCAACCCCGGCCAAGGTGGTTCCTGCCAAAGATTGCACTTTCATGGAGGCAAGTAGATTTCCATTATCATAGGCTATAATATAAACTACTCAGTAACGTGACTGGATACCTCGCCTACAGCTACAGCGTATTACATTGAGGGTTTCTGCCATTGCCTCTCTTTACCACCAGTAGCTGTGTCGACCTGTCACTGCCAATGTTCGTAACAGCCTCTCTGATCTGCTGATTGAGAATTGGCTGTCCCCTTTGCCTGCACTTATATGCGCACTGAGCCTTTGCAATGGTGGGTCCAACCACCTGCCATTGACTAACCCAAGAGTGTTGCCTTCTGCCAGAAACCTCCTCATCTGCATTCTACTTATTACTTTAGCCGTAGTCTGACCGGGCACGATTCTGAGTAGATATCCCTAACTCGGGCTACATTAAGTTTGATTGATTGATCGATAGATTGAAGAAATTTTCTAGACTCTAAAGCAGTTTTCGGTCTAATTTTATGAAGGTAGTGTGCGCAAGAAAGTTTTTGTGTGCAACATTTTAGAAATGGTTCACACTTTTGTGCGCGGGTCCGAGCTGAATGCGATGATAAATATCGCTTATTGAAAGCATATATAAAAGTTTATGTCTTTGTATGTTTTGACCACATAAGAAAAATTCCTTGTAAAACGATGAATAGCGTAGTTTCATAAAAGAAATTGTGACTCGTTATTTTTTCAAAGGTAAATTGAAAAACAATTTTTATTTTAAAACTTATTATGTGCACTATAAACGAGGAATAACGGTCCGCAAGAAGTAGACCTAATTGTGCAATTGTAACAATGTGTGCAATGATCTGTACATTTTAATAAAATAGGCCTATGGGGAAACAATTTAGGTTTATTGATTATAAAACACATGCCTATAATTGATTAGGACCAAATCATAATTTAAATGTATACTTACATTGTGCAATAGCTTCAAAATAAAAAATTAACCAATCTCAAACTTTATATTCGGAAATCTCTCTTCGTTGCACTCGGTGTATCAATTTCTACTCTTTCAGTAAGCTGTTCATCGTTGAATGATGCCGAACAATTTTTCCGTTTCAGAATTTTATATAGAGACAGTCATTTTTAGATGGTCTTTGTAAAATCTTTTATTACTACAGTTTGATATCTTAATTAAATTTCTCATTTATGCCTAATACATAAGAAACGAGCACAAACAGACTTTAACCAACAAAGCAGTAGATGGCTTCATTATTTTAAGCATAAATTGTATTGACCTAAAATGCAACATACATGTAATGGTACCTTGGCCGTGCAAGAACAAAAAAAGAGCTCATGAGCTCATGTTCTGTTCATTTTCACTTCTGAGCAACAGATGTTGGAAGAAGGGGGGGGTATCAAATTTTGGTAATAATAATGATCCTCTGCCACCAAGCCAGGCAATAGCATCCCTGATGTGCGCCAAGCTGATCAATTATAGAGTAGGCTAAAAAGTATATCAGAGCAAATAGTTGTGCGTCATTGTTATTAGACTAGTCTTCAATTTATTTTCAAATAGGCCTATTTTATTCTATTGGTTTTAGAGTTCATCCTAATATTTAATCCTGGAAAGATTTGTGTGCGCACGCTAAATTCTTGCGTGCGCTGGCTCCAAGACCCATGTGCGCGCACATGCGCACAGCTTAGAGGGAACACTGGGAGTGGTCCAAGAGTTTCAGGGCGAGCAATAGCCGCCTTCGATGTCGATTTGGGGCAATTCACTGGTGGGGCAGACGGCGACAGCGCCGAGGCCTTCCCTGATGTAAAAGCACCAGCATCATCCTTGCCATCGCTCTCCGCAGCAGCGAATACCAATGTCCCGTCCGTGAGACTCTCCAAGGGTAGTGGATTGGAACCCGGGCACGGAGCTAGCCCTAGGACCGTGAACCAACTCTCCACCCGAGTGCAGTTGCTTCGTCGCCAAACAGTGGCTACATGTACCCCTAGGCTTGGGTGGCTTCGCAGTCTGAGAAATCAGCGCATGTGCTACCGACCACCAAGGGCCCAGCTAGGTCCTACAATTACACGACCACCTAAACTCCTAGAACATTCAAAAGTTAATACATTTGGAAATTTCCAGACATTGGAAATCAGAAATGCTTGAAAATGCAACAGCCTACCGTTGAAGCGGTCCACTCGCTCACCAATTGTGGCAACAGAAGAGGCACGGCCTACTTAAGCTTAGTTAAAGTTGGTTAGCTGTTATTACTATATAGTTTAATATCTGATCATTAAGTATGCATTATGTAGGCTAAATAACACTGGGCTTATTGAAACCATCTTATAGGATGCTGTGGGCAGCTCTGTTGGCGGGAGGATATCCCTTGGGCTATTCGCTTGTAGCCTTACGTTTATCAATGGTGATGAATATTCTATCTTACATGTTTATTATGTTACACCTTCATTTTTAATTGGATTGAGTTAATTTTACTGCAATAAAACTATCGTTATCGTAGAAGTTGGCTAAATGATTGAATGACACTTGTGTAAATCCAAAACGACAATATGCTCAGTTTGGCTAAATGATTGGAAATAAGAGTGTTAACTATAATTTACCGCAGTTGGCTGATTAACGTCTACTATGGCGTTAGTGTTCTTGTTAGCGAACGGCGGCTTGTTACATTTTTTTATTCTTGTTTCCACGTTTCGTTGACATTTGAATTAAAGCCAATAATCTACACACTGATGTTGAGGAATGATCAAAATCCGGCAATTCAGAATTGGCTGTCTTGCCAATTTGCTCAACGAGTTCTAGCCAGTCTGTTCAGCATTGTTCTATTAGTGAACTCAATACACTGCAGTCGACGAAATCTAGGGCTAGCATACAAGCTCATAATCTCAAAAGTTAGAATTTCAAAATAGGACGAGTCCTTTCAAATGTTTGGACAGCTACGTTTGAAAGCTGGCGTTGCTACAACAAATAGCAGAAAGGCAACGTCGAAAAGGCCAGAGAAATCTCTGCGCAATATTGCACATTATGACTAAATCGGACAGTTTTTAAGATCGCTAAATCGGGAGCATGTGTAATTCCAAGCAAAGCCTCTCGGGAGCAAAGACGCATGTTTTTGTGCATAAATTATCAGTGCTTGATGATTAAATCGTTTATTTTAATTACCAAATTTCAATCATTTGGTAACTGAAATATTATTCAGTGATCGAAACACTTATTATCAACCCAGAGATTTAACCACGACCATGACAATCAATTGGCACCCCGTCACTTGCGCGGCATACAGTGTCCAAAGGCATGATGACAAAGGTATGCAATATACTTACTAAGTTTTTGAGGAACGGTTGGACCAAAGAATATTATATAAAATTTTAGTAAATTAGTTTCAAAAAGATCAGACTGATAAAGTGACATAACTTTTAATAAGTAATTTTGCATTGCTCAGAGAAAGGTGATTAGGTAAATGAATAAAAAAATTAGTCACTTCGTTAGAATTTGGTTCTTCATATTACCATAAGCAACTCAAACTAATAATGATTCTTGTCCGATTTATACAGCGTCATCAAAGTAATTCTTTATGGCTCGGTCAGTCTCTTACAATAGAAATAGTAACCGCATGAAGTCAATTTGCAGTGATTGCTGGTTCTAGCATTACATGTCTATACAGGGGTGTTATTTTTTCAATTTAACACCACTGACATTAGAGTTACAGCGTTTTTGTCTGTTAGATCCGAAAAGCAAGCAGAAAGTCCACCACGTAATATTCTGGATTGCTGTTGCGACAATACTTTTCGTTTTGCCGGAAGCCATTCTGCCAGCAGACGAAGCTGATCAGATGACCGTAGTGATGAAGATGGTGATATCCACACAAGGTAAAGGTCGCTGTCCAGAGGCATCGACTGACGAACCCATGGTCGTTCTGAATGCAAGGTCTCGACTGGACTGCGCCAAAATGTGTGCCTCAAGGAAGGGCTGTATACATCAAGCTTTCCACAAAAATAACGGAAGCTGCATTCACTACTACTCGACCCCAGCCAAGCTGATTCCTGCCCAAGATTGCAATTTCCTGGTGGCAAGTAGACTTTCAGAATCATATACATGTATAAACTACTCAGTAGCGTGACTGGTTACCTGTCCCACAGCGTATTACATACACGGTTTCTGTCATAGTCTGGCCCTGCCTCAGTGGCATTGCCTCTGTTTATCTTAAAGGGCTGTGTCGACCTGTCGCTGACAATGACAGTCGACGGTCTCTTCAAACCGCTGCTTGGGGGAATCTGATGATCCTTATCGCCTGCACTTCGATGATGCGGCCTTTGCAGTGGTGGGCCCCAACCACATGGAATGACCTGTCCCAAGAGCTACGCCTTCTGCCCAAAACCTCTGCATCTGCGTCTTACGCGTCTGAGCGGATATCACGAAGGGGCGCTATATTAAGATTCAAAGATTGATTGCTCGACTGATTGAAGAAATCGTCTAGACTATAAAGTATTTCTACAAAAGGAAATTTGATATGCAGCAAAGACCCACAATTGCAAGGCAGGGTCTATGCATATTTTCAATTGTATTCATTTCTTCATTACAAAGATTTTTTACGAATTATTTACTACTCCGATTCCCTGCTTTGAGGGGATTCAGTGAGCACATCCCGCAATTAGTCGACTACTTGACCAAAGTTCGTAATGCGCCCGACAAGACCGGTCCATGCTAAAACCAGTATTCATGAAAACCAGCTGGACGCAAACCTCACAGGCTATTTGCATTGTTATGTAATCCCGATCAAGTTAGCAAATACGGTTGTTCATAAATATAAATATATTGAAAACAAAAGATAAGGTAGAAGAGTGCACCATTCTCCTTTTGATTAAGATTAAGTTTATCGAGCACAGTTACAATGCCTTACATTAATAAAATAAAATCGCCATTTCTGTTATCTCGGCTGTTCTGAGGAAAGGTTTATGTTAGTACGCAATACACATTCGTACTTACGAAGGATAGGAATATTCAAAAAATGTATACATCTTTCTTAGTCTTTGTTTACTCAGAACCTATGCAATTTTTAAACTTTTAAAACATGACATTGTACAATAATATATTATTGCAAAAATTATATTTTCAACGTGCATCTTATATTTTAGAACCCGAAAGCTTTCGAAGGATGCAATCCTAAAGGTAATTGTTGTTCAAGACATTTCTTAATTATTGTAGACGAGCTTGGCTTATGTGTGACTTGCTCGATATGACTAGCATGTACGTTTACATTGTACCTCTGTAGTTCACAAATGTTTGATTTCCTACTGTTTTATAAACTGCGTTCATAAGTATGTCGTAAGTATTTTTATCGTGCCGTGCGTTTCGACAGTAGGCCTACTTCATCGCAAATAGTGGTGTAGGTTTTTTTCGTGCTGACACCTTGTACTCATGTTGAAAATAATTATTTTCGAATAAAATAGACGTGTCAACTTCTACTTGTACAGCTTGATTAAGAAATTAATGACAGAAGTAGTAGCATGAAGAGAGATGAACCGTCGTGTGATGAACATTCCACTTGATGAACCGTCCTGTGATGTTGTGAAAAAGTAATTCTGCAGTTCAAGATTGACAATCTCCTGGGGACTGAGTGACAACTCTCACGACTTCTCATAGAACCCCAGGGAAATCGATTTTAAAGCATTCCAGGCTTTACTTGTTGTGGTTCCAACACATAATTCTGAACGTACTATGACCGTTGCTATGCTATGTCATATAATATTAGTAACTTTTATAAATTGTGTCAATTTGTTGTTGTTGTTATGGTGGTGGTTGTTGTTGTTCTAGTGGTTGTTGTTATAGTGGTTGTTGTTGTTATAGTGGTTGTCGTTGTTATAGTGGTTGTTGTTGTTGTTATGATTCCAATCATTATCATAGCTGTCACTGATAATGCTACAATGGCTGAGGTTAATGATATAATTTAGAAAACAATGGTTAAGTTGTAAAGCGATGTATAGCTTGAAACATTGGACTAAGCAACACATAATAATTTTTTGGCTCCTTTTGCCCTTTTGCTGTCAGATTCTTTGCTCATGTGTTGTATTTGCAGGTGCAATAAATTATTATGCTATAATGTTCTGTAATAGTCGTATTTGACACTTTCTAATTTTAGTCGATTGTTGTGTAGTTTTTGAGAATTGTAAATGTTTAAAAATAATGTTATAACTTTTGTTTCTTTAGCAATGGTGAAAGCGGATCCAAACAGTTGCAGTATGCCGTTCCAGTATGGTAATATAGAATACGAAGGATGCATCCCTGAAACTCCGAACTCCACTCCTCAATGTCTGACATCAAGTGGACAGTTGGCCGACTGCATCGCACCACCTGGTGAGTATAATTATGTGTCAACTATTTCTAATTTATATGCAGGAACGTTGACGAAATGCGAAGTCAAAGAAAAGGAAGACGAAGTCGAGGAAGTAGATGACTAACAAAAACAGGAATATTAAGATGTTGTTGATAAACATGATAATGATGGTGATGTTACTAGTGGTGACGTTGTTGTTGTTGACAATGATACTGATGATGGCGCTGTTATTGTTGGTGACGATGATGATGATGATGATGACAATGATGGTACTACTGCTACTGCTGCTAATGATGATTATGATGCTAATAACGACGATGATGATTGTACTGTTGCTGCTGCTATTGTTGTTCATAATGCCGTTGCTGCTGTTGCTGATAATAATGATATTGGTGTTGCTGCTGCTGTTGATGATGATGATGCGGCTGCTAAGTGGCCGCTCACATATTATATAACGCATAAAATCTCAATGTTTGCCCCACCCCTACCCCTAATAACGTTATATTACACCAGCTGTGACCCCCACCCTTATATTATATGACAGATATGCTACCTACCCCTACCCCACTCCAGTATATGAGCACATTAAAAGACATACAATCGACATAATTGTATTGCACAATATGAAACTTTTATAAAGACACTATTTTTTCCATCCTGTTTTGCACTAGAAATGAGGATTACAGTATCACACAGAATCGATTGATTTAATACTGCGCTATGATGTAGTTATCGATAGGTTCGCGGTATATCTCTACCAATTTAATAGCGTATGATGCAGAGTGTATACTACAACTACAACTGGGTATTTAGGCAAACATATAAACTATCTACACATAGTGTAGAAAATGAAATCAAGCGTCTTGATAATACCTGCCAAAATAATTATTTCAAGTGAATTAATTTAAATTTAAGCCAGAATCAAAAGAACTCACACAGAATTGAATTTAAAGAGCGTTCAAAGTTATGCACAGAAAATTGTTAAAATTGTAAACAGGAAATTGTTGAAAGTGAATTTATAAATAATAAGTAAGTGCGTGAAATCAATTCACCAGGTGGCAGCTGATGGTACTAGTTTTGGTTCACAACGTATTGTGAACTTCAATTAAACAATAACGGTCCTTGGTAAATGGACTTTTCAGTTGGCCGGCAAACAGGCAAAATAGCATAAGCTGGAAAAAGTTTGTTATATAACGAAACTTTCAATCTACCCTCCACCCTACACAATATAACGCTAACAAAACAGGAACCCACCAACCACTACCCCTTGAGCGTTATAGAGTATGTGAACGGCCTCTAATGATATTGTTGCTGCTGATAATTTTGATGCTGCTGGGGATTATATTGCTTCTGTTGGTAATGATGAGACTGCTGCTGCTGCTGATGATGATGATGACAATCTTGTTGCTGCTGGTGATGTTGATGAAACTGCTGCTGTTGTTGCTATTGTTGTTGGTACTGAATATGAAACTTATGATGCTGCTGATGATGATTCTGCTACTGCAGATGATTATGATGAGATTACTGTTGTTGTTGCTGCTGCTGATGATGATGTTGATGACAATAACGATGACGACGTCGACAATGATGATGATGATGGAGAAGTGCCTAATGAAGATCGGAAGAAGGAGAAAATGTCGCAGAAGAAAATGATGCGGAAGATGATGATTGTGATGAGCAAAGTAGTGAGGAAGAGGAAAAGAATTGTGGAAGGCTGAAAAGACCAAAGAAGAAGAAGAAGAAGAAGAGGAAGATGGCGACGCTGAAGAGTAATAAGGAAATAAATAGGGACATGTAAATAACAATATATTTGGCAATTCTTGATAAACTTTTTTTATTGTGCCACTAACTCGATAAATGCAGAAGTGATCTAAGACTAATCAGACCGTCTACAGTTAATACGTGGTTCAACCTTGAGCATCCAGGCTACCGTTGATGCCCATGCAATTCCGATCCATGGTCTCAAAGTTTTCAGAGTTGTCTGCTGCTCTTGTCTTTGCATTGCATATATTTTCTAGTTCTTTATAAACGGAGTATCTGCACCCATCCGTTCGACCCTCGCCCTTCTTTTATGGGGGAGTTCTACTGAACCTTCTTAATTCGCAAAACACCCTAATTGCTACTTCGGCAAAAGCGTTCTTCACTGATGGCAAACCTTCACCTACTATTGAGGTGTGAGCAGAACGTTGAGGAGGCTTGCAATTGTGACCTGTCTAAATTGCAATATATTGAAGTTGATGCGGCTCTGATTTTGAACATACATGTACGTCACTAAGCCTGTCGGGTGACTAGACTTGATTTGTCCTTCCTCATTACTGCAGATCGGAGACGAGAGCCAAAGACGTCATTTTTCTCCATCTCACTCTGTCCCGCGCACTCCTGATGCAATCTGCTCTCGGCACTCATCCACTTCTCGGTGTCGTCCATCCACCGTCTTCTAGGTCTACCCCGTGCTCTTTTACCATCCACATAGCCCTGTAGTATGAAGGCCGGCAAACCGTCCGCTCTGACATTGTGTCCGAAATAGTTCAACTTCCTTCTCTTCACCACCTCCAATACTCTATGGTCCGGTTGTGTCACGATCCTTCCAGACTCGTTGGAAATAATACGAAGATCCTCACAGGTCAACTCCTTGCAGGCCGAATATTCTTTCGGTGTTCATGGACTTAATACTAATGCTGAGTTGGCATATTCACTTTAATTTGCAGAGTTATTTCTCAAAATTGATGAGCAACAGATTTCCCTCACATGATTAGGCCTACATAAGTTGATAAGATATTGTAACCTGAGATTGCATTGTAGGTTTCTCTGTGAAACAAAGCCTTTTGAATTTGCCTGTTGGAGCATCCGTTCCTCTGCCATGCATAAGTAACTGGATCATCCTGATGCAACGCACGATGGAAGACGTCGTCGACTTCGCAAGAAACTGGACTGACTTTTAGAACGGATTTGGTGACTTCGCAGGATCTGATTTCTGGATTGGAAACGAGAAGATGCATACCATTACCAACGAACCTGGATTCGCGTACATGTTACGCGTCGAGGTAGGACTCAATGTTGAATCTTATTTACGCAATACTCCCACCTACACCTGTAGAGCCCATGACATTCAATTTATAAAGCAACTTAATTATGTTTATTTAATAAAACTGAATCTCACGCTACAGATAAACACTGTTAGTCTCTCAGAACTGGTGACTCGCTGTTTCAAAGATAAAGTGCAATGTCCAAATGAAGCATCTAAATTTGAATTGAAGTCTAGCACTTTAAACTCTTTTCAATCGTCATCTTCATTTCTTCTTTATCATATAAGAAGTCTACTTCCTCCTCCTTCACATCGGCTCCTCCTCCTTTCCGCTATGGCTCTTTATCTTAATTTTTCTTCTTTATTTTAATTAACTTGATCTTCAACCCAATCTTTTTCTCCGATTTTTACTTTTTGTTTTTCTTATATTTTATGTACATCTTATTCCTCATTGTCTTCATTTCACTTCTTTTTTTCTTCCTCGTCATAACATCCTAGTCCTCTTCCATATTTCATATCTTAAACTTCAACTCTATATATTACGCTGGTGTCCCTTAGAACCACATTAGGAAGTTGGAACGTGTTCTGAGTCCAGCCTCGCGCTTGATACCAAGGAATGATCAGTTATTTTTCTTTTTTATAATATGTGGGATATCTGGTTATCTTTACCCCAGCGCATTCATGGTTTGTTGCCTGGCGTTGCCTGTTCGGTGCTGCGCATGTTTACCTCAAAGAGCTGTGTCGGCTCATTGATGTCACTAGTGAATAGGTACCTTGAACGGGCGCTATATTAAGAACACACCGGTTGATTGATTGATATACTATATAAATAGATCATTGCTCATTGCATTTGCACATGGAGCAGTGTCAGATTCTATCACATCACTCCCTCTTGACATAGCGCCTTTTTCTGACATAGTTTAGGCCTACGAACATGTAGTTGCATTCTCTAACAACAGGCCATCCTGACAAAGCTGATTTGCAGATCATTCTTGATCTTTTAGTCAATCAACCACATTATTCTATATAACTAAACCATGTTCTTGCAAATAGGTTTTGCTGAGCCACCGTTTTTAGACCCTCAGTCACCCAGCCCACTACCGTTTTGTCACTGGCGCCAATGCATGTTTTGCAACTAAATTATTCCTAGAACATAATATTATTATAGTTGAGTTTAAGCAATGCAGTTAAGAATTCCTTTAAGGGGCAGCTTTAGAAACGACGTATCTTTTTGCAACATAACTTAACTTAAGTCATAGCAAATAGCTTCAATGACACTGGTTTACAATCCAATTGTACTCAGGTGCAAACATACCTGAAGGGCTTATGGTACTACGCGGAGTATGCAAGCTTTCGAATCGACTCGGAGGCTGACAAGTACGCACTTCATGTGTCTGGATACTCCGGAGACGCAGGGGATTCGCTGTCAAACATTACAGATGGTCCGTTATTACTTCATAATGGAATGAGTTTCTCAACCAACGATACTGATAATGACAAGAAAGTGGCGGGTTCCTGTGCTAAAAATTATAAGGGGTCGTGGTGGTTCAACAACTGCTATATGTCGTGTCTCACTTGTGACAAATATTCGCAGTTTTTTTCGTGGTTCTCATTGAACAATTACGGCTTGCAGAATTTTGGAAGGCTTAGGGCAGCCCGCATGATGATAAGAAGCATTTGAGCCGAAAAATAAGGCACAGGAGGTCAACATAGCCCTGATAATTTGTCTATATATATTGTAAAGTTTACTATTAAATAAATTCAAAAAAATTAAAGTTGAATGCTGTGTCCTATAAGGCCACTTAGACATTTATTATTCATAAGCATTCAAATGACAGCCCAATGCTGATTTCTTATTCATGATTATTTTAAAACACCGATGCAAATTTCTAAGCATTTTTTTGGTACCAAAATGCCTAATATTGTCTGTCAAGTGATAGATATTTTGATCATTTGTCTACATGAGCAACAATATTAATCAGTGGCGTGTGATTTTCTGTGTCAAGCGTTATCTATGTCAAAATTAGACAGCGCACGTTTTGCTATATCACGTGTTAGATGACGCACGTTTTGAAAATGTAAAATGTCATATAACGCACGCTTTGCTCTGTAAAGTGTCATATAACACACGTTTTGCTTTGTCAAGTGTTAGACAATGCACGTTTTGCTTTGTCATGTGTAGTTGGTCCGTCGAGTAATGGATAATATACTGGCGTGGAGAACATAGGAAGCGAATTTGATATCTACACAGCTCTTTGGTTGTCTTGCCATTTATTCGCTGTATTGTTGGTTTAATTAAATTGTAACGTGTTGGACGCCTTTCATGGTTGCCGGCAGTTAAAATCAACTCTTTTAATAACTTGCTATCATTCGTTTATGTTGTACTTGTAATCATACTGCAGTTTGACGGTTTGACTTGACACTGTTTTGTTGATTGAATTGGATTATAACATGTCGAGCACCTTGCATGGATAATGGGTCATACACTGGCGTATAGAGCAGAGGAAGCGAGTTTGATACCCGCAACCTCTTAGGTTGACTTGTCAGTTTGTCTCTAGGCGGTGTTGTTGGTTGAATTGGATAATAACGTGTTGGACGCCTTGCAAGGATAGTGGATGCTTTACTGGTGTGCAGAGCAGAGGAACCGAGTTTGATACCCGCTACCTCTTAGTTTCTGTCTGTTACCGTCGATGCCAAAAGCAGAAAAAATGACAACATTGTTGACCTCCTCTGATTAGGTTCAGGTTCCGATCATTATCTCAGCATTGCAAATGTTCCAGACTGTTTTTGCAATGTCTTTGACAAGTTTTGGAAGATTGTTCATCGACGTTACAACAGATTTACAGTGTGCAAGTGATGATAACGTTTGATTGTCAGTATGACCGTCAGATTGGCTCAAAGTCTTGCTG